>CM049396.1:39007500-39010000 GCA_026929865.2 Hyperoplus lanceolatus
AGGTAATTATAAAATTAAAAGTTCAACAGAGAACATTGGAAAGCTATTTAAATGCTAGGCTAAAGATTTAAGTTTTCCTTTAAAAATATCTGTCAAGCTGGCTTCTCTGATGCAATGAATCATATTTATCATACATTGCCACCTTACACTCATGCTTTATCATGTCATTTTCTCATTTCAGCTGGAATCAAAAGACCTGTTACTCAGGAAGATAAAGACTGGGTACAAGCAACCCTGTCCAAGCTGGGAAGTTTTACTGGAATAGGATGGATTCTGAGTCCAGAAACTCCTCGGGTAAGACTTATGTGTTAGGTGGTTTGTTTAGGGATGTAATGATACACTAAACTCACAATTTAATTCGATTTGGCATACAGAGTTCACAATACATTTGTCCACCTAACTGAAAGGTAATTGGCTTGAAAGGAATTAAAGTATTTGCATTTCTAAATCTGTTTACTTTACTTTGAATCTAGACTCTCCCTATCAAGACATTTGAGGGGCTAGTGACCAACCCAGACTACGCGGAAGCTGAGGACAAGGCTCTTCATTTGCTGTCTTCATTTGTGGTCACCGATCAGGAGAAGCAGCAGATCGAAAGAGCCACGGTTGGGCAAGCAAAGAATGCATTATGGTATGAAACTGCATTAACAAAAACAAGAGAAACAACCTGAAACAATACAAAACTAGTTATTTACAACTGCACGTTAATAATAGTGGTAGTAGTAGTAGTTATTATAAATTCTAACAAGAGCCAGGTATGTGACCTCAAGGGGTCTGTTTCAGGGGGTAAAAGTAAAAGATGTCCTCGCACAAAACTGTGCTGGTATAGGCTAGGCTACTGTATGCCTACTGTAGGATATATTCACTGTATGGACAAGTGAGACACCCCCACCCTCTCCATGTGCTCTAAACAGATGTTTTTTTATATCGGAAACTATGAAAGACTTAAACGTCCAAAGCCCATTCCTCAGCATGTTAACACAGATGTTACAACATCAAGATACAAGATATGAGTGCTAAGAATTCGCTATTGATCTTAAATGATAAATCAAATCATTATGGAACACGCCTAAATAGAAAAAAAATTATGAAGATTTCTGCAGTAATCTGCTCTTGAAAAGAAGAACTAGCTGTTCTGACACTTCCTTCATTCACTCTTCACATTAAGATGAAAACATACTCAGAGTTTGTTCAAGCAAACCTGCCAGCGAGCAGGTTAGGTTTGCTGAGTCTGTTGCCCTGAGGAACTGACTCACTGAAACGGAAAACTCAGAGTATCCACTTACTCTGAGTGTCCACATATGTAACCTGCTTTCTGAAACAGACCCCAGTCTACATGAACTATCTCTTATTTTGTTTTTCTACAGGTCAGCATATCGGCAAAAAAGGATCACAGCAAGCAACTTTGGTTTGGTATTGGCAGCAGTCAAACGGAAGTCCTACCCTCCTTCCTTATTTAAAACACTGCTTGGCCAGTACAACCTAAAACAAGGATCGAAAGTAAGTTTTAGGTAGTAGGGGATTATTTAAATTGACAGCATCTGTGTTCCTAAGAATACACTTAATAAAATAGTGGTTGTCAACATCAGCAGGTTTTTTTCTAATATAATATTTATTTTTTTGTTTCTTTCCCAAGGCATGTGATTGGGGAATTCTCCATGAGCCGAGGGCAAAGCAGCAGTATACAGAGAGCACTAGTGTCGTCATCCAGGAAAGGGGTTTGTTCCTTTCGGACAGTGGCCTGCTCGGTGGATCTCCAGATGGGGCGGTGTCTGACGACTGCATTGTGGAAGTGAAATGTCCATGGTCAGCCAGAACAAAGACTATCCGACAGGCAGCAGAGAATAGGGAGTTTTATCTTTACTTGGACCAAGTGACTGATACCCTGACACTAAAACCAACACACAATTATTGGCATCAAATCCAGGGCAACCTACATCTGACTGGAACAAGCAGCTGTCACCTCATTGTATGGACTCCTGAGGATCTTGTCATCCTTCCAATCCTCAAAGACCCATCATGGGCCATAAACATCAACACCCTGGAGACATTTTATAAAGAGTGTTTCCTTCCCTATGTTCTGTCATAGTTCTGCCAAGTCAACCATCACATATAGAGCAGGTTCATTAATGATTTTTGGTCCTTATTTTTTGTACAGAGATGAATTAATAATTTGTAAATAGTAGGTACATTTTATTTACACTTTCACTACTGATGCTGAATTAGATGATCTGTGAAAAATATATGTTAACAACTTCAGCTTTAATGTCCTTTTAAGTAGTTTGTACAGTAATGATAAATGAAGTAGTTTTTACAGTAATGAAGTAGTTTGTAATGATAAATGAAGTAGTTTGTACAGTAATGATAAATTAAGTCACACAATGTTTTTCGACAAATAAAATGTTTATTTATACAAATGGCAAATAATGTATACTGTATTACTTTTGATATGTTTGAAGGGGAACATGTAGCACCCTGAAAAGGGTAGAAGTAAATAATC
>CM049396.1:39022500-39027500 GCA_026929865.2 Hyperoplus lanceolatus
CAAAACGCAGAGCGTTTTGCACTGATTACCAACACTTCTAGCTCACTGCTAATTCATCCTACAAAGTTCATTCCTTCAACTAACTGTTCAGCTATCTTTCGTCTTTCATTGTTAAAATTCAACCTTTTAAAAAAAAATGCATAGTTTTCAAATTAATAGGCCATGTTTGATGCATGAAACATCAATTTGAGTGATTTCTAGAGTGTACAGATCAACTGCCAGAGTGGAGAAGAGGGAATAAAAAAGAACACCAGACATTTTTAAGATTGCGACAACTCACAAAAATGTAACTCCTCATGGATGATTTTGGTATCTAACTGTAGATAATATTGTTGCGGATGTAGAAATGTATCTTTGGAGCCAAATGGACATACATATTAGGAGCTGTGAGCTTCTAAGCGGAAAAAAGTCTAACCGAACGATGCCTCCTGCCTCATCCACTCTCTGTTTAAATGAGATTTTACATTCCACGACAGAAAATCTAAACGAAAATTGCTCTCAACTCGAACGTTTTTACATTAAAGAAACACATTCGACACTGAATATTAATTGGAATCTTCTAATTATCACGGTACGATCATTTTTTCTGTCAGACAAACGGTTTGCGAGATATCAGGAGCAGTTTGAGATTATGCGTTCAGTTGAAATCCCCTGTCTGTGTGATCCTGTTGGGGACAGAAGTGTCTGTACGTGTGTAGATACCAGCTGTTTACACTTGACACTGATTAGCTCTCTGTCACCATGGTGACACCATTGGCACATGCACCTGTCTTTGACTCAACGATGACATCATAGGCTAATGTAGCTCCAACTCCATAGAGAGCACAGAGAGAGAGACACACACACACACAAACACACACACACACACACACAGACACACACACACACAGACACACACACACACACACAGACACACACACACACTCTCTTGGTTGTCCATCGATTTCGATGATGACGTCCACTTTTAACCTTTTCGTAAAAAAAACATTTTAAATAAACAAAAACATACTTACTTACTTTACTTTCCCTATCCTATCATATGGCTACCACAGCCCAAACAGCACAGCCACCTTCAACAGACCCAGGCTCTGTACAAACAAGCTCCAGGTAGTGTCAATGCTGATTCTACCTATCCTATCCTACTACAAGGCTATCACAGCCTAAAAACAGCAACGCACCTTCAACAGACCCAGGCTCTGTACAAGCAAGCTCCAGGTAGTGTCAATGCCGATTCTACAGATCCTATCACATGGCTAACACAGCCTAAAAACAGCATAGCCACCTTCAACAGACCCAGGCTCCGTACTAGTAAGCTCCAGGTAGTGACAATGCCCATACTACCCATCCCCATTTTTCCACATCTATCTATGAGATTTAATGTGGCTATACAACCCAATCCTAGACCTACATAACCTCTGACAAGTAGGACATGTAAATGTGTCAGTAGACACTGTGGGCTCCACAGGAGCTTTCCTCCTGTCCCTCTTCTGCTGTCTCCTGGCTGTCCTGTCCTCCTCCAGCCTACGGATCCCCTCCTTACACACCTGCCGCCATGTGGTGCGGTCAGCAGCAGTAACTTCCAGGTCCTCAGGGCTGATGTTACATTTCTTCAATGTGGTCTTCATCTGGTCCTTGTAGCGCTTCTTCTGCCCCCCAGCCGAGCGTTGGCCATGACTTAACTGGCCGTACAACACTCTGCGGGGCAGTCGGTCCTGGGGCATTCTCACCACATGTCCAAGCCATCTCAGCTGGTGCTGGGTGACCAGAGCCTCAATACTTCTACAGTTGGTCTTCGCGAAGATTTCAGAATGAGGAATATGATCACGCCAAGTGATGCCAAGGATACGCTGCAGACAGCGCATGTGAAAGTTCTCCAGGGACCTGAGGTGGCGGCTGTAAGTGACCCAAGCCCCACAGCCGTACAGCAGAGTGCTGATACAGACAGCATGGTACACAGACACCTTGGTGTGGAGGTTTAAGTCCTTGTTTTGAAAGACCCGGTGTCGCAGTCTACCAAAGGCAGCAGACGCTTGCCTGATGCGGTTTTGGACCTCTTCATCAATGCTGCAGTCATCGGAGAGCATACTCCCCAGGTATTTAAATGACGGTACCACTGATAGCTGTTCATCAGCAACAGTAAAGACAGGCACAGTGGAAGGGGGGCTGGCACTCCATTGACAAATAACCTCTGTTTTGGTGGTGTTGATGGTTAAACCCATCCTGCTGTATGCTCTGGCTGCAGCATTAAGGACAGACTGGAGCTCTTCTGGAGAGTTAGCAATAAGAGCGCAATCATCTGCATATTGTAGTTCAAGGATCCTTTCATCAAGCAGTTTGGTGGTAGCTTGGAATCTCCTGATATTAAAAAGGTTTCCATCCAGTCTGAAGTCTACATGCACACCACTGCTATTCTCAATTTCCTTATGGAGAAGCTGAGTAACACAGAGAAGGAATATGTTAAAGAGCACAGGTGCCAGCACACAGCCCTGCTTGACGCCTGTACGAACAGGGAAAGGAGCGGACTCTTTTCCTCCCATGGTCACTCTAGCAGTCATATCATCATGGAACTGACGGAGGATGTTAACAAATTTTTTGGGACAGCCAAACTTTAGGAGGATGTCCCACAGAAGTTCTCTCTGAACAGAGTCAAATGCTTTGGAGAGGTCGACAAAAGCTATAAAAACATCCTGATGTTGTTCCCGGCATTTCTCCTGAAGTTGACGTGCTGTAAAGATCATGTCGACCGTACTCCTGCTTTTTCTGAAGCCACATTGTGATTCAGGCAGCATTGACTCTGTGATGTTACTGACCAATCTGTTCAACATCACCTTAGCCAGGACCTTACCAGCCACAGCCAGTAGTGAAATACCCCTGCTATTGCCACAGATAGCCTTATCACCCTTGTTCTTATAAATTGTGACAATGTTGGCATCTTTCCATTGTTGAGGAATGTTCTCTTCAGTCCAGACTTCAGTGATATACTGATAAAGAGTTTTCGTACATTGGAATCCTCCCTGCTTAAGCAGCTCAGCTGGGATCTTGTCATTTCCAGGAGACTTGTTGTTCCTGAGGGAACAGATAGCTGACTGAACCTCCGAAAAGCTTGGTGGCTGATTAAGAGTGTCAATTTGGGGGCGATCAGGCAATTCTTCTAAAACAGTGAGGTCCACATCAGCCTCCTGATTAAGGAGGCAATCAAAATGATCGGCCCACCTCAACAGAATGTCATTTTGATCTTTCAAAAGTGTCAGACCGTCTGCTGACTTCAAAGGAGTAACAGAGCGATTTGTTGGGCCATATATAGTTTTTAAAGCATTGTAAAAATTATGCATGTCATTTATATTGGCATAATACTGAATTTCTTCAGCCTTTTTCACCCACCACTCGTTCTTTGCGATCCGAGTGGTCCTCTGAACTTCCTGCCTTGCTTTCTTCCATTGCTCCCTTGCAATACTGCAGGATGGATTTCTGAGGGCTTTACGATGCAATCTATGCATATTCTCAAGCATGTCATGGATGCTGTCAGAGTTTTCATCAAACCAATCTTGGTGATTCTTACTCTTAAAGCCGACTGTTTGGGCTGCTGCGTCATAGAGAGCAGAGCTAATGGAGGTCCACTTCTGCTCCAAAGTTTCTGACTTTACTGACAACTCCATGTCCTTCAGTTTCCCAGCAACAGAGCTACGGAAATCATTTCTGACATGTTCGTTCTGAAGGCGGGTGCAATTCAGCTGCCTCCTGTTACTTCCTTTTCGCCGCATGGGAGGGCAAACTGTCATGCGTATCTTAGCCACAATCATACGATGATCTGTCCAGCAGTCCGCACCCCTCATGGCACGTGTGATGATTACATCACTGATGTCACATCGTCTAACAATGACATAGTCAATCAGGTGCCAGTGTTTTGAGCGGGGGTGCATCCAAGAGGTTTTGTATTTATTCTTCTGTTGGAAAAGTGTGTTTGTTATTGTTAAGTTGTGCTCAGAGCACAGAGTGAGTAGTCTCATGCCATTTGCATTAATCTGACCAATACCATGTTTGCCAAGTACTCCATCCCATACCCTGTCGTTCTGTCCCACTCGAGCATTAAAGTCCCCAAGCAAAAGAATCTTATCAGTCTTAGGGATCCGACCAAGAACTTCGTCAAGGGACTGGTAAAACTTATCCTTGTCTGCATTCTCAGATGGGAGGGTTGGTGCATAAGCACTAACAAGTGTGGCAAAACGATTTTTGACAAGGGGGATACGGAGGGTCATAAGCCTTTCACTAATGCCAACAGGTGTTTCAGTGAGTCTTGGCAGTAAACTGTTCTTAATGGCTAAGCCCACACCATGCTGATGCTGACCACCTGAGGGGTAGCCTTTCCAAAAGAATGTGTAGCCCATCCCTTCCTCTGTTAAGGATCCATCCTCCAGGAGCCTAGTCTCACTCAAAGCGGCAATGTCTATATCATAGCGCTTGAGCTCAGCAGCAACTAATGCTGTTCTTCTATGGGGTCTGTCAGTACCTATTGTATCAAGGAGAGTCCGTACGTTCCATGTAGCCAGTTTCAAAGTGCAAGTCATTTTTTCATTTGTTTTTGTTTTTCGACCGCAGAGGTGGAATGACCTAACAGGAGCGGTAACCTGTTCAGGCGCATATTGAGTGGGCATTTTTTAGGCCACCTTTTCTAGGCCCTTCCCCATTAGGGGTGAGCAGTGTGGTCCCTGAATAGGGCTGCTCAGTCGCACAGGGGTCTGCCGAAAACAGCTGCCACTCGTCCCAGCTGCTAGCGACCTTTAGCCTGTACCGCTGACGTGTAGGGTTCTGACTAGAAGCTCCCAGTCCATTCATACCTGCCCCCGTTATCAGACGCCCCATCGCCGCCAGACTTCAACCAAAATAAGGTAGATACACCTAGGTCAAAAGTGGATACCTGCGCATTGAAATTTAAAGTGTAAGAGGGGGTGCGCCTTCCCCAGTAGCACTATCTTCGCCAGGAAGAGGTAAACCTAGTGGCA
>CM049396.1:39030000-39115000 GCA_026929865.2 Hyperoplus lanceolatus
TCATAATTAATAAGCAATTAAACCAAAATTATGAAAGGTTTCAAATCTCTTCTTCTCCCTGAATATTCACCCTAGAAACACCATTCTTACGTCTAAATGTTCAGCTTATTCCAGACAACAATAACCCATGAACAGTCTTTTCAGAAAGTCCATAACTTCAAATAAAATCAACTTTTTATGAAATTAATATTTCATGCAAAATTATGATTCCTCCTACTCGTTCATACTTCATCGTAGAAACTCGATTCAAAGTGTCCCATGTTCGTCTTGCACGGGAGCACATTTCCATAATTCACCATTTTTTCATAAAATTCATAACTTCAGAGATAATTAAAGGTTTATTACACCCAAAATCCCTATAGGGAATGCATTAGGAAATCGGCAAAACGCAAAGCGTTTTGCACTGATTTCAAACACTTCAAGCTCACTGATAATTCATCCTACAAAGTTAATTTCTTCGACAAACAGTTCAGCTATCTTTCGTCTTTCATTGTTAAAATTCAACCTTTTAAAAAAAATGCATAGTTTTCAAATTAATAAGCCATGTTTGATGCATGAAACATCAATTTGAGTGATTTCTAGAGTGTACAGATCAACTGCCAGAGTGGAGAAGAGGGAATAAAAAAGAACACCAGACATTTTTAAGATTGCGACAACTCACAAAAATGTAACTCCTCATGGATGATTTTGGTATCTAACTGTAGATAATATTGTTGCAGTGGTAGAAATGTTTCTTTGGAGCCATATGGACATACATATTGGGAGCTGTGAGCTTCTAAGCGGAAAAAAGTCTAACCGAACGATGCCTCCTGCCTCACCCACTCTCTGTTTAAATGAGATTTTACATTCCACGACAGAAAATCTAAACGAAAATTGCTCTCAACTCGAAGGTTTTTACATTAAAGAAACACATTTGACACTGAATATTAATTGACAAATTAATCAGCCATGTTTGACGCATGTAACATCAATTTTAGTGATATTTAGAGTGTGGCAGAGTGGAGGAGAGGGAATAAAAAATAACACCAGAAATCTAAAACGTAAATTGCTCTCAACTCGAAAGTTTTTACATTAAAGAAACACATTTGACACTGAATATTAATTGAAATCTTCTGATTCTCACGGTACGATCATTTTTTCTGTCAGACAAACGGTTTGCGAGATATGAGCAGCAGTTTGGTCTTATGCGTTCATTTAAAACCTGTGGTTAGGGAGACAAGTGTCCGTACGTGTGTAGATTACCAGCTGTTTACAATTGACACTGATTAGCTGTCTGTCACCATGGTGACCCCTGAACGTGCACCTGCCTTTGACTCAACGATGACATCATAGGCTAATGTAGGTCCAACTCCAATCCCTTATGCTCCATAAGGGAGAAGGAGAGGGAAAGGGAGACACAAACACACACACACACACACACACACCCTACATACACCACAGAGACACACACACACACACACACACACACAAGACACACCACACAGACACACACACACACACTACATACACCACAGACACACACACACACACACACCACACAGACACACACACACACACCACACAGACACACACACACCTCTCTCTCTCTCTCTTGGTTGTCCATCGATTTCGATGATGACGTCCACTTTTAACACCACAGCCAGACACACACACACACACACACAAACACACACCCTACATACACCACAGAGACACACACCACACAGACACACACACACACACACCACACACACACCACACAGACACACACACACCACACAGACACACACACACACACACCAGCCACACACACACACACTCCACAGAGACACACACGCACACCACAAACACACACAAACACCACAGAGACACACACACACACAAACACACCCACACCACAGCCACACACACACACACAAACACACACACACACTCAACAGAGACACACACACACACACACACACACACACACACACCACAGCCACACACACACACACACACACACACACACACACACATTCCACAGAGAGAGAGACACACACACACACCACATAGACACAAACACAATAAGATCAAATTGCGTTAACTCAGTCAGTTTTCATCCGATAAACTTCATTCCACATTTTACATGTTCAGCTCCAACAGGACATTACATGGTAGTATCCTGATTGAGCTGAACACAGGGTTGGGGGTTTGAATCCCCGTTCCAACACCAAATTTTAGACTTCACCGGATTTTCTTAAAAATTTGCACAGATGTTGAGTATGACTCAGAGATGACATCACAAGAGTTTAGAGGTCAAAGGTCAAATTTCAAGGTCACTGTGACGTTGCCTTTTGTGACTGCATTATCTCATGAACGCTTCCACGTTTTTTCTTCAAATTTTGCACAGATGTTTATTATGACTCAGAGATGACATCACAAGAGTTTAGAGGTCAAAGGTCAAATTCCAAGGTCACTGTGACATTGCCTTTTGTGACTGCATTATCTCATGAACGCTTCCACGGTTTTTCTTCAAATTTTGTACAAATGTTGATTCTGACTCAAAGATGAACTGATTACATTTATAGTTTAAGGTCATAATTCATTCATAAGTTCAGCTGAAAAGTCCATTCAAACTTCCAAATATTCCACATTTTTCATACATTCAACCATTCTGTTCATTCAGATATATTCATCCTTCGTTCTTCATCAACATTCAGCAGTGAAGTTAATTCAGCATCAGCTTCAGTTCAGCAGCGCAGCATTCACACCGCAATTTCTTCAGGAATTGCATTTCTAGTTAAGTACGGGTCCCCAGTGTCAACTGGGGACCCGTAATTATTACTCTCCACCATACTTATTCTTCTGACTTCTTCTTCTTATTCTGCCTCAAAAGTTTGAGCTGCTTCTCCTCCCACACCGTTGCACGTAGAAACGCAAAAATTTCACACAACGGGCGTACCCACCCCGAATCGTGTGCTATTATACAGTTTTTTGAATTTCCGCTAGGGGGCGCTGTTATGAAGTCCCGACTGAAAGAACTTTGAGAGGCCACGCCCCGCACACCGTAACTCCGATTGACTTGAAATTTCTCACAGAGGTGTATGTTAGGGTGCTCTACAAAAAAGCCTCTGGGACCATAAAAATTCTTCTGGGAATATTTCCCGCTAATTAGCATAAAGTTAAAAACAGCGTGTTATCCACAACTTTCGGAAATTTGACTGTATCAACACCAAATTTCTCGTGAAGCCCCGGGGGACTACAATAAACATACCCGTAAAAGATTAGTAGGACAACTTGAAAAACATGGCCGCCATTGACCAAAACGTTTACGCAGGGGCGGGGCATAATAACACGTTGGCCATAACTCCTTAACCGTAGGTCCTATCATCATGAAACTTGCTGGGTATGTGCAGAAGTCATGTGGTAACATGTCCATCGAAGCTTATCGTGATTACCCCATAGGGGGCGCCACAAATGGGCGGGGCTTAATAACACGTTGGCCCTAACTCCTTAACCATAGGTCCTATCATCATGAAACTTGCTGGGTATGTGCAGAAGTCATGTGGTAACATGTCCATCGAAGCTTATCGAGATTACCCCATAGGGGGCGCCACAAATGGGCGGGGCTTAATAACACGTTGGCCCTAACTCCTTAACCATAGGTCCTATCATCATGAAACTTGCTGGGTATGTGCAGAAGTCATATGGTAGCATGTCCGTTGAACGTTATCGAGATTAACCCAAAGGGGGCACCACAAATGGGCGGGGCTTAATAACACGTTGGCCATAACACCTTAACCATAGGTCCTATCATCATCAAACTTGCTGGGTATGTGCAGAGGTCATGTGGTAGCATGTCCCTTCAAAGCTTATCGCGATTTACCCATAGGGGGCGCCACAAATGGGCGGGGCATAATAACACGTTGGCCATAACTCCTTAACCGTAGGTCCTATCATCATCAAACTTGCTGGGTATGTGCAGAAGTCATGTGGTTACATGTCCATCGAAGCTTATTGAGATCAACCTATAGGGGGCGCCACAAATGGGCGGGGCTTAATAACACGTTGGCCCTAACTCCTTAACCGTAGGTCCTATCATCATGAAACTTGCTACGTATGTGCAGAAGTCATGTGGTAGCATGTCCCTTTGAAGTTTATCGAGATTAACCCAAAGGGGGCGCCACAAATGGGCGGGGCTTAATAACACGTTGGCCATAACTCCTTAACCATAGGTCCTATCATCATCAAACTTGCTGGGTATGTGCAGAAGTCATGTAGTAGCATGTCCTTCGACGCTTATCGAGATTAACCCATAGGGGGCACCACAAATGGGCGGGGCTTAATAACACGTTGGCCATAACACCTTAACCATAGGTCCTATCATCATCAAACTTGCTGGGTATGTGCAGAGGTCATGTGGTAGCATGTCCCTTCGAAGCTTATCGCGATTTACCCATAGGGGGCGCCACAAATGGGCGGGGCATAATAACACGTTGGCCATAACTCCTTAACCGTAGGTCCTATCATCATCAAACTTGCTGGGTATGTGCAGAAGTCATGTGGTTACATGTCCATCGAAGCTTATTGAGATCAACCTATAGGGGGCGCCACAAATGGGCGGGGCTTAATAACACGTTGGCCCTAACTCCTTAACCGTAGGTCCTATCATCATGAAACTTGCTAAGTATGTGCAGAAGTCATGTGGTAGCATGTCCCTTTGAAGTTTATCGAGATTAACCCAAAGGGGGCGCCACAAATGGGCGGGGCTTAATAACACGTTGGCCATAACTCCTTAACCATAGGTCCTATCATCATCAAACTTGCTGGGTATGTGCAGAAGTCATGTAGTAGCATGTCCTTCGACGCTTATCGAGATTAACCCATAGGGGGCGCCACAAATGGGCGGGGCTTAATAACACGTTGGCCATAACTCCTTAACTGTAGGTCCTATCATCGTGAAACTTGCAGGATACGTGCAAAAGACATGTGGTAGCGTGTCCCTCTAAGCTTGTTGAGGTTAACCCGTAGGGGGCGCCGCAAATGCGAAAACCGTCATTCGCCGATGCAATGTTTGCCAGGCCACGCCCCCTTCCCCCTGACTCCGATTGACTCGTCATTTGTCAGACGTGCACGGCTCGTGTCGCTCTACGGTAAAGCCTCTCGGACCGCGGGGGTCGGCCGTGAT
The DNA here is from genome assembly GCA_026929865.2 of Hyperoplus lanceolatus. Lineage (NCBI taxonomy): Eukaryota > Metazoa > Chordata > Actinopteri > Uranoscopiformes > Ammodytidae > Hyperoplus > Hyperoplus lanceolatus. The sequence goes on from CM049396.1 coordinate 39,035,150, forward strand.
TTTTTTGCTTCCCCGATTTGCACGGGCGGCCCGTACTTTCAAAATCTCCGCGGGATTTTCTAGTTCTTCTTCTTACTTCTGCCGCAAATTTCGAGCTGCTACTCCTCCCACACCGTTTCACTTAGAAACGCAAAAATTTCACAGAACATCCGTCCCTACCCCGAATGGTGTGCTATTATACAGTTTTTTGAATTTCCGCTAGGGGGCGCTGTTATTAAGCCCCGACTGAAGAAAGTTTGAGAGGCCACGCCCCTCACACCCTTGATTGAATAAAAAGCCCAATGAGAGGAGAGTTGGTTTAGATTTGGTTCCGGATTGACGACGTAGCACAAGTTGCGCCAACCGCTCTCCTTGTCCTTGGCAAGTAAAATGATCATTTGGTCTCCGTCTATCATTGTGTCTGTGTCTCATTTGTCTGGTTGAACTAACACAGGGGTTTCTTGTCTTACACGCAAGTTTGATAAACCCAACAGGTGTATGTTAAGGTGCTCTACAAAAAAGCCTCTGGGACCATATAAGTCCGACAGGGAATATTTCCCGCTAGTTAGCATACACTAAAAAACAGGGTGTTATCCACAACTTTCTGAAATTTTACTGTATCAACACCAAATTTCTCGTGAAGCCCCGGGGGACTACAATAAACATACCCGTAAAAGATCAGTAGGACAACTTGAAAAACATGGCCGCCATTGACCAAAAGGTTTACGAAGGGGCGGGGCCTATCAACAAATTGGCCATAACTCCTTAACCATAGGTCCTATCATCATCAAACTTGCTGGGTATGTGCAGAAGTCATGTGGTAGCATGTCCCTGAAAGCTTATCGAGCTGCGTCAGCCGCTAGGCTAGCTGCGTTTAACCAGCCACGGAAGGAGTTGTTGTCACTCCAAGGAGTTGTTGCGAACAAAAGTATACTTAATTTGTACCGTGTACTGTCGTCCTTTTTACATTTTAGTTTGTGTCAACTGCTTCCAGTCGCCGTTTTATAACGTTATCAGTCGGTGAACAAAGCTTAGAACGCAGGTCTTCACTTTCTCCCCATTTTGAGATAAGGTGCAAGATCCACTTGCCTCACCCCATCCACATCACCTATCCCTTTTGAACATGAACTATGTTATTTGAGATATTTTTTTTGCTTAGGATCCTGAGGATCCCATTTGTTTGTTTTTAATTGATTTATTTCCTTTTTTACTGCTCAATCGTTTTATTTTTGTTTGTATTATTTTTTTAACCATGTTCAATAAAGACTTTAAAAAAAAAAAGATGAGAGAGAGCATTCAAACAGCCTGACTTTCTCAGTGGGCTGATGTGTGATGAGGCCATGTCCCAGATAATGATGTCTGCAAAACCAGAGCACAGGAAATAAAAGAAAAGAAATATATCACAACAACTTGACACATAATTTAAGCTAATCAAATATATTATAGCTTGCAAAATATGGAATATATGACTATTAAACTATTTACCATCTGGAGCCTTGAACATGTATTTCACCAATTAAGAGCTGCAACAATAGGTGAATGTATTGACAGCAAATTAATCAGCAAATTGTTAGTGAAATGAAGACATTTTAGTGAACAAATATCAATCATGACCTAGTCCCAGTTTATTAAATCTAAGGATGTTCTGCTTTTCTTTGACTTTGACTCTCTGATTATCAACAGTTCCACAACTAAGCAAACTCAATCTGCTGTAATACAGTTAAAAGCTGCAGAACAAGCGAGCTGGGACCTTTGGTTATACTTCACAATAAGGATACATTAACTGTTAGTTAATGCTTAGGTACCCCAAAATGACATTGACATATCACAGGAATGTGTCACAAAGTTACTAAAAAAGGTCAACATGAGGAAATCAGCAGGCCGCGATGCCATCTGTGGACACACACTGCGTCACTGTGCCGAACACTAGGGGTGGGAAAAAAAATTGATTTTCCGATTAATATCGATTCTCTCTGGGACGATTCTGAATCAATTCAGAAAAGTTAATAATCGATTTTTTTATTTTTTATAATTTTTTTAAAATTTATTTTTATTTTTTGTAAATACTAATACTTCCTGCGCCATTGCGCATGCACACCACACATTTGCGAGTTGTTTCCAAAGTGGCTTCAAAAGGACTGAGAGCAGCAAACCCATGACCTGCACCGGCTTTATCTCTGTTCACGTTTTTGTATGAGAGCTGAATTCCAAGCCATACTTTTTGTACAATGTGTTGAAATGACATAGAAAATAATAGATAATAGAATAGAAATCCTATAGAAACATGATTTCCGAGATTAGAAATAAAATAAAACTGAATCGGTTTACTTTAAACATACTTCCATATTGTGTTGAAATGCAAGCTGCATTGATTATTGCACTGGTCATAGAAAGTCATATTTGTGACAGGAAAAGCTTTTCTCTTAATATTAGAGAAGGCAATTCATCTGTTGATTGTCTTTAATGATCATCACAAAAGTAGGAAGTGATTAGCAAACTCCGAGTAGCAAACACAGATGTGCATATAAATATATTTTTGAAATTCACACATGGGTATGTACATAAAAAATGTTTTGCATTGAGATGCATTGAAAATCGATTTTGAATCGAATTGTTGACCTCTGAATCGGAATCGAATCGTGAGGTGCCAAGAGATTCCAACCCTTACCGAACACCCCAGTGAGGTTTTTACTAAACTATTCCAGATGTGTGCTGAATGTGGCCAAATACCAACAATCTGTAAAATATCCACCATTATACCTATTCCTAGATCTCAGAATGCCAAGGAACTAAAGTGAATTTAAATCAGTTGCACTTAAATCCCTTGTTGTGAAGATTTTTTTAAAATACACTGCCCGGCCCAAAAAAAGTCACACTCGAATATTGTGTTGGACAATCTTTAGCTTTGATTACGGCACCCATTTTACGTAGGACATTCTGATCACCTTTGTTTGGCACATGATGTTGCCTAGAACCTAGACCTGACCAACTGAAGCAACCCCAGATCATACTGTACACTGCCACACAGGCTTGTACAGTTTGCACTAGGCATGATGGGAGCATCACTTCGTCCACCTCTCTTCTTACCCTGATGCACCCATCACTTTGGAACAGGGTCAATCTGGTCTCATCAGACCACACAACCTCTTTCCATTGCTCCAGAGTCCAGTCTGTATGCTCCCAAGCAAATTTAAGCATTATTCCTGATAAGCCCCACTGATAAGTGCTTCTCTTAAGGCTACACAGCTGTATAGTCCATATCCCTTATGTTCTTGTCACATTGTGCAAAGGCAATGTTTGTACTTTCACTATTTACCATAGCCATGTTACTGTTGATATTTTACATTTTGATTCCACCAAATGTTTGCAGTGATCTCCCATCACGATCATTAAATATTCCTTTCCGACCACATTTCTCCCTCAAAGATGATGGTTCACCACTATCTATCCAGGCTTTAATAATGCGTTGGACAGTTCTTAACCTGATTATAGTAGTTGCATCTTCTCCTGAGTAGTTTTCTTTGTTTTATGCAGGCCAATAATTTCCCCCCTCTGAAACAGAGTTACATCTTTTACAAAACCACAGCATGTCTTCTGAAATGGTTGTTCAAGAAATAAGAAGTTATTAACTGCATCAGTTGCCAACTGAAACATATTATTCATCAGGGCCGGTGGTAGCCAGGGGCCAGGGTGGGCCGTGCCCACCCAAATGTGGGCTGTGCCCACCCAATCAAAAAAGAAATATTTTTTTAGGTGGAAGTCCAGACCCACTATCGGACGGACCTGTTCATTCGCTGTCCAAGAAAATGTCAAATAAAATTCAGACAATTAATTAATACTAAAGAATATACCATTACTATGCATTGCTTCTAATTGTATTATTGGGTGGGCAGGACAGCCTGCCTCCAAGTTACCCACCCGCTTAAAGTGGTCACTGGTCAGCAGAGCCGGACCGAGGCATAAGCGAAATGAGCGGTTGCTTAGGGTCCCGACTGCCAGGGGGGCCCCCCCAATTTATTTTTTTATTTAGTTTTTTTTTTAGTTTGTGTGTTTGATATCAACATCATATTATGTAAATGTAAATTATCATACAATAAAAGGAATACAATGTTTTGGTAGATAGTTAATAGCTTAATAATTGAATCAGTTCATCTGAGAGGTAATCCGAGGTTAACTGATCACGTCACGTTCAAGTCCATGGCATGCACAGTTAGTTTTGAGTTTATTTAAAAATATTTGAAAATGGAGCTGCCCTCAGTTGCCCATGCACTGTGTTTAGTCTATAGCCTATTTCAGCCTCGTCTGTGGAAACAAAGATAACTGGACAACAGAGTTCTTCTGCTTTGATCCTCTCACTGCATTTAAATGAATTCATTATATTACAGAAAAATATGTCCCGTAAAAGAAAAAGAGCACCAAGCCCACCCCAGAGGACCCTGCATAATATTTTATTTCAAATTTATATTTATATGGAAAATCCATGTGTCTTTCTTCAATAGCTTCTAATTCATCCGACCCAGTGTCTCGAAATTATTTGTTCACACAAAATTCCTCAGATTTAGCCTCTTAATTTTCCTCTCAAAGTGCACCAGATTCATGCATTTCACTTTAAAAAGGTAAAAAAAAAATCTACCGGGGGGGCAAACCCCCGGACCCTCCTAGCAGAGTTGTGACCTCGGCTGGTTACTATTTTCACCCAGCTGGACATTGGAGCCAATAGTGGAAATACTATATATCTATGTGTATAGTATATAGCTCTGGACTACCACCATCCAGGTTGCCCAGTCCCAAAGCTTTCTCTTCAATCAGCTCAGGCTGCCTACAGTTAATACTGTAATTAAAAAAAAAGATACATTATGTTGTATATAATGTATATTATATGTTATTCATAAACATTTTGGAGAAAAAAAACATGCAAGAATCAAATCTCCCACACAGCAACTCAAAGTTTATTTGCATATTGTGTTCTACACAATTCACAGTAAATGTGCCAAAAATGAGACGCAGAGATCTTACAAGGGCAAAAAATTTCTGCTCGCACACTCTACGCGCGCGAGCCATCTTCGGTCTCTCTGCCCAGTGTGCCCACCTAAAATTTCTAAAGGCCCACCCTAATCTGACTGTCTAGAACCGGGCCTGTTATTCATTGCAATTTTTGACTGATGGAGGGCTCTTGCCTATTTGCTTAGTGAAATCCAGGTTATGCCTTTTTTTTGGCCAGGCAGTGTATTATAAAAGGGATTGAACGGTCCGGGGGCATGCCCCCCCGGCTGAACTTTTTTTGTACCCTGTACATTGGAATCCATGAATCTGGTGCACTTTGAGAGTAAGAAGTAAGAAATGCTACAAATTGTATTTGTTTCCTTCAAATAACCCTATAGACATGTATTTGTAATGTGCAAATAATATCACCTAGCATTATGCATTCAAATCCAAAAGAAAATTCTCATTAGCTTGAAAGTTTGCTTCCCTAATTTGCTTCACTAACCTCAGCTCCTCCATTGTCCCCGTCTGCCTTTCTTTTTCACCCAGGTTTTTAGACTCATCTGCAAATGTAATATATATTTTTTAACTATGTATATACACATTGTGCACAGTGCATCCCTTAAGAGCTTGTACCAGCCTTTTAAACTCTGAGCCCTAAGCCATTTTTGAGATGTTTTGGTCTGCCTGGATTTATTCTCTTATTAAGATTGCATTCATCACCCCTATAATGCATAGCTGTCAAGCTATCATTTATTTGGGCCACAACCTGGACTATAAGAATATGTGCTGCAGTGATGTCGCTTGAATGTAGGAAATGATCAATTAGACAGTAAAAAAGCTAAAAATATCTCACAATTATTTATTGATATGTCACAAAAAAGGCACATTGATTAAGCTTGTTATTGCTTAAAACACTTCTTCTTAGTCTTGGGAGTCAAAAAGTGATGAGAAAATTCTAAAATAAATATAAATTATACATAATAGAAACTATTCATAATCTTTTAAAAAGTCCATAGGCTTTTTCCTTGCATTTATGCTACTGACCACATGCTTACAGGCGATTAGCATAAATCCCTAACTAAAATACGCAATGAAAACGGATTTTATATGGCAATAAAGAACAACATACAGTTCCCGAAAATACCTAGGCTACAAGCTCCTGACAGGATATAAGCTCCTGTAAAGGGTATGAGTGATCCAAAAAGAGCGACAAAACACACACAATAGTCTACAAGAGGAAAAACGGCACGGAGGTTACGGTTTATAGCCTAGATAAAATAAAATAAAATTACGATAGGGCTCAGAGGGTTTTTAACACTGGAGATCATGTTGAGACACATTTTAACAACTCTCGCTCTCTCTCTCCCTCTCTCTCTCTCTGTGTAGAACAGGCCCCAAAGTTATAGGTTACAGTGTTTAATACTTCTTACAGTGTGTTAAGTTGTGGGTAGCTGTCAGTTAGGGCCGTGACGTCAGTCGACTGGAGAGTCTTTTTAGCAGTTTCCTTTCTCCTCTCGCTCGGTCAGATGTGCGAGCGTGCATGTAGCGATCATTCTAGTTTGTACATGTTTGTTTGAGTTGTGGAATCACCCGTATGTGAGTAAGATTGCTGTTCTAAGTTATAGTTTTATGCATGTTTTAACGGCTGCGATTCGCGGGTCGCAATAACAGCTGTTCCAACGTCTCATCAGGAGCGGAGTTAAACCCTTTGTTCTTTTCCCGCGATCTGTGTGCTGCTGTGTCTGTGAAAGAGAAGAAAATAAAGAGCGGATAAACCCAACTCCTCCTCTCCTAGTCTCATGCTTATAATCTGACGTTTTTGGCCATAAGTGGTGTTCTGGCCGACACCTCTGAAGTGAAACCAGTGATACAAGCAAATCACCGCAGTAAGCTACATTCACCAGTTTCCTCCGCTTCACTCGCTGCTGGAATCAATGTAACTTTGCAACTGTGTAGGCTACTACTGCCACACTCGCTGTTAGGTTATTCTTCTTCTTAGATGTTGGCTACGTGATGATGTGCTGCGCAATTAACGTTATGCGCTGCCCATTTTCTAAAAGGAGCTATGTACAAAAAAAAAATAGAAAATGCGGAGGAGAAGGATTTTTATAGAAGCGGGAAACACTGGAATATCTGGGTCCGGGCTCGTGTGAAAATAAGCTCCACCCCCTGCCTCATCCATAGCATGCAGTACCAATAGCTTGGCCACATGTCCATGCTGGTTGCTAGAAGAAGGCACAATCCTGGGGGCCTGTGGTATGCAGACACTTAGCAGGCGCCCCCACTCTCCCTTACCCACCCCCGAATTACAGACTTCCATTTTAAATTACATATTAGAGCAGGTGTTCGGCTCAACCATGTCATGTCTGCCTGCACTGATTCTCCCAAAAGTAAAGGACACAGTGAAGAACAGGTTGGTCAGCAAAAATTAAAACCATACTGGCCTCACTAGTGTAAGGCATGCATACTCATAAGATATGAAAAAGGTGACGTCCGAAAACAAACCCCTATAGGGGGTTTTCCCCCCCAGAATTTTTTGTGATTTGAACATGTAAAATGGGCAATTTGGTGTACACTGTGAAGAGAATTAAAGACAAAGAAAACTTTTATTTCAGTTTAAATGAATAGTAAAATGAGCCAAACAAGTTAGTCAACCAACCTTCTTGACTTTACCCATACAAAGTGTGTAGGTATTTACTAAGAAAAACGTTAAAAAACAGCTCAGAAAAACGGTTAAATTGGAAAAACCTTTTTTTTCAAGTGAATGAGAGAGAAAAGGCATTAAATAAGACAAAAAAACTTAGAGCCACCAATCTATCGCACCAAATTCCCTTACAATAAACTATTATATACTCTCTCTCTCTCTCTCTCTGTCAGGCAGGCAGGCACAGTATCTATAGATGCTTTCAAGCGGAGCCCTCATCCACCCTCTGCATGTAAAAGATTCCAACCCCCTTGTATGTCTGAAATGTTGCACTCGGATGCTGCATTGCAGGTTGATCCAATGGGTGCCCGGGATGCTTTTCATGACAGTAATGGAGTAGGCAGAAATGTGCCATTGCTTTATAGTTGCTTGTTCCCTCTAGTGTGAGATGTTACATTCCAGAGCCATTTTCCACACAGATTTTTAAAATCACTCTTTCCTGACAAAAAAAAAGAAAAGCTTCTTTAAAGGTATTGTTCTTCATGCTTCCTGTAATACTGTATGTGTAACTTACACACTATTTAAACCGATCCTGAATTGTAATGCTTTGGGGGATTCTGAATTGTGATGCTTTGTGGTGCCCCTCCTCCCCCCACCCTTCCTTAGCATTGTACATTATACTTAGCATTGTAGAACATACTTCAAACACTATACATGTACATAAGCCCTGCAGCTCACCCGCAGAAAACATTTCCTCAGAAAAAATGTTTTGTCGTTACACTCATAGCTCCAAAGAAAAACCTATTGTTCTAGTTTACACTACCTGGGAATCTTATCTACTGTCTGATCAGGACCTTAAAGAGGACCTATTATACTACTTTTCTGGTCTTAATTTCTTGTTTTACACTGCTATAGAGCAACCTGACACAAATCACATCACAAAAAACTATGTAGATTTTCGGGAAGCTCTTTCTCTTATTTTGACGATCCAGCATGCCCTCTAAACACTTTACTTTTGACATTTCCGCCCCCTCCCCTCCCTTCCTGAAAACCCAACTACGTTGTGATTGGTTACCTTCCTTCCGGAACACTTTCAGTGGCGGGAGGTGCGAGCATGGACCTATAAGGGCGAGAGGCAGACGCGAGTAGGAAAGTGGCAGCATTACCATACATGGAAACATCCACGTGGTGACGACACCAAGTTACATGCGACGTCACGATGTTACAAAGCGTCAAGCCGCTTTGAACACGTGACTTCTCGACTGGCTAGAATAGTGTCTAGTGCTCTGCACAGACACCCCAGACGGTAAGCAGGGAATACGTCGAAATGCATGTACGTCATTATTTGATAATGTAGTATGGTTAAGCATGACTATGAATCATCATAACAACGTTTATAGGTCATAAAAGTCAAAAAGTATCATAGGTCTGCTTTAACATATCTCTTTAGACTGAGATGCATCCAAGCGAATCCATCATCTTGTTCAGTGAATTGGAAACAGAAACTAAGACAAACTTAACCTCAGTCTTTTCATGTTAAGTTATTTATAAATTTTAATCAAATGAAATTGTGAGTCTGGCACATTGCCTCTGTAAGAGACCTTACTCCCTCTCTCTCTGGCCCAATCTAGATCCACCCCCTACACCCTATCCCTATCCACTATCCCTCCGTTTGTGCGTTCGCGAGGAGGGCCCGCCATATTGAGTGTCGTCCCAAACCATCGAGCCTTGAGTGTGAGTGGGTTATAAAGCCCTCGATCACCGAGTCTGCATCGATGTTGGCTCAGCCCTACGTTTGACACAGGTGTCTGCTAATCAATTATGTCCGGAATGGTGGAGCCAACTTACAAATGAGAGTTCCATGGAGTTTGTTTCCTGAATTATAAATGAAACGTACTCTTACCTCAAACAGACATTTGATTGATTATTTTTATGCATAGCCCTAAATGACGAAACCGGAGGGTAGCCTACAATATCGGAACAAATATGTTGTTTTACACTTGTTGATTTGATTATGCCACTTGTCTACCGTTAGTGTATTTTCAAGGCGTGGATAAAAGATAAAACGAAACAGATGAAAAAATGGCCACAAGTTAATAAGGGACAGTGATTATTATTTCCTTAAATTGTTAGTAAGATTTGTGTTACTGTTAAAGCTGATGAGGGGTAGTAATAGCGGCGGTGACGTCAGTCAGAAGGAGCGCATGACTTTTCTTATTTATGCCCGCCCTTGCATTGCATTATAATTTATGCACGCTAATTAACTGCCGCGATTCGCCGGTCGTAGTGGCAGATTAACATATCATGACAAATGGAATACATGCTTTAGCAGACTATTGTTCTTTTCCCTGGTTTTATGCTGCTGTGCATGTAAACTGAAAGGATAATTAAACAGTGGCTCAAACACCCACCCGTTTTCTCCACTACAGACTGAGCTGGTAAAATTAAGAATATGCAGTTAGAAAATGTTTAACAACAAATAAATTATGCAGCCAAAAAAGCATGGGAGTGAGTTTGTTTTTATTCAATACTACATTTTACTCTCACATGCGTAGCCTATATATGAATGTAAAGAGTGTTTCAGGTCAAATATAAATGTGGTGGAATTCTATTTTAGGGTGAGTAATAAAGACTTAACAAACTAGTGTCTCTAGGTTTCTTCCTGTTTCCGTCTGACAAAGGCGAGGGCTTGCCAAAGCCGCACCGTTGTTATACCCTCGCCCTTAAAGGTCACATATTATGCTAAATGCACTTTTTAAATGTGTTCTAACATATCCATGGGTCCACGGTGTGCCTAGAGACTGCCAAAATATGAAAAAAATAACAATCTCTCCTTTTCTCACTCTCCCCCTTTCTGAAACCCCCACCCCTCCCCCCCAATATAATCCAGTCAGAATTCTCGACGACTATTACGTAATAGTCGGCACAGCCACATCCCCATATTTTCTTTATATGTCCATGCTTCCGATGCATCCCCCCCACATTAGTAACCAGAAATTTCCACCGTGCAGTAGTCTATGATAACCCCACCCCCCATTTCATATTGGTCCACGGCCCCGAGATCCCGTGCCCGAGATCCTATGAGATCCTCTGAAAAATTTTCCGAGGGACAGCCATTGCTTTCATTACAAAGAAGATGACGCCTCAGACCTGTACCAAAAGTTGATCAGTATTTCTCAAGATCCAAAAGAGTCAGCACAGGATTTTTTGTTCAGAGCCATTGAACTCAAAGACAGGCTACTTGTTTCATCCGAAGAGAGAGAGGAACACTGTTGCAGAGCTGGTCAAAAATAAGTTTCTGAGGTCAGTGGGTACAGGACTGCTAAATGACAATATCAAATTCCAGATTAAGCCACACCTTGATAATCTGGAAGTGACTGATGAACTTTTGATCGAAAAAATAAATGAAGCAGCTAACCTTGAGAAGGAGAGACTAACAAAGTTGAAGAGGAACAGTGCCAAGACACCCAGAGTGGCTGAGCTACATACGACCTGGGACAGCAGCACGCAGGGCTCCTCCTCAACCCAGAACAGACAGCCAGAGAAGAACGCCAAAGAGCCCTCCAAGGAAAAACCAAAAGTCGCTCACCATCCACCTGAGCCTGAGGTAAACATCTTGGTGAGAGAGCTTCAGATGGAGGTAGCTGAAATGAAACGGATGAAGCTTTCCTCCATGAGTGCTGTGAGACCAACAAACTCAAAGCAGGCGGCAGACAACAGGGACCCGCGCCGGAGGAGAGGCTGCAGGACGTGCCAGGACAAAGGAGAGGGAGACCGCTGCAGTCACTGCTTCAAGTGTGGCGAGCTGGGCCACATCTCCAGAGGATGTAGAGCTCCACGCCAGGCAGAGGAAAACGACCTGGGGTTGCTGCAGGGGGACCGGCAGTGACCTAGCCACGATCGTCAGATTCCCGACGCTGCCACTTCTGTCTGCAGGATGAAGGCACTGATAGAAGGTTACAGGTATGTACTGGTTGTTCAGCTACAGTCTATTGCTCTAAGATATGTCAGAAGCAGCACTGGCAGGAACACAAAGCTCTGTGTAAAACAGTTAAGTTGGTTGAGTAACACCTAGCGGTGGAAGAGGCACAGAGATACAAATGACCAGAAATTGCTAAAGTTAATTACCTCTCAGCAAAACAAGGTAAAAAGCTGATCCAACTAATTGGGGAACGTAAAATGGTAAAATGTACTTTTGATAACGTGACAGTGACAGCACTGTGGGATACAGGCGCTCGAGCAACTGTGATAAATGACAAATGGCGAGTTGAGCATCTGCCTAATAGCACTATCAGTGCAGTAGATAAACTATTAGGGCCAGTAGCACTAAACGGACTTGCTGCCAGTCAGACAGAAATAGCATTTATGGGGTGGGTACCTGTAGAATTCAAACTAAGCATGTCAGACACTGCTAGTTCTAGTCTGCTAGTGCCAGTACTTGTTTCCAGCGACCCCAATGTGGCAGAAGACCCCATCATTGGCTTTAATGTCATCGAGGAGGTGATTAATGATCTGAAACAACAGCAATGTGTTACACATAGAGACAGTGCCACTGATAATGTGAGCAGCACTTTTGACATTGACTCTTGTGCAGCAAAAATGTTTATCCAGCTGATGCATACTCACCAATCCAGTAATGAGGGGATTCCAGTAAGTACTGGCAAGAGTAAAGTGACACTACAGACTTCCGGTTATGGCAGGCACGTAGGAAGACGTGTTTCACTGTGCTCTGCTTATGCTACTATAATTTCTACTGAAACTACTCTATTTGCAACAAAATTTTATCGAACGGTGTTGGAGTGGATTCTGCGATGCCGAGGGGTGGCAAAAACAAGGGCCAAGCGTCTCCTACACAGCCGACGTTAACGGACTACCGTGTTTGTAGCGAAGCAAAGCAAACTAACAAAGACAACATGGCGGAGGTGGCAGCGGAGGAGGCCAGCGGAGAAGGTGAACTTGTGGGAGAATATGAAGGTGCAGTACTGACTGCTTTAAGCTCTATGAAAAATGGGTTTTCGTCAAAATTTGATGCAGTTTTGAAGGCGATAGAAAATATGAGGAAGGAGATAAGTGACTGCACCGAACGGGTGTCGCAGACAGAGCTGCATATATCAAGTGCTGAGGATGACGTCGTTGACTTGCAAGCTAAAGTACACACGCTGGAGTCACAAAATAAAACGCTGGAGGACAAGCTCTTGGATTTGGAGACCAGGTCTCGACTAAACAACCTGCGACTAGTTAACCTACCGGAGGGGGCCGAAGGACGGGATGCGTGCCTCTTTTTGGAAAAATGGATACCGGAGGTGCTTGGTGATGCGGCGCTACAGTCATCAGTGGTCATTGAGAGGGCGCACCGAGTCGGACCGGCGAGGGACGCCAAGATGCCGCCGAGAACACTGATCATGAAGTTCCTTAGCTACAAAGGCAAACGGGCAGTTGTTGCTGCTGCACGGGCAAAAAAAGACATGCGGTACAAGGACCAGCAACTACGGTTCTACCCGGACTTGGCTACGGGAATACACCAACTAAGGAAGAAATTCGACCCGGTCCGACAGGAGCTGCGCAATCTAGGGATCCGACATGGAGTGATTCATCCTGCGAAGATGCTGGTCACACATGAAGAACGAACCTACACTTTCAACACCCCTGCCGAGGTACAAGAGTTCATAAAGAAGATTCAGATGGACAATGGTGGGGGCTAAATCACACTTGCACGCATACACACCGTGTAGTGTGGCCGACATGCATACACATGCAAAACCTACGCATTATACACATTGAGTTCATTCATTGGGAAAATATAAAAGGCACAAAAAAAATAAAAATAAATGTATAAATTAGGCTATTTAAACTGCTAAAGTTAATAATTAGAGCAAGCCTATTTCACACGTTACAGATGAGTGTTTATTGAGGTCAAAATATACAGAAGCAGAGATGGTTTGGTAAGTGAAGAATAAAACAGTGGTCTGACTGATCCTCACTTGGTGTGGAGTGGTCGTCAGCGATAGCAGAAGTCAGAATGTTTTTTGGGGGGGGGGGCTTCCACGAGAGTGGGTAAAGGGGAATTGTTCATGTTCAGTGTATTGGATGTGGGTTCTAACGTCTAGGTTTGTTATGCTTCTCTGTACATTCTTTTTATATTGCAAGGTAATCTGTTTTTCTTTTTTTTGTAAATGTCTCAAGGAGTAAAACTTAATTTTGTTTCTTGGAACTGCAGAGGTCTGCAAAAGCTTAAAAAAGTGAAACAAGTCATGAATAGATTAAAGGATATAGACTCCAAAGTTGTATTTCTACAAGAAACCCATCTTCTAGAGGAGGACAATAAAAAAATCAGGAGAAGGTGGCCAGGCAGCGTATTCACAGCTTCATACTCATCCCAGGCCAGAGGAGTTATGATTCTAATTCATAATACTGTCCCATTTCAAGTGAAAAATGTCATCAAAGATAGAGGGGGAAGATATTTGATAGTCCAAGGCTCTTTGTTATCAGTAAATCTAAATTTAGTAAATCTGTATGGTCCTAACATTGATGATCCTATATTTTTTGTAGATCTGTTCCTTTCTATCGCATCATTTGCGGGACAACACATAATAGCAGGAAACTTTAACTGCACATTAAACCCCAATGTGGATAGATCCACAGGAGTAGATCAATCACACAACAGGTGTAGAATAGTTATAAACCGTTATATTAAAGAATTGAATCTGCTAGACATGGAGAGAATTGAAACCACAAGCTAAAGCTTACTCTTGTCACTCTAACACATTTCAGACATACTCTCGAATTGATTACTTTTTAATCTCCTCGGAACTCCAGTCCAAAATTAATAACTGTTCCTATGGAAATATAGTGGTTTCAGATCATGCACCATGTTGCTTAGTGTATGTTGATAAACAAATGGCAAAATATCCACCTAGATGGCACTTTCAGCACAAATGGTTACAAGATGAAGAATTTGTAAAATATATAGAAAAACAGATAAAAGAATTCTTTGAAATTAACACTACACAAATGTCTGCTTGTATAAAATGGGAAGCATTTAAAGCCTTTCTCAGAGGGAATATCATAAGTTATACAGGTTCTAAATCAAAAAAGGTGCGTGAGGAGAGGTTACAATTGGAACATAAAATTAAAATTCTTCAGGAAAAAATATATGAGAAACGTGACCCACAAATGGAAAAGGATTTGCTTATTTTGAGAGCTGAATATGACAAGTTGTCTGCTTTCAGAGCTGCATCTAGTCTTCTAAGACTGAAGCAATCTCTTTATGAACAAGGCGATAAGTCTAATTATTAGCATGGCAGATTAAACAACTCCAAACTAGAACATCAATCACCACCATTATATCGAATGGGCACAGTGTGGTCGATCCTGTAGAAATGAATGATGCCTTTAGAGATTATTGTAAAGAATTGTATGACACAATAAATGAAACCAATGTACAAAATTTAAATAGGTTTTTAGATGACTTAACTATACCAAGTATCCCAAATGAACAAAAAGTAGATATGGATTTAGAAATTAATAAAGAAGAAATTGGGCACGCTATCGATAGTATGAAATCCGTAAAAAGTGCAGGACCAGATGGTCTCCCTATTGATCTATATAAAAAATTTAAGAACAAATTACTAACACCACTTCTTGAAATGTTTCTAGAGTCATTTCAGAATGGCAGTCTTCCGCCAGCTATGAATAGTGCTGTAATTACTTTACTGCCAAAACCAGGTAAACCCTCAAACAAATGTGAGAACATGAGACCCATCAGTTTATTAAATTCTGATCTTAAGATAATATGTAAGCTTTTAGCAAAACGATTACAGCCATTATTACCAAATATCATTAATAAAGATCAAAACGGTTTTATTACAGGAAGGCAAGGTTTCCACAACGTACGAAGAGTACTGAATATAATTTATGCGAACAAAGAAATATCGGATACAGCACTTCTAACGTTAGATGCTGAAAAGGCCTTTGATAGGGTCACATGGCCTTATCTTTTCAATATTCTAGAAAGATTTGGGTGTGGAACTGACTTCATAAAATGGGTGCAGATAATATATAAAAATGCTACAGCGGAAATTTTAACCAATAGAAATATTTCAAAATCAATAAACATCGGTAAAGGTTGCAGACAAGGATGTCCCCTTTCTCCCCTTCTGTTTACATTAGCAATCGAACCTCTAGCAATAGCAGTACGTTCACAGCCTCAATTTTTTGGAATAAGAGTAGGGCCGATAGAACACTGAATTTCATTGTATTGTGATGATGTAATTTTATTCATGTCCAAACTAAATCAAACCATTCCGGCCTTGTCACAGCTAATTAAAACCTTTGGTGATATTTCGGGATATAAAGTGCATAATACAAATCTTCTATATTACTACTTAATGAACAGGACAGAAGAAACCCAACTTCTGAGGTAACCCAATTTAATAGTGTAGAACAGTTTAAATATTTAGGAGTACAGATATTGCCTGGACTAGAACATGTTGTTAATGCAAATTATGAACCGTTAATGATTGAAATTAGTGAGTTGATTGAGAGATGGACGTCGCTACCAGTTTCTATAATTGGGAGAATTAATATCTTAAAAATTACTATATTACCGAAAATCCTTTTATTTATTCCAAAATATTCCTCTGCCACCACCTTCAGACTTGTTTTCAAAAATTAAAAAAAATATTTGTAGGATTTCTATGGAGCAATAGAAGCGCGAGACTTCGTTTGTCTTTGTTGTATTTACCATTTGATCGAGGGCGATTAAAATGTCCAAATGTACTATGGTACTACTGGGCTGTGCAGCTGAGGTCTATTATGTTCTATTTCTCAACAAGTGATACCCCTCATTGGATCGAAATGGAATCCGAAGGTCTTAAAGTACCTCTTCCCTTATACATATACTCAGATACAGAAAAAAAACTACGGAAAAAAACAAAAAATCCAATTGTAAAACATATGATATGGTATGATGTAAAAAAAATACTTAAAAGAACCACAATCATTGTCATTATATAGTCCAATATGGGGTAACCAGTTATTTATACCAGGTAGAGCTGATGCAACATTCAAATTATGGAACTCTAAGGGACTCAAAATTATTAAAGATCTTTATTCAACTGATTCAGGTGTCATGATGTCTTTTGATGAGTTGAGGTCTAAATTTAATCTTATTAGGAAACACTTTTTCAAGTACCTGCAACTAAGAAGCTTTGTTAAAGTAAATCAAGACAATGCTCTTACTAGACCTCTACACTCGGATTTGGAAAAAAATATGACAAAAGACAGTTTGAAAAAGGGTATTATATCAGAGTATTACAAATTGATGACATCTTACTCTCCTGAAAGTTCACAGTATAAGTTGAATGCCTGGATGGAAAATTTGCATCTTTCCGATCAAGATTGGAATGTAGCTTGTGCTGGTGCTCATACTAAGTCTATAAATGTACGCCTTAAACTGATACAGTATAAATGGTTAATGAGGACATGTGACACCTGTTGATTTAAATCGTTACAACAAAAACATCCCTGACATTTGCACAAAATGTCTGGAATTTGAAGGAACATTGTTTCATTGTATATGGCAATGCAGAAAAATCAAAACGTTCTGGAAAGAGGTACGAGATATACTTGAGAAGATCCTTTAAAAACTAATTTTACTTGACCCTAAGCTTTTTCTGTTTATTCTCAGAAAAACACAACTATAGTAAAAGTGAAAGAGCATTCATAGACCTCGGCTTGCTGTATGCCAAAACATGTACTGCAATGTTATGGAAAAAGGTTAATAAACCAAACACAACTCAATGGATCAGACGGATGTTGTCATGCCTCCCTTTAGAAAGGATAACTTACATATTGAAAGCTAAACAGCAACAATTTGAAAATATCTGGAGACCTTTCATGAACTATGTTAAAGATTTAGATTTAACAGAGGATCAAGAAAATGAATAATTGTGAAAATGTGGCTAATGTAGTTTCTAGGCTAGCAGAATTTATTTGTTATAAAAAAAAATTGTATTGAGTTATATTTACCAAACCTTGTAAAGATTACCACTTTTTAAACAGAAGAAGCACTGTTTTGTATTTTTTATTTTTTTTGTTATGTCATTGCAGTAATGTTAGATTGTACTTCATACTATATGAATGTGACGGACTGTATTTTATGTTTAAACTGAAATAAAAATATTTCTGAAAAAAAAAGTGACACTACATCCAGGTAAAACTACCACAGTGAGATGTCGCACACATACGGGGGCTGAGAAAGACACTGAAATGTTGTTCTGTCCAAAAACAAGTGCAGACTTATCTGAGGGGTTACAAATACAAGAAGTGTTGTTCACCATGAAAAGAACTGTTCCACTGTCCCTGTCTCTGTTATTAATACCACAGGACACAGTATTACTCTGGGCCTACGCGTCAGCCTGGGACACATAGAGAGCGTTAAAGCTGTGTACCCGGCAGCCATACAACCTGTGACTGCAGCACAAGTAAGTTAAGTCAAAGTTAAACCAGGAGAGACAGACTGCCCGGACACAGCATGTCCCGCCACGGACAGTAGGGCAGTGTGGGATCCCCCTGTAACATTAGAACACTTAACTGGTGACCAGCAGGCCCTTGCAAGATAAATGCTTAATCAGGAATGTGAAGCCTTTGCCCAAGATGAGTATGATGTAGGCTGTATCCCTTCACTCCGTATGCACATTACTCTAACTGACCAAACACCAGTCCAAAAGACATACATTAGTGTGCCTAAACCATTACATCAGGAAGTAAAGGAGTACTTACAGGACTTGATTAACCGGGGCTGGATTACAAAATCAAAATCACCCTATTCATCACCCATAGTTTGTGTGAGGAAGAAATCAGGTGAATTGAGACTATGTGTGGACTACCGTAAACTTAATAAGAAGTAAGTGCCGGATAGACATCCTATTCCAAGGATACAGGACATGCTAGACAGTCTCAGGCCCTGTTCTCACGGTGAAAACGTGACAGTTTTCCCGTTTTTGTTTAAAAAAAAAAAAACCCTGTTCAGACACAATTTATCTGACATCTTCACTCGTACACATGTTTTCAGAGGAAACGGGACGAAATCGCTGTAGTAAGCATGCCAGGCCAGCAGTTGGCGGTACAAGGTAGTAGTAGATAGCTTTTCCGGTACAATTTAATGCATAAAACCTTACTGTAACCGAAAATTAATGCCACTAACGTTCATAAAGCGGTGGGTGTAAGCTTGGGGTTACAAGTATTGTAAATTATAAGCTTTCTGTCCTCTTATTTCAACGGATTGAACTCGTGAAAACAGAAGACATGCTGATAGGGCTTTGTGAACGGCTACTTTCCTGTTAGGCGTACTTCAAAATAAAAGTCGACTCACGTTTGTCCAGTGAAATGCTATTAATGTTTAGCCAATGAAATGCTTTTACTGTGAAGCCGTAGCTCCTTTTGTTGAACAGTAACTTAACCGCTGCACGCTGAACTATGGATAGTGTTTTTTTAATGTAGAAAGAGCCGTGTCCCTGGCATATAGAAGCTACACACGTTTATTTGGCTAGAAAAACCGGCAGAGCACAAATCTTTCCCCAGACAAAGTGGCCGGTGGTCTCAATAATTTACTCATCGCTTAGACTAAATTGGCAAGTGTTATATTTGAGCCCTGCACGATTCTCTCCGCTGATCACAGTGACGGTCCCACGGAGACACCGTGCATGTTATGTTTTCTTCTAACTCGCGTGTGGGTATTTTGACAGCAAATGTTGTAGACTACGCATACGTGAAGTGGAGCCGTGACGTCAGCGTTACCAGGGGAAATAGTTTCGGTGTTTACAAGAAACCAAAACCGTTGTGTTTTCCAAAAAATCCTCCCTGGGAGGTGATCTCAAAAACTTGCGGTTTCATGCTTGCGTTTGCTGTTTTCATGTACATGATATAGTGCAACCGCGGGAATTTTTCCGCGTTTGCACCGTTTCGTGTTGCTGTGAGAACAGGGCCTCAGTGGAAGCTCTTGGTTTTCGGTACTAGACCAAGGAAAGGCGTACCACCAAGGCTTCTTAGATGAAGAAAGTTAGCCACTCACTGCCTTTGTAACTCCGTGGGGCTTATACCAGTGGGTGAGGATCAGCTCCAGCTGAGTTTCAAAGAAGTATGGAGGAGTGTATGTGGGGTCTGCGTGACGACATGCCTGCCTTACTTGGATGACAATTTAGTCCACAGTAAGTCCTTTGAGGACCATGTAGAACATGTAAGGGAAGTGCTACATCGGTACAAGCAACATGGAATAAAACTCACTGCAAAGAAGTGTGAACTGTTTAAGTCCAAAGTGAGGTTTTTGGAAAGGGTTGTGTCAAGTACAGGTCATAGCATGGATCCAGCGGAAGTGGCCCTTGTACAGGCTCTAAAAGAAAAACACCCCACTACAGTAGGAGAAGTCAGGCAGCTGTTGGGCTTCCTATCCTATTATAGATCATACATTCAAGACTTTTCCCGCATTGCGAAGCCTTTGTATGAACTGTTAGCTGCCCCACCCGCTACCCACATACCTGAAAACAATGTCAAAGTAGCAAAAAGGGGGAAAACAAAGAAAGGGAAATCAGGACAGTTACCGTCAGGAACACGCGTTTTATGGACTGATAATCATCACCAGGTTTTGTGTTATCTGATTGACAAACTCTCCAGCCCTCCAATTCTAGGCTACCCGGACTTTAATGAACCATTCGTCCTGCACACGGATGCTTCTCTGGCAGGACTAGGAGCAGTGCTTTACCAGCGCAGTCACGGCAATCTACAGGTAATAGCCTATGGGTCCAGAACGCTCACTCCCCCAGAGAAAAATTATAACCTTCACTCTGGAAAGCTAGAGTTCCTAGCGCTTAAATGGGCCATCTGTGAGCGCTTCAGAGACTTATCTTTTTCACGCTTCCTCGTTTGTTGTCTATACCGATAACAATCCACTCACATATGTACTGACAACAGCCAAGTTGAATGCTACTGGACAGAGATGGGTTGCTGACTTTAACTTCAAAATTAAATACAGGCCAGGCAAAGCAAATGCTGATGCAGACGGGTTATCAAGAATGCCAATGGATTTTGAGAACTACATGAGTCAGTGCACTCAGTCAGTCTGTCAGGATGCCGTCAGAGCAACAGAACAGGGTATTTTAGTCCAACAAAAAGAACCGAGCCCACTCCTCAGTTCAGTGTCGTTTAATGCTCTCAAGGCACAGATGGAAGATGAGAGTTTTCTCAATACTGTTCAACCTTTATCCAGAGAAGAGATACAGGCAGCTCAGCAACAAGACCCTGTGAGAGGCTGAATGTATGAATACAAAGAGAGAAATGAGAAGCCTACTGTACAAGAGTTAAAGGGTGAAAGTGTTGAGCTTAAAGCGCTGGTGAGAGAGTGGGGCAAGCTTGAAATCAGAAGAGATGGGACCATGTACCGGAGAACTCAAACTAAAAGTCAGCTTGTACTCCCAGAAAGATACCGTCCGCTCATCCTAAATGAGCTTCACAAGGTAATGGGCTATTTGGGTACAGAAAGGACAGTAAACCTGATCAGAGACTGCTTCTTTTGGCCCAAAATGCAAAGGGATGTTGAACATTTCATAACAAATGTGTGTGAGTGCCTCAAGAGGAAAAAACCAAACAGACAGTCAAGGGCACCCATGTTGAGTATTGAAACCACACATCCATTCCAAATGGTCTCTGTCGACTTCCTGCATCTAGAAGAATGTAGAGGTGGCTATGAATATATTCTTGAGATAATGGACCATTATACTCGCTTTGCCCAAGCATATGCCACAACCAACAAATCAGCCAAAACTGTGGCTGATAAACTGTTGAATGATTTTTGTCTCAAGTTTGGTTTTCCAGAAAAACTGCACCATGACCTTGGGAGAGAATTTGAAAACAAACTGTTGCACCACCTGAAAGCTCTCTCCGGTATCAGGGGGTCTCACACTACTCCTTACCACCCGCAGGGGAATGGGGAAACCAAGAGGTTTATCAGGACTCTCCTCTCAATGTTGAGAACACTGACAGAAGAACAGAAAAGTGACTGGAAAAATCACCTCCCCAAGGTCATACATGCCTATAACTGCACAACTAGCGAGGCCACAGGTTATTCTCCATTCTTTCTTCTGTTTGGCAGGCCACCTCGACTGCCAGTGGATTTGTTGTTTGAGACAGAGAGTGAGAACTGTGCCCGCTCCTCCCATGAGTATGTGGAAAAGTGGGGACGGAGGATGGCTGAAGCATATGACAGAGGTAAAAGACAGAAAAAAAGGTACAGCCCCACACTCCAAGTTGGCAGCCGTGTCTTAGTGAAAAATGTGACTGAGAGAGCCAGGAAAAATCCGCTCCTACTGGCAGGATAACATTTATGTCATAAAGAGTCAAAAAGGTGAGGACAGTCCTGTGTTTGAAGTGGAACCAGAATGTGGCCGAGGCAGGACAAGAATACTTCACAGAAACATGCTTTTACCTTGTGACTTCCTTCCAGTAGCCACACATGCAGAGAACACTCCCTCCACAACTCGTACAAAGAGAAGTAACGGACAAAAACAAACAAAAACATGCGACTGGAAAAGCACAACAAATGAACAGTGAGGATTCGGATGATGATTTTCCTGCAGTGACATTCACTTGGTCTCCATCTGAACCTCAAGGCCCACCATCGCTTTATCCCACAGCTGAGCAGTTCCATCCACAACCCGAAGAGGCTGTCTCAGAAGTGTGTGAGCCTCATCTTGTTGAAGACGAACAGGCCTACACCATAGCTTTGGACGACAGCGCAGAAGAGGCTGCTGGTGACGATGAGGTGAGCTCAGAGGAGGAAATTATGGAGACTGAGCTGTGGGACCCGTATCCAAAGAGACAAAGGAGGCAACCCCAAACACTGACTTATGATAGACTTGGCCAGCCGCACTTCACAGAACGAATAGTTTCCACTCAGGGGATGGATGTAAAAGGCTACTGGTGGCCCTGGTAGTGAACTAAAAGGGACTTTGTAAACCGAAAAGACACTACTTACCTTTTTTTGAATTATACCATGATGTGCCATGTGTTTATTTTGTAGTAGGTAAGACTGTTGGCTGATTGATGTGTTGTGTGTGTTGGGTATCGGTTATGGAGAAAAGAAATTACTCAACCAAATGTGGGATCAGGGATGTGTAATATGCATTAACTATGTATGTGTTCGAGTACGAAGAGTGATGACATCAGGAGTATCCCTGACTACAGTGCAGGTAGTCTAGGTAGCTCATAAACAAGGTTATAACCTAAATATTACCATTTAATTTTATGCATGTCGCTGTATTTGTGTGAAAGGCAAGAAGGTATACTAAGATGTCGGGACGACATTATTTAAAGTGGGGGAGAGTGTAGAGGTATAGGTTTACATGGTCAAAAGAGTATTCATTTAGTTATTGTGGGCAGTCTATACAGTTAAAGCAGAGCTCAAGTTATTTAATATATGTTCTATAAATGCATGATTGTGTTACTGTTTCATGCCGGTTAATATTCTAAGGTGTAATGTCAAGTTCCGCCACTAGGCGAATCTATTGAATTACTGAGGAGGTTTTGAGTAGAAGAAAACTCCGTTGTTGATGTGTTTTTATTACTGTCGTAGAAGAAGAAGTTTTTGGGATAACTGAGTAGATGGTTGCAGCCATGCATACAGCATGAGAGAGTAGGACGCTGGCACACTGTATTGGAACATATTCTTCTTGTTTTCGTTAAAATAAAAGAGTGTTACTCCGACGCAAGTATAGCCTCTGTCTACATTTCTGTAAGCCTGCAACATCTATGTATTCAAATTATACATTATAACAATTACATATTAATTTTGAATTGCCTATTCAGGACATGTGGACAGGATTGCTACACCATGTCACCAGAGAACACCAGTGGGGACTTGGCGGCTGTTACCATGGCCCATTGGCGGAAGAAAGCAACAAGGAGCTTATTCCTAAGGGAAGCACTGCACACTGCAAAATCACAGAACTGATCATGGATGAGAGGTGGTCAAAGACAATTCCAAAGTACTTGACCTTTAGGTAATGAGTCAGCCTTCAATATAATAAGCTTTTGTTTAGATGTGTTGTACTATTAACATTAATTATTGTACAGTACATACAATAATGGTCTTCTACAGAATGTCAAGAAATGCAGCTCTTGTGTACTTTGGGATAATAGATTATAACTACATTACTATTTAGTAATAATTGTTTTTTGTTGAAGTTATGTTACCAATCATATATTTAATTTTTCCTCCCTCTCTGACGCCAGGTCCACTGGTGCCCTGGAGTGTTTTCATGCACACATTCTGATGTACGCATCAAAACGAAACTCCTTTGTACCACCTGTGTATGCGGCCCAAACACTTTTAGCTGCCCTCGACTACAATGAACACTGCAGCCGACCCTGCTATGTGAAGGCAGATGGCAAATCCAGGTATGTTGATGTTTAAAACACAAAAATTCATATTTCTGACTCCCCGTGAAGAGATAATCAGTAGATTTGGTGTGTAATTGGGAGCTGGTCCAAAAAATCATAGCAAAGCAAAAACCTTTTCAGCAGTCACTTATAAGTGTGACATTTGCAATAAATAAGATTGCACAGCTGTGCAATTGTATTTTTGTAAGGTATAACCCCTAGTAGTGAGTGTTGTCAGATTTTTAGCTTTTCCACATTGAAGGGGCCCACCAACCTACTGGTCATGCCGAAGTACTGTGTCTGTATGGTGGTGGGGGAGTACCCCATGAGGAACATGTGGAGTATTACATTTTCATTTTACAGCACTTCATGCTGCACTCTAAAAAGTCGGTTGACCGCTGACAGGGCCTACCACCTCATGTCATAATGAAAACATTTTCACCACTGGGCGTGACCTGGTTGTTGAGGGTACAACGACAATGAGTTCAAGTCTGAAGTCTGTTTGAACATTTATTATTTGAGGAATTCAACATACACTCTTATAGGCCTTTTACACCGCCGCAAAATCGGAGCTAGTTCCAGGGTAGTTCGGAGCTAAAGCCAGTGTTTTGGTTTCACAACGCCAGAGAGCTGGCTCCGGGCTGTAAAAACCGGTTCAACTCAAACCCCAGGATTGAGCAGGGTTTGAGGTAAGAACTGCTTGCGCCAGCGGCCGGGAGAGGGATTATCCTGACCAACCAGACCAACTCAAACCTCATGCCCGCCATATTTAAAAACTCCTACTACGAGACGTAAACATAACATAATTACCGAACGTAGCGATCAAATTGACCGGCGAGAATACGCTGTATGGGTCCTGTTTTAGCAAAATGAACTTGTGTCACCACCGGTAATGCCAGAGACACGGCTTTCTATATTGAAAAACACTATCTTTAGATCAGCGCGCAGCAGATAAGTTATAAATAGAGCATTAAGGCTGCGGCTTCACATTAAAAGCATTTCACTGGCTTCACATTAGCATTTCACTAGACAAACGTGAGTTGGCTTTTATTTTGAAGTAACATGAAAGTAAACGCTGAAGCAGGCAGCACCTTCACAGCATGGACATATAAACACAGAGCCCACTGAGCCGAGCAGCGCGACAAACGGAGACATACACGCACACACACATACACAGATAAAGTGAGAGCCAACACGTGTAAATATAAGACGTATTCGCCACTGTTGTTGTGCTTAAAGCTAGCGCTAGCTTTAGCGTTAGCCACGAGAGCAGTGACGTCGGGCGACGTACACACACGTTTACAGTGACGTCATGACGTTGGCTCTCTTGCCGGCTCCATGGCTGGTTCTGGTCGTTGTGAAACCAACCGGTTCGTACGGCCAGGCGGAGCCGCCGCTGATGAATGACGCCATCACTATGGAGAAGCAGACGGCGGAGCGCACCACGTCCGCCAGGCACAGGTCCAGGAGGAAGAAGTAGGGCGCCTTGTGTAGGGAGCTGTCCTTTAAAGCCACTACGAGTAACATGGCACGTTGGCGTCCCCTTTGGACAAAAGCGGTAGTATTTTTACTACCGCTGTTGCAAAGCTGTTTTCTAGCTCGTGCCAGGCGCGTGAGTGTGAACTGAGAAGGGAGCAATATAGTGCATGTCCGTGTGTTGAAAGTGTGAGGACTCTTTTCGGCTCCGTGAGAGTGGTTTTGACACTGCATGAACTAATGCCAGTCACTGCCACACGCACCTGATTGCAGCAGTGTCACCTAACAACTCTCTCTCACGGAGCTGAAAGATTACGTGTCCGACTCCTCACAGAAAGCAAATGAACGATAGACGGCAGTTAGTATGGATCACGATGAGGTAATGTGTTTATGTTGTTGTAAATAATGACTATTTCAGATAATGGTTATCTGATGATGGTGAAGCAAAGCAAACTTTGTGTTAGTACCAACCGCTCATTCATTTAGGAGTAAACACTGCAGTCTAGTTTCGCTCTCGTGAAATTGTATACACGTTGCTTGGCAACGCCCTCGTCCCCCGTAGCCTATATCACTCTCCCTTTTAGCTTTACTTCATTGCATTTTCTTTTTTTTCTTTGATGGTTCAGCCCCGTTATCAGTCATTATGACGACAAATAACTGTATCAAACAAGGCTCCCGCTCCCCTTCCCTCACCTGGAGGGATAGGCTTCTCAATTCACGTTGCTGCGCCACACTGAAATCTGCGACCAATACGGATATGTGACCATAGAGCCTGAACGAGCGAACCGAAAATCGGACTGGGTGTGCGACCAGACCAAAAGCAGTAATAAAAACTTCTTTGCACTGATGGTCTCGTTTGCTGTTAAAGGTAATTTATGATTATCAGAGGAAACATGAGGCTGTTTAAAAGATATTTAAATGTTACTCGTAGCCGCTTTAACAGCAGCAAAGACAGTGACGCGCTGCCCAGCAGGCTGATGCCCATGATTAGATTAATGCTAAAAAGCATTCAGTGTTTCTTCCTTTTCTTCTTGTCCTTCATCTCACAAGTGTTCGGTTGCACAGAACACGCACTGTATGTTCCTGTTCCAATCCGTGCTGGACAGAGGCAGCCTGCATCATGCTCAGGTTTATGATAAGCCATCTCGGAAGGCGTCCATTCAGCAGACAAGCTTGTCTCAATTTCACCCGATGGCCGAAGTCTCGTGCTCGTCTTGAGGAATTAAAAAACAAGACAGTGCGCAATTACGCTTCCGATGCCTCATCAAGACAGCTAAAAAGAGCCACTGTAGTCTCGTCTACATGACGACATGACTAGGCTGAGGAGTACGGTCCAGCTGCAGCCCCGGAGACAAACACCCTGGCGTGACAAAAACACCCTGGCGTGACGGACGTGATTTTTGACTATTTAGCTTCCATGACATGTCTGCTACGTCACTCATTTGCCCTAACCACCCAGCTATGATGCCTGAACCTAATCCTCAAAACAATATAAATAACACAAACTTAGTGAGAGGCACCTATTTGCAGACCCATGGGGAAAGTGCAGCTCCACCGGAAGCCACGCCCCGAACTCATTTCATTGGTCAGAATTGTAACCTACTCTGAATTTGTTTTCTTCTTTTTGTTTTACTGCCGGAGTTCACCTAGCGGTGAATAATAATACACAGTTTCCACCGGCTATGGTGCTAGTAGACAGTAAAAGACAGTAAAATAAGTCAGTTTGTTCAGGGTCCCAAGTGGCCAGGACGGTGGTAAAAAGTAGATGTTGAGGTAGAAGATGAATGAAGCAACAAAGCTTTGGGTACATCTTCCGAAATCCGTCTCTTTAATTCACAATTATCACAAGTAGGTCAATCACATACAAATATCAACTCTTATAAATGAAACACAAAAAGTTTAACTTATCTTAGAAGTCCTGGAAACAAATGCTTGTCTTTTCCTCTTAAACGAAGCTGTAAATAGCCTTTACGTAGTGTCAGTTGGAGCCTTGTTGCAGCAGTGCAGGCTAATGCTAACTGTGTTCGGATTAATAAACCTATTGTATTGTAGCCTATCTCATTCTGCGGCTGCACGCGATCGTTACTGTTCACTTGCGTGATCACAAAGTCACAGACAAGCCTCGTTAAATAGCCTAATATGAACATAGGCTATTTATGTCTGGTTGAAATGTAATTCTGCGGCTGCACACGATCGTTACTGTTCACTTGCGTGATCACAAAGTCACAGACGAGCATCGATCATTCAATAGCCTAATATGAATATAGAAATGATATAATAATTAAAACTGATCACTAGAGGACAAGGGATCTGGTAATAAATCAATCAGGATCTAGAATGGAAACTGTCACCTTATGTGTCAGACGTTAATGCCTTTCACCCCGCTTTTTAAAATGAGCTGTTTATTTTAATGTGGTGGCACTTTTTGTGTTTTATTTATAAGAGTTTATATTTGTATGTGATTGACCTAGTGTGATAATTGTGAATTAAAGAGACGGATTTTAGAAGATGTACACAAAGCTTCGTTGCTTCATTCATCTTCTACCTTAACATTTTACCACCGTTTTGGCGACTTGGGACCCTTAACAAACTGACTTATTTTACTGTCTACTAGCACCATAGCCGGTGGAAACTGTGTCTTGTTATTATTCACCGCTAGGTGAACGCCGGCAGTAAAACAAAAAGAAGAAGAAACGCTGGGTGATCGCCGCCAGTAAAAAAAAACTAAGAAGAAATTTCGTATTTCCGGTGGAGCTCCGTTTCTCCATGGGTCTGCAAATAGGTACTCTTGCAATGTTCTATCTATATTCTAACCTCTCCCTGTCCCCTTGCCCTAACCCTAACCACCCAGCTGTGATGCCTGAACCTAATCGCCAAAACAATATGAATAACACAAACTTAGTATCGGTCTGCTGTCTTGTTATTGTTTGACGTTGTTTACAACTTAGAAGTTTATGACGTTGCAAAAATAAAATCTACAGGTAACTTGTCACGCCTGGGTGTTGTTGTCACGCCAGGGTGTTGTTGTCACGCCAGGGTGTTTGTCTCCGGGGCTGCAGCTGGATAGTATTGAGGCTGAGTGGAGATAAGAGGCAAGCAGAGGTGGGAGCTCCAATATATACGGGTCTATCGGTGTTTCTACACAGCAGCATCTAGCAAATGCGACGCACGTCCGCTCGCATGTATGGTTAGAAAGTTAGAAAGAAATTCAAGTTAGGGAGGAACACATCACCCATTGTAATTAATTAGATTGTTTTGCTGCAAGTGTAATTAAGGGTGACAAGGTTTTCACTTGCTGTTGTCTTAGACTTTGTAAAATTTCCAACTGAACAGTGCACACGATTGGCCAGGGTCACATATAGCACCAATGCAGAATAAATGGTATGGCATAGCTCTGTAATATAATGGAAAGTGCAGGCACAAACAGCATTATGTGGATTTTCCTATAGTGTGCAGTGCATTTGTATGGTGGCGCTGAGCATTCACCAAATAAAAAAAAGTTCCACAGCTAATGTAGCCGTTAGCACACTCAGGATCTCGTAATTATGAGAAAAGATCTCGTAATTACGAGATAAGGATCTCGTAATTATGAGATAAAGATCTCGTAATTACGAGATAAGGATCACCCTCTCATTCATCAATAACGATGCCTGTGTGTGTGTGTGTGTGTGTGTGTGTGTGTGTGTGTGTGTGTGTGTGTGTGTGTGTGTGTGCGTGCGTGCGCAGACAAGGTGAACCTAGCCATAGGCATGAGTGTGCTAACATTAGCATTTGGTTAAAATATATGCAGTTTGTTCACTATGAGCCACCAGAGCCACCATACTGTGTTGCCTCATCCAATCAGAATGCCCGGTGGGCTAGTTCACTTTTACCTCCTGTCTGTTACTGTATCGAAGCGCAGTTTTATTGAAAGCTTGGATTAAATGCAGTCATTTAAACTCAGTGTGATCCTTGACTCATACAAACACATACAAACTTTCCACAAGGAGGGCATGACAATGAGTATAGCCATGTCAACTTTGCGCAGATATGCAGTCACTTGGACTGTTCAGGAGAAAAGCCCAGTCGGACCTCAGCAGCTGATCACGGGCGTAAAGCCGAAAGAGTGTTCCCCAGTACCCGATGCGATCGCTGATTAATGAACGAACAGTAAAAAAATATTTAAAATAATTGTATTGATTACGGGGCCCATTGTAGTCCGGAAACCAAGGCAATTGCCTATGTTTGCCTATGGCTAGGTTCACCTCGTCTGCGCACACACACACACACACACACACACACACACACACACACACACACACACACACACACACACACACACACACACACACACACACACACACACACACACACACACACACACACACACACACACATTGTTATTGATGAATGAGAGGGTGATCCTTATCTCGTAATCATGAGATCTTTATAATAAGGATCTCGTAATTACGAGATATTTATCTCGTTATTATGAGATATTTTCTCGTAATTACGAGATCCTGAGTGTGCTAATGGCTACATTAGCTGTGAAACTTTTTTTTATTTGGTGAATGCTCAGCGCAACCGTACATTTCATTTAACTTTTATTTATCCTCGAGAGACCAGTTGAGGGGTGACCCTCATTTTCAATGACGTCGAGTCAAACAAATTCAAAACAACAATACATACAAAACAAACAAAACAATTGAAATATTTACAAAGTGGTGAAGAGTGGCAGCAATTAAAAGGAATAAAGTACAATATAGCCTAATTAAAACAGTTACAAGTAGAGTTTGGCATGCACCCTAGACATTGTACCACCTGAAATGCACAAACTGATTGGTGAGGAGATGGGCAGGCACACACACACACACACACACACACACACACACACACACACACACACACACACACACACACACACACACACACACACACACACACACACAAATGACTTGGAGGATAACTGGAGTCCACAGGAAGAGGAAAAAAAACTAACAGATTGATGATTTCAGTCGCTACTCATCCGATTGCTTGTGTGCTTAGTTTGCAACCTATGGAAGGCCAAGACTACTGAAGTGCAGAGATAAAAAGACCTTAACCTACCTGACTTTACTATGACTCATTTATCTGGTCTTACCTTTAAAAAGACATTTTTCAATAAATGGTATTATGCCTTTAACTTGTGGTCTTGGTTTTTAGTGTAATGTGGTTCCCAACTGGTCCAGTCTTGTGAAGCGTTTTAGTTTGTTTGCCTGTGTGATGTGACAGAGACTGGAGGATGACACAGTGTGGGTTCAAATAAGGATAATACTTGTGTAACACAGCAGTGGGTTGCAGAATGGTAGCCTATCTGAGAAGGACATTCTGCAGAAGAAAAGCAGCAAAGACAAAGATGGATAGGCATTTATCTGAAAGACGTGTAATTAAGATGTTTGAGATCTCTCAGTCTCCCAGCAGAACTTGTACTTGTACTTTAGACTACAGTTACCGACATGTGAGAAGGAGGTTGCACCTGCTGCTTGAGTGATTCACCAGTGCCCCCTGCAGGTAGCTTGGATGAACATCATGAGCTTAGAAGAAATCAGGCATAATAGCCCTTGGTGTTGTTTGACTGATACATTTGGCAAAATCCAACTAATTATGTGTACATTTCTCTTTTTTACAACATATTAATGTAGGCCCACAAGGATTTTACAGAATGGATTTTGGATACAGCCTTTTTTGATTTTGTGAAATGTATGATACAAAACGTACTAACATGTTTGGGTTAAAGCGGAGATTAAACAGTGTCTGCGCTTTGAAACCTCACTTCTTGCTTTCCTTAGTGCCTAAATGCCAAAAGAACAAATTTAACACTTTGGCCAAATTAAAACACCTACACTAATTGGAGATTGTGTCATTAAAACATAAACATAGTCGTTCCTTAGAAGAGAGTGTGTTTGCTAGGCCTACTATAGCTCCATTAGTGTACATGGTCCCTGGAGAGAGGCCTTCATCTACAGGCCCCTTGTTTGAGCTTGCAAAGTACTTTCACCAAAGACTCTAATGCCTCGTTTCCACCGAGTAGAGCGGGTCGGATCGGAGCGGTTCGGTCCGGGTAGTTTGGCTTTTCATTTGCCAAAAGTTGGGTAGGGTACGGTTTAAGCGCACCTAACCGCTCTGAGCCGCTCCAAATCTCAGTAGGCCTACTCCTCCGTAGGGGTACTAGCCGCCTGAAAGGGTGCCGAAAATGCGGAGCTACACACTGCCGTCATTTCATTGGCCGAAAGAATCATTTCCGCCATGTGTAGTCACCTCGGCAAGAGTCTTGTGTTTTGGCGAAAATGTGAGCACAGCACTGTTTATTGTGTGGTGTTTTTCCTCGTCAATAAATTAATCAGTTGGTTACACTGTGTCCCACTGCGTAGCCGCCGCAGCCAGCACTGTTCGCTCACTGTCTCTATGAGTTGCACCGAGCCGTCTCTGTGTGTTTACGCCATAGCCTAGATAGTAGTAAATACACGCTCACAACAACACGGGGGAATAAATAAAAAAGTGACTGGTTTGACCGAGCAAAAACGAGAGACCGCTAGCTTGACCACAGTTGGTCGCAATAATCATTTCCGCCTTGTGTAGTCACCTCGGCTAGAGTGAAGACAGTCGGTGTGTTTTGGCGAAAATGTGAGCGCGGCACTGTTTATTGTGTGGTGTTTTTCCTCGTCATTAAATGAATCAGTTGGCTACACTGTGTCCCACTGCTACGATGTCACGTAGCTGCCGCAGCCAGCGCTGTTCGCTCACTGTCTCTATCAGTTGCACCGAGCCGTCTCTATGCTCACAACAACACGGGGGGAATAAATAAAGAAGCGGCTGGTTTGACCAAGCAAAAACAAGAGACCACTGGCTTGACCACATTGTTCCACAACCCGATAGTTTGACCCACATTCTGGCGGCGGCTATCACAGTCCAGCCTAAACCCCGCCCTACCAGTGAGGGTAGGGTCATAAACCCCGCCCTACCAGTAAGGGTAGGGTCGGCGGTGGAAACAACACCGAGATTCTTAAAAGTGAGCTGTCCCGCTCTGAGCCGCTCCGATCCGACCCGCTCTACTCGGTGGAAACGAGGCATAAAAAAACTAAAAAGGGGCTTGAGAATGAAGATAGTGTAATGAGAGAAAGTCTCACTCAACAGCAAAAAATTAAACATTTTGCTTAATCCTCTGTGCAGCTCTTGACAGTTAGAATGGCGCAATCGCCAGCATTCACATCAAACTCCTCAAAAGAAAATTGTGCACAGCAGTGCAAAGAACTTGTGGTTACCTCAATCCATAAAAGCTACCTACATTTTAAAGCCAAATCCTACTAGACGTAGGCTACAGTCAAAATTAGATTTCTTTTTTTGAAAGGGACAGCACACATAAATAAACATGAGCACCAGCGTTCATCATTAAATGTGCCAGATTTAGCCACGAAGGCTAATTTTCATCATGCAGATCTTTTTCTAAACTGGTAGTTGAAGGAGAAAACATAGTTTATCAAGCACTGGTCCATTTTGATATTTTTGTCCATTTAGCTTACATGAAATCTTCTTTCTTAGCATAAATAAAATGTCTGGTGTTTACTAAAGCTTGTCTGGATATTTCTCCTTTACAACCATATTTAACGGCCATTAACTCTATCATTATATATTTTTTTTTCAAAAAGCCTAATCTGAACCAAAACTTTCAACTTTTAAAGCACTTACATCGATTAAACTTCCCATACATTTTATTAGCACTATTCTAAGGATATTTCAGAAGGATTTGTTCATGTGATGTTAATTGTTTGATTTATGATTTATGATAGGCCTACATATTCTTCTTTGAAACACGACAACATTTTTTAGGACATTGCCAAATTTGCATATGTAGCCTATTCAAATATTTCTGAAAATAAATGTAGGCCTAGCTAATACAAACCAAATATATTAAAATGTTAGTTATATACTGTCAAAGTTAGAAATAAATACTGTTCTTTAGCCATATTCCATGATAGTGGCAGATCTGTAATTCAAGTTTCTGCTACCCAGAAAAAAAGTCAGAGTGAGATGTTACCCGTACGTTCGTTTTCCCTGCTCTCTGGGATGGACCAACCACGACGATGCTGCCCAGTGACGCAGATACGTCAGCAGGCGGTAGACGGAAAAGTGTGTGTCGGTCTGTATCTTGAGAAAAAAGCCGAACCGGGTCTCCCTTTTTAATTATAATTACGGAGTTTTGCACAGCGGATTTTAACGTCGTTAGCTTTGTTGCCCTGCTGTAATGGCGGTTCCGGCGGGTCAGACTGGTGTTACAATGGACAGAGGGGCCCTGAGCGGACAGACACTTTCCCCTGAAAACAACATTGACATCGACGAGAAAGAGTTGGAAAAAAATATCACAAAGAAACACCAAGAAGACGACGCGACAACGCTGCCGCTGCACTCGCCCTGGACATTTTGGCTGGACAGGTACTAGTCTGTTTGACCCTCTGCCTCATTGTCTCACAGTGTTAGAGCCCCGGTCGAGTTGCAGGAATGGAAGTGGGGGAAAATATTTCTCGTTGAGGGCCACAGCATTACCTACAGGCCTCCAGGAACAAATGTAGCGGAGCAACGTTTGTGTTTGCTTCTTACTGACCTCCTTCTATGCACTGTACCAATTCTGACAGCCCAGAAAAGTTAGCAACGCTATAACTTGTCTAGCTTTGTCACAGCTATGTTGGCAATGGCTCCCACGTAACACAGCGGATGTGTTTAACTCGCCATTGGTTTGGTTATCTAACGTTCAATTCAAGTGACTATAGCTGTGTGTGTCCCAGCAGGGAGGCAAGAGAGGGTTTGGATGTTTTAACAAAACAATACAGGTTTTTTCCGGCAGACTCAATTATAGGTTAGTGTAACCTTCATTTTAATACAATGTATTACATTGTAGCCATGCTAATGACACTGTCTGTCAGTGTCTATAACTATTCGTCATTCATTCAAATGTAGCCTATGTTACATGACCCTTCTCTTGTATGAGGTCGTGGGAATGTCAATTGTTTCTAATACTTTGTTTATTGTTTTATCCTATTGCCTTGGAGCTAGGTTTCCACAGTTTGAATAATACAGGGGTTTAGTTTGGCTAGTCATCTTTAAAGCGGCAACGAGTAACATTTAAATATCTTTTAAACAGCCTCATGTTTCCTCTCATAATCATAAATTACAGCAAACGAGACCATCTGTGCAAAGAAAGAGTTTTTTATATAGTTTTTATTACTGCATTTGATCTGGTCGTACACCCAGTCCGATTTTCGGTTCACGCGTGCATGCTCTATGGTCACATATCCGTATTGGTCGCAGATTTCAGTGCGGCGCAGGAACGCGATTTGAGAAGCCTATGGCTCCAGGTGAGGGAAGGGGAGCGGGAGCCTTGTTTGAGACAGTTGTTTGTTCATAATGACTGATAACGGGGGTGAACCATCGAAGAAAAAAAAGAAAATGCAATGAAGAAAAGCTAAAAGGGAGAGTGATAGGCGGGCGGGAGGGCGTTGCCAAGCAACGTATACACAATTTCACGCAGCGAACCTAGACTGCAGTGTTTACTCCTAAATGAATGAGCAGTAGCCTACTAAAACAAAGTTTACTTTGCCTCACCAGCATCATCAGATGACCATTATTCATCGGAAATAGTCATTATTTACAACATAAACACATTACCTCATCGTGATCCATACTAACTAACTGCCATCTCTCGTTCATTCGCTTGGTGTGAGGACACGGACTCGTTCAGCTCCGTGAGAGGTGACAATGCATCAACTCATTGCAATCAGGTGTGTTTCGCACTTACTGCCATTAGTTGATGCTGTGTCACCCATAGACTCACAGAGCCGAAAAGAGTCCGGTGCCCTCCACACTTTCAACACACGGACACACACCATATTGCTTCTTGATTATTTGAATCTTGCACTCCCTGCACGAGCTAGAAAACAGCTTCACGAAAGCTGGCGTCGTTAAAATACTACCGCTTTTGTTCAAAGGTGTCGCCAACGTGCCGACTTACTCGTAGTACCTTTTAATGTGTTGACTCGAAAGGAGGGCTTTATTAACTCCTGAAACCTTTCAGGGTTCGACATAACGTATAGCCCGATGGCCCGGGGCCAGTAAAATCATATGCAGGGCAAGTTGATTGGCCAGTCACTGTCCCGCCCGGGCCAGTGACTGGCCAATCACAGTTCAGTATCTATTTTTAGACTACATCATGGTTCATTGAAATGTGCGTTGAGTCGTAATGAAAGCAGTGTTTATTTAAGAGTCAATATAATAAACCTAATATAAAATATATTTTTTAATGAAAGGCCAGTGGACAACCGATGCGTGGGCGTTTTGACAGGCGGAGCAACAAGCGGGTGCACTCTCGCTCCGTTGGCAGAGCTGCCTGCCGTCCGCCTGCGAGTCGACAAATTAATCGACTTGCTTTGCCCCCTTTCTGTCTTCCCACAGCAGAGGTTGAGGTGCAGGAAATGAGTTCTGCGCTTTTCCTTTATCTGCCGCCGTAATGTTGCAGTATTTGCATCCAAGCCCCAATGGTAATACAAATGAGAGGCGTTATTTAACCGCTGTGAATGCGTCTCCAGTGATTGTGTCGGTTGTAGACAGAAACCAACGGAGGGACTCCGCTCACTGGACAGTTCCTATAGTCGCGCAGTTTGGCTCTGTGTTTTCAGGCTCGAGACATTCAATCAGATCGCGGAAGTCTTTCCCATTGAAATCGCTAACGGGGAGAATATCCCCGGTTATTATTTTAGCCACAAACCACAGTTCATCTGCGCGGCGGCTCACTCGCTGGCGAGATCACACGGTGAAACGCTGCTGTGATCGGACGAAGGCATTGTGTGTTTCTAAGGTGATTTAACGTCATAGTCTTAGATGAGCGTTTAACTTATGCTGCATATTTTGCACTGCATTGTTTTTTATCAATAGTTTGAAAAAATGGTCCCACACCGGACTCTTATGTGAAGCTGACACTTCATGGAGAAGTGACACTCCTGCAGCGCGCTCACGACCAGACGTGAACTCACATACACGGTGAAATCTCCCATTAAAAAAAAAACGGCATAACCCACTGATTTTTGGATTTCTATTCTATTTTTAAAGTCAACTTGAGCGCAAGTGGAAAACCGGTCATTCGTTCGACACATTCACATCCCTAATGCATATAGAGAAAGTAATAAAAACAGCCTACACCACAAAGAATGATCAGACCTTCATCTTATTTTTTTTTTTATGTTTGAACATGACTTCTGCAGGTGAACTATTCATTAAACTGGCCAAATTCAAGAATAAAAACAATCATCAAACTACTGGACTTTAAAATACTGGCCGACCCCTTCAACATACTTTCAGTTGTAGGCTTCAAATTCAATATGTTTGCCTGGTTTTATATTATGTGTATGAGCAATATCAATATTTCATATCATTAACTAAAAGAAAAATAACCAAATCTAAAGGGAATATCTATAATGTTACAGTATAGATATTCCCTTTAGATCTACAGGGTTCAACATAACTTTTTTTTCCTACTGGCCCACCGGGCCAGTGGATCCGAGTTTTACTGGCCCCTTGTATATTTTCACTGGCCCTGCACACACTGTTTTTTTCTTCATAATTTAGTGTCAATAATTATAATACCTGTATTACAAAAATAAAGAAAGATAACCAGATCTAAAGGGAATATCTATACTGTAACAGTATAGATATTCCCTTTAGATTTGGTTATTTTTCTTTTAGTTAATTATATGAAATGTTGATATTGCTCATACACATAATATAAAACCAGGCAAACATGTTGAATTTGAAGCCTACAACTGAAAGTATGTTGAAGGGGTCGGCCAGTATTTTAAAGTCCAGTAGTTTGATGATTGTTTTTATTCTTGAATTTGGACGGTTTAATGAATAGTTCACCTGCAGAAGTCATGTTCAAACATAAAAAAAAATAAGATGAAGGTCTGATCAGTCTTTGTGTTGTAGGCTGTTTTTATTACTTTCTCTATATGCAATGAATCATGATGTAGTCTACAAATAGATACTGAACTGTGATTGGCCAGTCACTGGCCCGGGCGGGACAGTGACTGGCCAATCAACTTGCCCTGCATATGATTTTACTGGCCCCGGGCCATCGGGCTATACGTTATGTCGAACCCTGGATCTGGTTATCTTTCTTTATTTTTCTAATACAGGTATTATAATTATTGACACTAAATTATGAAGAAAAAAAAAGTGTGTGCAGGGCCAGTGAAAATATACAAGGGGCCAGTAAAACTCGGATCCACTGGCCCGGTGGGCCAGTAGGAAAAAAAAGTTATGTTGAACCCTACCTTTTTATGAAATGACTGAAGAGACCACATACCCTAGCCTAATAAAGTCTGAAGCGATTAGAGTCAACTTAATACTCCATCAACTAAAACAATGAGTTTATAACCATTACAATTGTTTTACCGAGCACAAATGACAAAGTATATCTTTATTATTTTATGAAGAATGTACTTAGAAGTTGGACTGCTGGTCAGACAAAGAGATGGGACACATTGGTCTTTCAGAAGTCCTGACCGCCTTAATTAAAACAGCTTAGCATCTGTAACTTCAGTGTAAGTAGGCACTGTTGTTGGGTTATTGGATCAAAAGGTTGATTGGAAAAGGATGTTTACGATCATGCAAAAGTATATTTCAAAA
Source organism: Hyperoplus lanceolatus (assembly GCA_026929865.2). Lineage (NCBI taxonomy): Eukaryota > Metazoa > Chordata > Actinopteri > Uranoscopiformes > Ammodytidae > Hyperoplus > Hyperoplus lanceolatus. Next base: position 39,073,356 of record CM049396.1, read on the forward strand.
GAAGCCAGGATTTAAAAAAGTTTGGAATCCATTTAGGCTAATTTGTTAACTATAGAAGTTGAACCATAGGCTACTTTGTAAAGGCATGAAGACAGGCTACATGGAGATATTTTTTTCTAAACCTTCCTGGAAAAAAAAACCTTTTTATAATTCATTTCAAAAGCTTGGCAACTCTAATTCAAAACAAAACCCCAAACATGAATGGTGACCGTGCTTTGTGTGTGAGCAGTTCACCGTATCATCACTGTGGACTAAAACAAACACGTTTTCACTTGTTTTTGTAGGTCATTACCAGGCACGACGGCTGCAGAATGTGAATCCAACCTGAAGAAGATTTACACCGTGCAAACTGTCCAGGTGAGATTTGGTTTCAGAATGAAGGGCCTAAGCAGCAGATTGGCACAACTCTCTAGAAAACAAATCTTGACATTTTATCATGAATTTTTATGCAAAGCATGGGTTATTGACACCATACAGTTTCAAACTGTTGTTATTGTTACTGCAAATGTGTAACGTTTATAAAATAGTTGTGTGAGGAGAGGGATGGATGGATTAAAACCAGCCCAACTAATAGACAGATATTCTGATACAAAGATGAGACAATATACTCAAGCCAAATCTATGTTTTGTTTACATTGCTAATTTTTATAAAGATAGAAGTGGAACAGGCCTAATTCCTCGTTTCCACCGAACAAAGCAGGACGGTTTGGAGCGGCTTAGAGCGGGACAGCTAGTTTACGCTAAATCTGGAGGTGTTTCCACCGCTGACCCTATAACTGGTAGGGCAGGTTTAAGGTTGGATGGCGATAGCCGCCGCCAGAATATGGGTCAATGTATCGGGCCGTGGACTGCAGTCAAGCCAGTGGTCTCTCGTTTTTTGCTTGGCCAAACCAGCCGCTTCTATATTTATTCCCCCCTGTTGTGAGCGTATTACGCCGTTAAATTCACAGAGACTGCTCGATGCATGCCAACAGAGACAGTGAGCGAACAGCGCTGGCCGCGGCAGCTACGTAACTATGGCAACATCGTAGCAGCGGGACATAGTGTAGCCCACTGATTGACTTAATGAAGAGAAAAACACCACACAATAAGCAGAGTGCTGCGCTGTAATTTTTCGTTAAACGCAAGACTCTCTTCACTCTTCCGGCGATATAATGCGGAAATGATTCTTTCGACCGATCAAAGGATGGCAGTGTGTAGCTCCACCTTTTCGGCACCCTTTCAGACAGCTGGTACCCCAACAGAGGAGTACCGGAAATAGGAGCGGCTCAAAAGCGGCTAAGCGCTCTTATTTTGGGACCCTACCCAACTTTTGAAAAGCCAAAATAGGCGGACGAGCTGCTCCGACCTGACCCGCTCTACTCGGTGGAAACGAGGCATAAGGTTCAGTGTGAGTACGCTGATACCTACAGAAAGTCAAACTCTGATTGTATGTGAATGTCTGTTGAAGCCTTACTGGAGTATTTACCAACCAAAAGTACATTGAGAAAAGGAGGCCTTTTGCTATTGTATCACTAAACAGATAAAAAAAGGGGCGCGGCTCTGCTGCTGACCCAGTGTCTCACCTGTCTGTCTCGTCTCCTGTCGTTACTATGTTTTTTGTTGTTTTAAGTGATCGTGCCCGCATTCTCTCTGTGGCAAGATGAAGTTCAGCGACGGCATATTATTTTGGCTGGCTGTGTGCCTTCTCAGTAGTTTAATCGCCGAAGTATGGAGTTTATACGACAAAGCCGGCATCCTCACCTACACGCGAGCCCAGCTGTTGTCACTCAGGCACTCAATCAAGCCGGAGGACTCTGGTCTGGAGCTGCTGATCAAGTATCCGCAACTCAAAAACATCGGGACGCGAAAATGGACTAAAATAAAGAAAAGAGGATCCAGAGGCGGCGTGAGACTAAGGAGGCGCGGCAGCAGACATCCTCTACCGGTAATAACTTTTTCTAATGTTCGCTCTTTGAGCAACAGGATGAATGAACTGATCGCTAAAGTTCAATATGACAATGAGTACCGACAGAGTAACCTCATCTGTTTTACGGAAAGCTGGTTGAAAGAGGAGATGCCAGACCCCAATTTAACCGGGTTACACAATAATTCGGGCTGACAGAGACACTAATTCGTCACGAAAATCTATTGGCGGTGGCTTGTGTGTCTACATGGACACTCGCTGGGCTACCCAGTACACCGTCCGGGAACGTGTGTGCACACATGATTATGAAATCCTGGTTGTCTCTTTTCGCCCCTTTTACCTCCCGAGGGAGTTTGGCCAGATTACAATCATATTGGCCTACGTACCTGGGCCGGACTTTGTGGGAGCTGCAGCTAGGATAGCCGAGAGTTATAACATCGCTCTGTCCCGTGCAGTTAACCAACCCGTCCTGTTGCTCGGGGACTTTAACTCTTGTGACCTGTCCGATCATCTGCCCACTTTACATCAATACGTGGACTGTCCCACCCGCCTGGCACGTACCCTGGATAAGTGTTATGGCAACATACCTGACGCCTATAAATCCATCTGTAGGCCTGCCTTGGGGAAATCTGACCATAACGTCGTCCGTCTACTTCCACGTTACAGGGCTAAGTTGAGACGGGAAAATACAGTGACCAAGGACATTGAGATCTGGACTGAGGACTGTAGGGAGGAGATGAAATGCGAGCTGGAGACTACCGACTGGCTCTTTCTTAACTCATGTGACACCCCTCATGAACTAATTGACACTTTCACGTCTTATCTGTTGTTTAATGAAAGTAAAATCACTCGAACTAAAACTGTTAGAATATTTCCTAATAACAATATATGGATGTCTAGTGATCTTAAGGAATGCATTCGTGAGAAAAAACACGCTTTTAGTAATGGTAATACTGAATTTCTTTAGGAAAAAAATGTGAACTAAGATCTAAACTGAGTAAAGCTAAAATAGAATATAAGGATAAAGTTGAATGTCATTATTTCTCAGGAAATGCCAAGAAAGCATGGGAAGGTTTAAATGTGATGATGGGCAGGGAGACTAAGAAAAAGTGTACCCCCTTGTCACACCCCTCTCCATCTTTTGCAAATGATTTAAATGTCTTCTTCAGTCGTTTTGACAAGAATGATTTCAGTGCTGAACGTGATAGTGTGTGTAGATCCATTCCTGGATATGTCCCTATTACACTGAATGAACATGAGATTGTAGCCAGCCTGTCTAGTGTTAAGCCCAACTCGGCCCCGGGGCCGGATGACCTGAGAGGGAGAGTTTTAAAAGAAAATGTTTATGACCTTAAAGGTATTGTGCTGGAGTTATTTCAGTGCTTGCTTAATTCTTTAACAATGCCCAAATTATGGAAAATGTCTCATATTGTGCCTATCCCTAAAAAACCTGGAACTACTGAATTAAAAGATTACAGGCCCATTGCACTTACTTCTATCTTAGGAAAATGTTTTGAGAGAGGTATAAGCAGACAAATCACAGCATTGGTTTCTAACAGCTTAGATCATCTTCAGTTTGCTTACAAAAGCCATAGGGGAACCGATGACGCAACCATCAGTATGTTCCACACTCTCTCAAAGCACCTTCAAGCCCCCTCCCACTTTGCTAGGGCCTTGTTTATCGATTTTACCTCCGCCTTTAACAGCATGCAGATTCACATCTTGCTGCAAAGACTTATCGAGATAGGAGTAAACGGTGGTATTATCCACCTTGTTAGGGACTTCCTCTCTGACCGTCCTCAACAGGTTCTGGTTAATAATACTCGGTCCGACATCACTGTACTTAATACTGGCGCCCCGCAAGGGACCATTTTATCCCCACTACTTTTTTCCATATATACAAACGAATTCCAATTAGATCTGGAAAACTTTCGTTTGTTTAAATATGCTGACGATATGGCCCTGGTTGCCTTATTAAAGAAGGGGGACACAGTCGGAGAGGGAGCATATAGCACATATGTGGCATCTCTTCAGAAGTGGTGTGATGCAAGTTCCTTAGAGATGAATGTCACAAAAACACAGGAACTTGTTTTTCATGAAAAGGACCATGTGCAGCCCCTTACAATTAGGGGACAAGTTGTAGAGGTAGTAGACATTTTCAAATATTTAGGTACATTTATTGATTGCAATCTAAATTTTAGTGAAAACACAGACTATATTTTTAAAACCTGTAACCAACGTCTCCATCTACTGCGCAAACTCAACTCATTCAGAGTGAGCAAGCACATTATGGAAACAGTTTATAAGAACCTTATTGAGGGCATTTTAACCTTTAATATGGCAATGTGGTATGGTAACCTAAATGTAAAAGGAAGAAGCAAGCTACAGAGAATAATAAACCTTGCCTCAAAAATCATAGGGACAAAACAGAAACAATTAAGTTGTATGTACGAGGAAGTGCTGAGGAAAAAAGCTGTTCAAATAGCAAACGATCCGTCCCATCCACTCCATAGGGAGTTTGAACTTCTTCCCTCGGGTAGACGTTATAGAGTGCCAAGGGCAAATCGTAACATTTTTAAAAATTCCTTCACTCCTAAAGCGATTGGGGTACTGAACACCATGTCCCGCTGATGTGTATACTGCCACTGCTGCCCTGCTTCTTGCCCTGAAGATGTCTGTGTGTAAATGTTGTTGTTGTTGCTTTTTGTTGTTGTTGTTGTTGTTGTTGTTGTGTTGTCCTGCTTGTTGTTTTTTATGAGACCAAAGACAAATCTCCACACCGTGGACAATAAAGAATTAACTAACTAACTAACTGTCTGTTGGAGAGAAAACCAACTCTTTTCCACCTGTCTTGTTTTTGTGTTTGCAGACATTCTGGAGTGTATACAACAACATCCCTCCAGTCACAGCCCTTCCTTTGAGATGTAGCTATCACTTAATGCGTGGAGAACGGAGGCCACTGTGGTACGTTTATTATTACTGTTGTAAATATTGTGATATTATTTCTTCACATTGCTTGAGCTGAGGGAAATGGTGACTGTTACTCATGCAGTAACTGTAACTGTTGCAGTGGCATAAGTTAGAACACATTTTTCCTACCTATAAAGGTGCAGTGTGTAAAGGGAATTGTCTTTTTGCAGAACAGATTTAATACAAATTGAGTATACAGTAATATTCATAAGTAATGTTTTACTTTGTGTATAATTGCTTGAAAATAAAAGTTGTATCTTTTATTACCTTAGAATGTATGTCTACATCAAGGGTGTCTAAACTTTTTTCACTGAGGGCCAAATACTGAAAAATATTCAAAAGCGCCGAGCCACAATCCGTTTATCTTCCGTTCAATGCATATCCGTTTGGAAATCAAAACACAAAAACGTTTTTTTTTTATTTTTTTTATCTCATCTACATTCTATATTATACTAAAAACACACTTTTTTCTATTTTTAATCACAACTCTTGACCAGGATATTATATATGAGAATAATGGCCTAAATGTTGATTTTGAAAAATACATGTTTCAATTTAGTGGTCAAGGTTCCGGTTTCTTGCCAAAGTTACCCCCGATAAAAAGTGCGCGTGTGTGTGTGTGTGCGCGCGCCCAGAGGCGAATTTAGCCATTACGCAAAGGAAGGCAATTGCCTTGGGTCTCATAGGGCCGGTTTCACAGACAAGGCTTAAGCCTAGTCCGAGACTAAAATGCCTGTTTGAGCTGGATTAATTCAAAGCTACTTGCACAGACTCAGTTTAAAATAGTCCTGGATTAAAACTATTCAGGATTAAACAAAACCAACTGCAAGACGGACGACTAGAGCTGCTCTAGGTCTAAATTTGATCTTAAATTAATCCTCCAAAGAGGCAGGTTTAACTTCAGCTTAGTGGTGTTTGTGAGAGAGCATGGACTATTTGGAATATCTAAATGAAGACCAACTCCCACTGCAAAGGCCAGCCAGAAGAGTACTTGTGGATAGGTCTTATCCAAAACATTTATTTGATGAATTTACATTTTGAGACCGCTTTCAATATGGAAAATGCACTGAAAATAACAACTTTGCTTCAGTTTATTAGATGGATGCATTTAAATTGAAGACGTATTCAGCATAATAAAATGAGTGTCTAAAACAATTCTGTTTTCAAATGTGGTTGTTGTGATTTAAAATACTGACACACATGAATGACAAAACACAACATGAACACCTTTTATTTTCTACTTATATCTTCACTGTGATTAGTAATCACAATTGTCTCAGTACTGTGTCTTGTTTGAATCATAGCTCTCTCTTCCAACTTCATGTCCAATCCCACCTGTAGAATTTTCATTTTCATGTCATACTTCCTTCAGATATTTAATTTTCTGTTCATGGAATGCTCAGGCTAACTTTCATGCAACGTCATCTTTTTTGTCCTTTGTTGAAAGGTTGTGGCAAGCTCTTCTTTAAAGCGAGATTCGGGTTTTTCTACAGAATCTATCAGTGCAGATATCATTAAGGCGAGACACGGCAGGCAAAAACATTGTTTTTCAAGCACTGGTCAATTTTCAGATTTGTGTCTATTTAGCTTCCATAACATGTCTTCTTTCATACTAGTATGGATAAAAGGTCCAAAATATACGTTTTAGGTGTTTATTTTACTAAACGTTGACTGCTTGCGTCTGTATTTTACTCCTAAATTCGTCAAAAGTGAGCATTCTAACGTAACATACAGCACCGCGACCGCTGTATGAATCATAATAACCATGGTACTGTTGGAAAGCTCTGAATCTCAAGTGCAACGTTATCGTATGCAAATATGGTCATTTCGTTTGTATCGGTAACCAATCGTGAAAGTGTGAGGAGGGATTCAATGCTAGGAACACAACCTCATTGGCTAATGCACATTTCTGACGATGTGATTCGCTAAAAGGCATCACGTGATGCTAGCCGCGGGTAGCTCGAAAATCACAAAATAAAATGGGAAAAACTTTGAAAATATGCCAAACCAACACAAAAAAAATACTTAATCAATTGGCTACGGACATTACATGATCACCATTTGAAGGGGAGAAGTGTTAAAGACATGTAAATCACGCCGATCACGTCGGAGAGACACAGACTGTCAGAGGATCAGAGGGAGATGGTGGGGAGAGAGAGCGTCTGTGCCGACAGGAGCAGGTTGACAGACAGTGGCTAATAATGAATTAATCACGTTTAAATTAGCATGTGGATGTAAATGTTACTATGCTATGGTTTATATATGTTAAGCAGTGGTAGGCCTATATGGCATTGAGGGGTGTAGGGCCTAATTCAATAAATTACTCTAGCTATAATCAGTGATTATCAGCAGAATTCACGTTTTTATCTTTAACGGCCGTTTTCTCAAAATGAGCTTTTTCCAATACTCTGAGAAAGATATCTCAACTTCTAGACCACTGACATCAACCAAACTTTCTATAATCATTCATAGCACTATTTTAAAGGTTTTTACACAAGGATTTGTTAATATATTGTTAATTGTCTGATTTATGATACATTTTCCTCCTAAAAACATGCCTAAAATGCATTTCTAAGACATGTACACAGTATTTTTTGATTTATTAAATGAAAAAAGGCTGTATCCAAAATCTGTTGTGTAAAAACTTCAGAATCTAATATGTGCTTAAAATAAAATAGAAATTTTAACTCTGGCTTTATCCAACATCTCAATTTTTTTCTCGTAAAATGACCCAAATGCATAATTGGTTAAGTATTGCCATATTTGCATATTTAATAAAATATTAAAGAAAAACATGTAATACAAAAAAATAATTGTGTTAGTGTCAGTAATCAACTGGCAAAGTTTCATGATGATATCTATAAGTTTAAAAAAAATCCCTATTCACCTGGGGTGTCTCGCCTTAAATATAATGTCAAAATTATAAATGAGAAAGATGTGAAATACCGATAATAATGAAGATAACCTGAAGTTGGTGTATTTTTCTCTTGATAAAATTTTCATTAAAATTGAATTTGTTGCAAATTGCGGCCCAACTATTTATTTGCTCAGTCCCAGCAGTATGGCTTTTAGATTCAATAACCGGATGGTTTCAAACAATTTTTTTAAGAGATTTTTTTCAAATTCATTAAAGTTTATTTACGAGATTTTTTTAGCCTCTGTTATTGTTTTTTCTCACAAGCAATGGTGTTTCTGCTCCACTCTGGGTTTTTATGATCACCGTTGGAACAGCAGCATGTGCTCATGGGCAGTTGTTAACAATCAGGCTTACTTACCTTACTCCAAGACTTCATAGTCTCAGACTAACTAAGCCAAATTTAAGCCATATCCATGAAAGTGACTTTAACGTCCCAGTTTAACTAGTCCACATTAAGGCCTACTCCTGGCTTAATCTAGGCCCTGTCTGTGAAACCGGCCCATAATCATCTAATAAATGTTTGTTTTACTCTTCATTCATTAATCACGATTACGTGCGGACGTCAGCATCGCACTGGGAACTGATGTTATGATGATGATGATGATGTTATGGATACTCGCGTGATCAGCTGAGGCATGAGCCCCAGTGCACACAGCTGCATATGAAAGCATTTGTATTGGTTAGGTCTACGAGTGAAAAGTGTGTCTAGTGTTATTACCTAGTGTGAGTGCGCCTCACACTAGGCAATCTGGGCATGCGCAATAACTAAACATTCATCTAAATACATTTTAGTGTAAATCATTCACATGTCCTATACTCTAGTTATTTCACTTCAAGAAATCCACTCTAGGGGGCCCCCTTAGCTCAGTTGGTAGGGCGTCCCCCCCATGGGCCTTGGCCAGCAGCTGACCTGGGTTCGATTCCAGCCTGCGGTCGTTCTCTACATGTCACTCCCCTCTCTGCCCCATTTCACCTCTGTCTCTACACTATCAATAAAGCATAAAAATGCCAAAAAAAATCTATTGTTTCAGAATTTTTATTTTTTTGTTTTTAGAAAAAATATATTTATAACTTTGACCCAAAAACAGGCATTTTAAGCATTAAAAGCTAAATGAATTCAACAAATATGAATTATGTATGTAAAGAGCCCAAGTGGGGTAAATGGTTTATAAAAAGAAAACATTATTGTATAATGCTTTTATGGCAGTTAATTGAGAGCGGCTTTCTATGACCTTAAGTCCTTCTGTGTATAGTAAAAGTTAAGGCGGCACAAGGGTTAAATATGAGGAAACTAACCAGCAGATTTTAACAGCAATAGGTTTAAAACTCTTTCTCATGGACATTTTTCAATCAATCCATCTTTATTTCAGACTACCAGATAGAAAATAAAATACATCCGCCATTTAACAATTATGTTGTACTGTGATAACTTGAATATACACTCAACAAAAATATAAACGCAACACTTTTGTTTTTGCTCCCATTTTTCATGAGATGGACTTAAAGATCTAAAATTCATTCTAGATACACAATATTACCATTTCTCTCAAACATTGTTCACAAATCTGTCTAAATGTGTGATAGTGAGCACTTCTGCTTTGCTGAGATAATCCATCCCACCTCACAGGTGTGCCACATCAAGATGCTGATCTTACATCATGATTAGTGCACAGGTGTCCACAATAAAAGGCCACTCTGAAATGTGCATTTTTTTGCTTTATTGGGGGTCTGGGTACTCAGAACCAGTCAGTATCTGGTGTGACCACCATTTGCCTCATACAGTGCAACACATCTTCTTCGCATAGAGTTTATCAGATTGTCAATTGTGGCCTGTGGAATGTTGGTCCACTCCTCTTCAATGGCTGTGCGAAGTTGCTGGATATTAGTGGGAAGTGGTGCACGCTGTCGTATACGCCGGTCAAGCACATCCCAAACATGCTCAATGGGTGACATGTCCGGTGAGTATGCTGGCCATGCAAGAACTGGGACATTTTCAGCTTTCAAGAATTGTGTACAGATCATTGCAACATGGGGCCGTGCATTATCTTGCTGAAACATGAGGTGATGTTCATGGATGTATGGCACAACAATGGGCCTCAGGATCTCATCACGGTATCTCTGTGCATTCAAAATGCCATCAATAAAATGCACCTGTGTTCTTCGTCCATAACAGATGCCTGCCCATACCATAACCCCACCACCACCATGGGCCACTCGATCCACAACATTGACATCAGCAAAGCGCTCACCCACACGACGCCACACACGCTGTCTGCCATCTGCCCTGAACAATGTAAACCGAGATTCATCAGTGAAGAGAACACCTCTCCAACGTGCCAGACGCCATCGAATGTGAGCATTTACCCACTCAAGTCTGTTACGGCGACGAGCTGGAGTCAGGTCAAGACCCAGATGAGGACGACGAGCATGCAGTTGAGCTTCCCTGAGACGGTTTCTGACAGTTTGTGCAGAAATTGTTTGGTTATGCAAACCAATTGTTTCAGCAGCTGTCTCAGTGGCTGGTCTCAGACGATCTTGGAGGTGAACCTGCTGGATGTGGAGGTCCTGGGCTGGTGTGGTTACACGTGGTCTGCGGTTGTGAGGCCGGTTGGATGTACTGCCATATTCTCTGAAACGCCTTTGGATATGGCTTATGGTGGAGAAATGAACATTCAATGCACGAGCAACAGATTTGGTTGACATTCCTGCTGTCAGCATGCCAATTGCACGCTCCCTCAATGCTTGTGGCATCTGTGGCATTTTGCTGTGAGACAAAACTGCACATTTCAGGGTGGCCTTTTATTGTGGACAGTCTAAGGCACACCTGTGCACTAATCATGATGTCAGATCAGCATCTTGATGTGGCACACCTGTTAGGTGGGATGGATTATCTCAGCAAAGCAGTGTATTTAATGATTACTTTTTGCTTTTACATCAACAGGGAAGAAGAAAGCAATGCAAAAGGAGGTGTGTGGAAGATGAAAATACCAGGAGAAAGTGCTGTAGGTGTTGTGATCCATTTAGCTACTTTTCAATCAATACCATTGATTCCTTAATTATCAAATGACTCTTATGTGTTCTTCTTGTTGAAGTCTGCAGTTTGGAAAGAATTGTTACTCGCCACTATTGGAGAGCAGTTTGCAGATTACTGTGCCTCAGGTAAGCTACTATAAGTCCATACCTGATGATTTATGTGTGTGATGTAGAGGGGTGGGATCTATTTCTCAGTTTGCATTGACGAGTACCTAATGTTCACTGTCTGTCTTTTTTTTTCTTCACAGACGATGAGGTGGTTGGTGTCAGCGTTAGCATTCGAGATCGGGAAGATGTCATACAAATCTGGAACAATGACGCATCTCTGGCTAGCGAAGCAAACATCTTGGGCAAAGTCTATGAGCTTCTCCCGCACATATCTTTTAAAGCTGTGTTTTATAAGTGTAAGTATGCTCATTGTACTTTTAGATTGAGAAGTGGAAATTAGCTTAAAGGTGATAATTGAGAAAGCTTGTTGTCAAAATCGCTTTTTTCAAAGTCAGTTAATATTATATATTCTCACGATCCATTACCTGTATGTATTGTGTGCGCTGAAAGAAATCTAGTGTTAATACACATCCTAGGCTCTGTAAACGGGCATGTTGCTGGCTATGGTGGGACCCCTCTGTTTACATACACTTTGTTTAGATACTTGTTGTTAGGGGCGGCAGTGGCGAAGTGGGTAGGAAGTTCGCCTCTGGTGTGCAGGGTCGGAGGTTCGATCCCCCGTCTCCCCGCCACATGTCGAAGTGTCCCTGGGCAAGACACTGAACCCTGAATTGCTCCCGATAGTTAGCTTAGTTAGCTTAGCACCCTAGTGCTAAGCCTACCCTGCGTGGTAGCTGCTGCTATCGGTGTATGAATGTGTGTGTGACTGGGTGAATGTGTACAAAAAACAATGTAAAGCGCTTTGAGTCTGTGATAAACGGAGATATAGCGCTATACAAGTCCATTTACCATTTACCATTACTTGTTAACAGAGCCTGGGGTCTTAATTAACACCAGCTTTTTTTTCAGCGCGCACACACCCTACAGATAGGTAGCGGATTGTGAGGAGATATTCACTGATTTTGACAACAAGCGTTCTCCAGGATCGCTGACTCCACCTTAAAAGCTTCACATATGTCCTTTAAGAAACGTTACTGTGTATCATGAAGTCAGCCAGACTGTAGGACATAGTTGAAAGCAGTGCATGGTGGGATGCCAGAGATAAATCAAAACGTGTACATGGCTGCTGGCTAGTAAGGGCTGCACTGACGTAAAGGAAAAGGCTTCAAGACGAATTCCACATACTGTATGACTTCATACCTGCTCCACATAGCACATTCACATAGGCTAGTCTTAACCTTTGAGCAGAGAAAGCCAAATACAGGGCAGAAAACCTGTTAGAGTCTGCAAAAGACTAGAGACTGGGGAGGAGGTTCACCTTCCAGCATTACAACTACCCTAAACATACAGCCATATCTACAATGGAATGGTTTAGACCAAAGTATATTCATGTGTTAGAATGGCCCAGTCAGTTAAAGCAGCAACGAGTAACATTTAAATATCTTTTAAACAGCCTCATGTTTCCTCTCATAATCATAAATTACCTTTAACAGCAAACGAGACCATCTGTGCAAAGAAAGACTTTTTTATATAGTTTTTATTACTGCATTTGATCTGGTCGTACACCCAGTCCGATTTTCGGTTCACGCGTGCATGCTCTATGGTCACATATCCGTATTGGTCGCAGATTTCAGTGCGGCGCAGGAACGCGATTTGAGAAGCCTATGGCTCCAGGTGAGGGAAGGGGAGCGGGAGCCTTGTTTGAGACAGTTGTTTGTTCATAATGACTGATAACGGGGCTGAACCATCAAAGAAAAAAAAGAAAATGCAATGAAGAAAAGCTAAAAGGGAGAGTGATAGGCGGGCGGGAGGGCGTTGCCAAGCAACGTATACACAATTTCACGCAGCGAACCTAGACTGCAGTGTTTACTCCTAAATGAATGAGCGGTAGCCTATTAAAACAAAGTTTACTTTGCCTCACCAGCATCATCAGATGACCATTATTCATCTGAAATAGTCATTATTTACAACATAAACACATTACCTCATCGTGATCCATACTAACTAACTGCCATCTCTCGTTCATTCGCTTGGTGTGAGGACACGTTCAGCTCCGTGAGAGGTGACAATGCATCAACTCATTGCAATCAGGTGTGTTTAGCACTTACTGCCATTAGTTGATGCTGTGTCACCCATAGACTCACAGAGCCGAAAAGAGTCCGGTGCCCTCCACACTTTCAACACACGGACACACACCATATTACTTCCTGATTATTTGAATCTTGCACTCCCTGCACGAGCTAGAAAACAGCTTCACGACAGCTGGCGTCGTTAAAATACTACCGCTTTTGTTCAAAGGTGTCGCCAACGTGCCGACTTACTCGTAGTGGCTTTAAGTCCAGACCTAAATCCAATTGAGAATATCTGGAAAGACTTGAAAATTGCTGTTCAGACGCTCTTCATCCAATTTGATGCTGAATCTGAAGCTCTTGCTACTTTGCAAAGAAGAATGGGTAAAAATGTCTGTAGATGTGCAAAGTTGGTAGAGACATACCCCAAAAAACTTGCAGCTGTAATTGCAGGGATAGGTGGTTCTACAAAGTATTGACTCAGGAGGCTGAATAGTTTTGCACACCACACTTTTCAGATTTTAATTTATAAAAAAGGTAATGAAATGTTTAATGTTTAATTTTCATTCCAGTTCACAATTAAGCGCCACTTTGTGTTGGTCTATCACATACAATCACAATAAAATAACTTCACGTGTGGTTGTAACGTGACAAAATGTGGAAAAGTTCAAGGGGTATGAAAACTTTTGCAGGACACTGTGTATATATATATATATATATATATATATATATATATATATATATATATATATATATATATATATATAATATATATATATATATATATATATATATATATATATATATATATATATATACCCAGTGTCATATTTCAAGACAAAAGCATAAACAAACCCAAATTAACTTTAACTTATAATACAAATGAGGGAATAAACATAAAACAATCATATTATTTATATTAAAAACACAAACTAAGTTAATGTTTTATAATTAAATCCTACAACTGGAAAGCTCCAATAGTGCTGTTAAAAGAAAGGGTGATGTAACACAGCGGTAAACATGCCCCTATCCCAACTTTTTTTGAAATGTGTTGCAGGCTCAACATTTAAAATGTGTGTATATTTACAAAAAAATAATTAAGTTTATCAGTTTAAACAAATACACATATTGGCCCTCATTTATCAACCGTGCGTAGACCAGAAAAGTGGGTGTACGCACATTTCCACGCAAACCTCGGCATTTATAAATATGGACGTGAGCGTAGGATACGCTCAAATCCCACGCCAGCTCTCAGCTCGTGTACACAAGTTTGTAAACAGCATGGACTCGCTGTGCCGGGTAGCCGATGACTTTGTTGGACAATTATTAAAAGATAATACAAATGCAGTGTTTGCTCAGACTGAAATAGAATATATTAATCACTTAAAAATGTGCAGCTTATGGTGTGCAACTGAGTAGGAGAGCACTGAGGCACGGGGGCTGCATTCAAAATGTTAGCCTAAGTATTAAATATGTAGTAGGCCTACACTGTTCTTTATGATAAAAAATACACGGCACAACATTGAGCTTAACATTGTATTTATTTGACGCACTTTTTAGATGTTAGTTGTGTGTGGTCAAATTGACCGATGTAATGAGAGATATTTAGGGAAGAAATTGGGCGGCACTAGATAAAACAGATAAAACCAGGTCAGTGTAGGCCCACCAAAGTGAACCCATACAGGTCAGACATGCTAAAAGGGTAAGACAATTTCAGAGGATCTTAGGAATAGAGTTGTGATGCTGCACATTTGTCTGGGGACAGCTATAAATTAATTTAAAAAAAAATGTAGTTCCATCGACCGTGAGGCAAATCATCTACAAATGGAGAGCTTTAAGAGTGACTGAACATCCCCGACTTCTGGACACAGATTAATAAAAACATCTTCTCAATGACCGCTAACACAAACTTGCAGCTTATACAATATAAAACCATACACAGAACACACTTCACCCAAGGGAGAATGCACAACATGGTATTAGTCAATACAGATATTTGTTCACAATGGACTCTTGACAACACAGATGACTATTTACATGCCACCTGGGACTGCAAACCAGTATATTCACTTTGGAAGGCAGTCAGAAAAACTTTCATCTATCTTGGGCTGTAGCATCCCACTTTCCCCAAAGCTATGCTCGCTCGGAGATCTATCTCAAGTAACCATTCCAACCAAATATAACAACCCATTACTCATATCTCTTAACTATTGCCAAGAAAATAATCTTTCTTAACTGGAAATCCAAAAAAAACTGCCATATCATCCACTGGATCAACTTAATCATAGAATAAATTTCAATAGAAAGAATTACACCCGACAGAAAAAACAATATATCAGCCTTTAATGAAACTTGGAATATATTTACAACCCATTTACACCCCATACAAAATCAAATTTAAGCTAAAGCCACGTACACGACTACATAATTACACACCTGACCACGAATAATGTCTACAATACAAAAATACATATCAACCCAGTAATATTTTCTTTCTCTCTCCTTTTCCCCTAAACACAATAACAACATAAGATGACCTTGCTCTCATCTATCTATGATTATGACTTTCATTTTTATCATTTTATTATATATATATTTTTTTTACCTCTTTTTCTCAATTATCTAATTACCTTATGACAACATTTAAAACTATGGATCAAAAGTCTAAAATACCATAATGGAAACTAATAATATTCAAACAACCCAAAATGCCATTTTTATCATTACTGTTATTATTATGATGATAATTCACTTCTTAGTACTGATTTTTTTTTTTTTTTTTTGGAACATATGTAAGTATACGTATATGTGTGTACATGAACTTGTGTATGTTCCTGTATAAGTAGTAGATATCCTTGAGAGACCAAATAAGCATTTTGATTTATTTTTATTTATTTATTTATTTTTATTTATTTTGTATTATTTATTTTCTCTCTGATAACAAGTAACACCAATTCTGTGGTTTTACTTAAATACATTCATAATAGCATATCAATTTTTATAATTTATCAACACAGAAACAAACAATACTTTCTGTCATTACCTCTCTGTAGCAACTACTACAGGATTTCTAGTTGCTTAAGCCAAACTCACCAAGTACCTCCATCCAACCCTAACACACACACACACACACACACACACACACACACACACACACACACACACACACACACACACACACACACACACACACACACACACACACACACACACACACACACACACACACACACACACACACACACACACACACACACACACACACACACACACACACACACACACACACACATTTTTACTTTTATTTATTTTATCAGCCGTGTTTCCATTTGTTCAGATATAACTGAAGTTATTTTCTTCCTCATTCTCCTGTTAAAAATAATACATTACTACCGTTTATTTATCTTTATCAATCTCTTGCTTTCAATACTTTTAAATCTCCAGGTAAGATGGGGAGAGTGTGGGGAGAGGGAGCAAATAACCACAATTTCACCAAAATTAAATACAAGCTGTATCCTCCTCCCATATGGACTCCTCCTAAAGGATCTGGGGGCTGTTCTGATTGGTGACTGGGTAGTGCAACCTGGAGCAGCAAGTCTTCTCCCAGGGTTTGAAGGCGGCTAGGACAGGAACTTCCCTGATACAGCTTGATAGAATTGATTAAAATATGGAAAAAGAAAATTAAAAAAGGAAAAGAAAGAAGGAAAAAATTAAAAATAATTGTGAAAATAATAATGGTAATAATAACAATTTTTAATAAAATAAATAATTGTTGTTTGTGCTCTATCTCCTCGCCCTCCTCGTCTTCTGCAGGACTGAATTGAAGGCTAGAGAGTCGACTATTTACTCTATATTTATTTATTTTTGTCTCAAGTAATATTTCTACTATGATAAATTATTTAATATTTTCTTTTTTATTTATATATATATATATATATATATATATATATATATATATATATACAGTATCTCACAAAAGTGAGTACACCCCTCACATTTCTTCACATTTTTCTTTATATCTTTCCATGCGACAACACTGAATAAATGACACTTTGATACAATGTAAAGTAGTCAGTGTACAGCTTGTATAACAGTGTAAATTTACTGTCCCCTCAAAATAACTCGACACACAGCCATTAATGTCTAAACTGCTGGCAACAAAAGTGAGTACACCCCTTAGAAAAGATGTCCAAATTGGGCCCAAAGTGTCAATATTTTGTTTTGCCATCATTATTTTCTAGCACTGCCTTAACCCTCTTGGGCATGTAGTTCACTAGAGCTTCACAGGTTGCCACTGGAACCCTCTTCTACCCATTCATGACGACATCAAGGAGCTGGTGGATATTAGAGTCCTTGCGCTCCTCCATCTCCCGTTTGAGGATGCCCCAAAGATGCTCAATAGGGTTTAAGACTGGAGACATGCTTGGCCAGTCCATAACCTTTACCCTCAGCTTCTTTAGCAAGCCAGTGGTCGTTCGGAGGTGTGTTTGGGGTCGTTATCATGTTGCAGTACTGCCCTGCGGCCCAGTTTATGAAGGGAGGGGATCATGCTCTGCTTCAGTATGTCACAGTACATGTTAGAATTCAATGAACTGTAGATCCCCAGTGCTGGCAGCACTCATGCAGCCCCAGACCATGACACTCCAACCACCATGCTTGACTATAGGCAAGACACACTTGTCTTTGTACTCCTCACCTGGTTGCCGCTCCACACTCTTAACACCATCTGAACCAAATAAATGTATCTTGGTCTCATCAGACCACAGGACATGGTTGCAGTAATCCATATCCGTAGTCTGTTTGTCTTCAGCAAACTTTTTGTGGGCTTTCTTGTGCATCATCTTTAGAATAGGCTTCCTTCTGGGATGACAGCCATGTAGACCAGTATGATGCAGAGTGCGGCGTATGGTCTGAGCACTGACAGGTTGACCCCCCACCCCTTCAAGCCCTTCAGCAATGCTGGCAGCACTCATACGTCTATTTTCCAAAGCCAACCTCTGTGTACGACGCTGACCACGTGCACTCAACCTTCGTAAACTGGGCCGCAGGGTGGTATTGCAACATGATAACGACCCCAAACACACCTCCAAGACGACCAGTGGCTTGCTAAAAAAGCTGAGGGTAAAGGTTATGGCCTGGCCAAGCATGTCTCCAGACCTAAACCCTATTGAGCATCTTTGGGGCATCCTCAAACAGAAGGTGGAGGAGCGCAAGGTCTTTAATATCCACCAGCTCTGTGATGCTGTCATAAATGGGTGGAAGAGGGTTCCAGTTGCAACCTGTGAAGCTCTAGTGAACTACATGCCCAAGAGGGTTAAGGCAGTGCTAGAAAATAATGATGGCAAAGCAAAATATTGACACTTTGGGCCCAATTTGTAAATTTTTTCTAAGGGGTGTACTCACTTTTGTTGCCAGCAGTTTAGACATTAATGGCTGTGTGTCGAGTTATTTTGAGGGGACAGTAAATTTACACTGTTATACAAGCTGTACACTGACTACTTTACATTGTATCAAAGTGTCATTTCTTCAGTGTTGTCCCATGGAAAGATATAAAGAAAAATGTGAAGAAATGTGAGGGGTGTACTCACTTTTGTGAGATACTGTATATATATATATATATATACATACATACATACATACATACATATATATTTAGATATTTTCTCTTCTGTCTTCACTAACCACACGCCCGACCACAAATAACATCTTCAATACAAAATACATATCAACCCAGTAACATTCCCTTTCTCTCTCCCTTTCCCCTTTACACAATAACAACACAAGATAACTTTTAGTTTTTAGTTTTTCTGCTCTTATTTATCTATGATTATGACTCTTATTTAGTTTTGTTTATCAGTATTGTCAATATGGATAACGATAGCCATTTTTCAACACGGTCTCCCTTATAACTCCCCCTTTTTTATCTCTCTCCCAATTATCTAATTACCTTATGACAACATTCAAAACTGTGGATCAAAAGTCTAAAATACCATAATGGAAACTAATACTATTTAAACAACCGAAAATGCCATTCTTATCATTACATTCTTATGATGATTATTAATTTCTTAGTACTGATTTATCTTTTATTTTTAATTTATTATTTTGTTGTTTATATGTATGTATACACACACACACACACACACACACACACACACACACACACACACACACACACACACACACACACACACACACACACACACACACACACACACACACACACACACAGCCTGTCAACAACAATGTAAAAATATGCAATGACCTCCTGCTTGTTTTTGTCTCGTCCGTTCTGTCTTAAATGTGAACACTTAAATTGTCATGTCCCTCACCTAATGTTATGTCTTTCACCTGCCTTGTCCTGCATCACAAAAAAAAAAAAGTGACTGAACATCTGCCTAGAATTGGACTTCCTTCAAAAATATCCACAAGCGCCACAAGAAAGGTGATTTTTCTGGTAAAGGCCAACCCAAACATTACATCTGGAGATTTGCAGACCATTTGCCACCACCGTTCTTCACTTGGGAGAAGGTTCTCTTGGTGGCAGTCAGTTGCGTTTTAGCACAAACATGGCGGTTTTGGTTATGACCAAACAGTTACATTTTGGACTAATCTGTCCACAAAATAAGACTTCCAGAAGACTTCAGGTATCTCCAGGTGCTCTCTGATAAAGTAGTGACAAGCAGTTTTGTTCTTTTTTGAGAGCAGAGGCTACTTCAGCAACCCTCCCATGAAAGCCATGTTGACTGAGTTTCCTTCTTGTTGTGGAACCATGCACATCTGTCCCAGATGCTGCAAGAGAGGTCTGCAAATCACTAGATGTAATGTTTGGGTTGGCTTTAACTGAAAAATCACTTTTCTTGTGGCGCTTGAGGATATTTTTGAAGGAAGTCCACTTCTAGGCAGATGTTCAGTCACTCTTAAAGCTCTCCATTTGTAGATGATTTGCCTCACGGTGGACCGATGGAGCTCAAACTTTTTTTAAATCAATTTATAGCTGTGCCCAGACAAATTTGAAATATCACAACTCTATTCCTGAGATCCTCTGAGATTTATTTTACTCTTGGCATGTCTGACCTGTATGGGTTCACTTTGGTGGGCCTTAACTGACCTGGTTTTATCTCTGTTTTACCTAATGCTGCCCAATTTCGTCCCTAAAGATCTCTCATTACATTGGTCCATTTCATCACTCAATTTGGCCAACCTGATTGTGTTTACCTGCTCGATTTAAGCAATGCAGCATACAAAAGTTGGCTTATCATTTGTTTTGTCTGTTTAACAATTGATTTCCAGAAAAGAAAATGTTGAATTGATAAACAAACATCTGCTATTTCATATAAAAAAAATACTGGTATTGATCAAAATGAATTAATAATGGTTAAAATAAATACAATTCCAAAAGGCTCAAGGGGTTCACATACTTTCAAGCAGCACTGTATTTTGTTATGCCTAACATAAGGGGTTGGACTCACCATAAATCCCTCTTAACTCTTTCAGCTCACATGGAACATCATGCCTTTGAAGGAGGACGCTCAAGAAGACATTAGATTGGAGTTTAGTTTTTTAAATTCTTATTTTAACCTGATATCTGTACCTGCCTTGACATAAAAGACGCTGTCTACAACTCTAATCAAGGATATTATTTTGCATCCAGCAAGGAAATGTTTTCAATCTATTTTTATAACTTTTAAAGACTGATGACTTGTTTCATTTGAATGTGAGTCCTTAAGCTCGGAGCTCTTCAGAAGATGTATATCCAGCATACAGTCTCATCCAGAGTTGATGAGGTCATGTTTGGGTTTTTGACCTCCTGCACTGTCACCGTCCTGTTCCCTGCACCGCCTTTGGACCTCACACATTCTAGAGGTAGCAGCTAACTAGTCTACTGTGTAAACTGTTTGATATGTAAGCTAGCTCAATTCACACCATGTTGTAAGAAGGTTATTCTGTGCCAAAGCACATTTGTGTACACAGTTCTACAATGCGCATATTCTATATATACACGGTTGCCATAAAGTTGTGAATTATTCTTGATAAAGTGTATATCTTCTCAAAACGTTATTGATCTCTCTCATCCATACATATCAGTGAAAATTAAACCACATAACCTTTACAAACTGTGTATTAGCTCAACACACAACAGCTTTCAGGCATGTTGTGACTGGTTGTGACATGCTGAACATTAACTCAAATGCAAAGTGCATCTCCTCTGCTCTGACCTGTCTCGTGGTGTAATTCTGATTTTCCACCCGTTAGCCATGATGGAGGGGGGGCTGTTTCCCTGCAGGTCAGAAGTTACAAAAAAGCCTTGATGTTGAAAATTCCTTAATATTTCATAACACAAACAGCTCGTATATACAGATAACAGCTGTAGCTTTAAGGAAAGCCACATATTGTAGATGTGTTAAAGGCATGTTTTTCTTAAGTTTGTATGCTTTGTATAAATCTCATGCAATGCAAGTGGATGGAACAGTGAGTCTTGTGGTGGGAAGTCTCAAGTAAGAAATTAAATAAGAATCTGCCGGCAGTAGGAAAAGGGACACCCGTGCATTTTAAGCAGGGTCGATCCTGGTTCAAAAACCCAGATCATTGTCTGTAAGGTGTCTACAGAAGTGCTTTCCCTTTCATTACACACTGAATTCTGGCAGTGCTCCCCCGCAGCAGCGAGGTGAAAACACCGTCCGAAAGCCATCCATCCCCCCCTTTTGGAATCAAGAGGAGCTCCTATTCATTTGCTTAATTACCTAATTAACAGAAAGCTAATTACTTTGTTGTGTGCACGCGTATGTGTGGAAAGGCTGTTGCGTAACCGATCAAGTCAGGGGCCCTAATCCGCACGCCAGCGGGACACCAACAAAAAATGGTAATACATTCAGGCCCAGACGCATGGCTGCTGCCGGGCTCATAGATCCAGTATTTATAGATCAAGCCCCTGAAGAATTACAGAGCTCAGATCATGTGTTAAGATTGTCTTACTAACACTGGATGTACATTTAAATCTTTCTCTAGAATGACACCAGACAGTCATGTTTACAACCTTTTCGAAGAGATAGAAAAAGCAGCAGTAATCCTATGACACACTGCAGGATTGGCTCACAATACAAATTATTGCAAAACAACACATCCTAATTGGAATGTAATGAGAATAATGCAGTTATTCTAGAGTGGTAATAATGCCATGCAGTATCAGAATGTCACTCAAAGTAAAGGTGGAATCAGCAATTCTGTCAGCGAATATCTCCTCACGATCATGAAAAATCAAGCATTTATACAGAGCATATGCTCTGTAAACTTGTATGTAACCAGAGGTAACACAAAGGGGGCCCACCGTAGCCAACAACATGCCTGTTTACAGAGCCTCGGCTGCGTATGCACGCAGTTTTTTCCACAGTGCACACACAGTACGGACAGGTGGTGGATTGTGAGGAGATATTCACTGATTTTGACGAGTGATTTTGACAACAAGCATTCTCCAGAATCACTGACTCCACCTTCAAACAGACAATTTCATAAGCCAGTTAAGAATATTGAGGTGGTGTTTTTTTTTGTTTAGTTTTTTTTTGTTGATTACGTAGTCTAATCATTTTTCTAAAATATACTGTACATTGTAAATGTAAAGTTCTCTCAGATCTGGCTCTTGAGGATGTTCCCTCAATTCACATGTGTGAAATCACCTTTCCAGCGTTCCAGTTATCAGAGGAGCTGTGTGTTTGTTGCCATGGCTTCATGGGCCCTGAGGTCATTAAATACAACATTATAAACTGATGTGTGTCTGTCTGTGTGCTCTCAGGCTTCTTTCTGCATCATGTACACTATGTCTGCACATTGGGATTGTGCTTTATTTTGTTAAGTTTGCAGACTTTGAGCTGTGGTATATAGAGGATATGCTTTTGTAAAAAACTTAAATATATTTGCTATATCACTTTTTTATGTATATAAATTAACCAATATGTACATATCTAACTATGTATAATAAAGGTAACATGCCATGCACCTTAATAATAATAATACTTATAATATATTTAATTTATATCGCACTCAAAGCGCTTTACATAGGAAATAGAGACCTGACGTCATGTTCATACCTTCTATGCCCACAGTGATTGGTTGAGAGGGAATGAGTCCCTAAGAGTGAATTTATGATAGAAACACTGTGGGAGATATCCATAGTGTGTCTCTGTATTAAAGTAAATAGTTTTATATATAGCCTACAATTAATGACAAGTGACACTGATTTAACATGAAACCAAGATACTGCAGGGTTTCCCACACATTCGTTCACAATTAACCTACAATAGCGCCACATAGGCCTATTCATTTTAAATTGTACAATGATTTGAATCGGAAAAAAATATCCTCGTTGAATAGCTGCACGCCATGCACTCTCACTGTATTTTTCTCAACGGCGGACTATGCAGCAATAGTCAGACAGCGACAAACCAGGAAATGCACAATTCAGAAACAACAGCCGGCGAAATCGTAAAGTACATGCGGAAGCAAAAAGGCGAGACGCGCAACTATACAGTAGCGGATCTGTGGAACGGAGGAGATGCTGCGAAGCGCTACTCTAGTAGGAAATTAAACCCAAACGTGACACCAACAGTAACTTTCAGTGCATTGTAAACCCAAAGCAACTGCAGGAAAAGGAACTTAATAAATAATGTTTTATATAAATGTGTCTATACTTTCTAAATATAGCTTTACGATCATTAAACCCTTACAGCTATTAAAGGTACCTTTCATAAAGCTCACTAGCATTAAATCTCTCCAAAACACCATCAAATGGTTGTTTGTGATTTACTCTTAGTGACTTAGGAGTCCTCTCGAGGACTCCTAGCTTTTTATAGATTTAGGAGCTAGTTTTAACGCTAAAATGCTTTGTGAATTACACTTATCTTAAAAAGTTAGGAGTCCTAAAACTAGGAGTGAAACGCCCCTTATTTTTGAGAGTTACTCCTAAATCAGCACGTTAGGACCTACTCTTAGCCTTAAAATGTTTTGTGAATACGGCCCCAGAAGTTTAACTTTTAACTCCAAAGCTTTATGGAGTGCAGACATGTTGCAATGAGCCCAACTCAATAACTCACATTATATTTTCTATGACATTTTGTGTTTGAGTAACTGAACAGTCACAGTAACTCATATGTAACACAGCATTTAGTGTATAAGAACTAAATTCAATTTGCCTACGTTGGATGACATCAATACACATTTAATATGAATCATTTTCTGGAACCTATAAATAATCAAAAAACAGCCTATATAAATAAAGGGTTTGACATATAGGTCATATAAATAAAAGGCTTGACAATTGTTGTATACTGTGCTCTGAACAAGTTCCTTTGATTTATGATTTTAATTTGAAGCTCAATCTGTAATACATTAGTCCAAACTATAATGATGTTTGAATGCATCATTGGTTTAAGGATATTACAGAAAAAGACTAATAGATAGGACAGTGGCACAACAGGGGATTGGGAATATTCATTGAAATCTTCCTAACCTCACATATTAACAGATGAAGTGGTTATTCTGTGGGTATGTCGCCATGTTTCCAATGACTGGGTCTGGTCAGAGGGTGGCGCTCTCTACTAAGAAACAGAGTTCCCTGAGCGGGTTCGGTCAGCAGCATTCCTCCCAGATGCAGCCATGATATTGTAATGTGGTTCACAGCCAAATGAACTGCTTCTCAGACCTTGATCAAGGATGAAAAAAAAAGGACTTCAAATATTTTCTCTTAAGGTTAAATAATTGTAGGCTAACTTTTACAACGACTGACAGATTTTAATCGCTGTCATATTGTTTTTCCTACACTTGTTGTGACAGTCATGTTGAAGGGAAAACGGTTTAGGAGTGGGCAAAACCTTTCAACAAAATATAAATAAATAAATACATTGAAAAAAAAAGCCACGTCCCCTATAAAACACTACACTCTCGGCCCCACGTCAGAAAATATAACGGCAACAAACTGAAAGAGAACCTAGTATATACGGCTACGCTTATTTAAAATAAATAAATAAACATAGTACCACCCTTTTAATAGGACGAGTTAAAACTCCTCACAGTTGAGATTTAAACATCTTTGAAGATAATGTCAAAGCATTTTATTTTTCTGTGTGTGTGGTGTATTGGACGTTATAATGAACCTAAGATTATTTTTTTTAAAGCAGACAGGAGAATTTTCTGATAGAAGTTCATTCTGGCTCACTTGTAATAAGTCAGCTTAGACATTTGAGCTTTTCTGACAGCCCCCTCTCTCCTATCACGCTTTGAGCCTAAATCTAATGCATTTCCCCATAGAAAGGACCTTACTAAGTGCTACTTAGTGCTACTGAATTGTACTTGTGTGACCATGATGTTACTTATGATGGATCTGCGATGCAATGAACGTTGTTTACCCAGCAGGTGGATATGACGTCACGGACATGGAACATCAAAACAACAACATCCAAATCCGTGATTCTTCCTTTTTTTCTTCTTCTCCTTCTTTTCTCAGCGTTTTAAACATCTAATAAAAACATTAAGAAAAAGGAGCTCGCGCCTTTCTCTGCAAGGCAAGGCTGGGAGGCACACAGCGAGTGTCAAACTCCACGTTGTGCCTTTTCTCGACGTCCTCGGTAAGATTAGCCTATATAAATATCTCTCTCGCTCCTTGTAGTTAAGTTAGTTAGTTAGTCCCGTCCCCCCCCCCCCCCCACACACACACACACCTCACCCCCGCCTCCACCACCACCTCGCCGCCAAAGCGGGCGGAGTAATATTTTGTTTAGTGTTTACGGTGTGATTTGTTGTCGCGCGTGCACGGGGCTTCTTAGCTCACACGAGCGAATCGGTACCCTCCGCGTGCGCCAGTTAGCAGCTCTAGAGCGTTGTCCATTCGGGTAAGTTTCACTATTATCACAATGTTAACAGTAGCTTTGTTGTATCATATCTAGGTACCTGCTGCTGCTTCACTCTAAATGCACACACGCCGAGTTTGTCTTCTGGGTTTTTGTTGCTGTTTTGTGGAACTGTTACAGTTGTAGCGAAATAAACAAATTAACACACACCTGTATTATTCTCAAATCGGCTGATTGTCAAGCGCTGTTTAATGACTCTGTAACAAGCGGCTGTTACAATAGTCTTCTTTTTAATGTCATACGGCTGTTGTATCCTCGACTTTCTTTTAGAAAGTTGAATTTGTTTCTTAGTTGTGGCTTCTCACGACCCCGGGGGGAATAGGCTACTGTCTTTATAACCCTCCGTCGGTTACTAAATGCTGGTTAGCGAAATACGTAATTACAACGCAATTAAGTGGAGCCGTTGAAGTTTTTTACTTTACACGGGGGAAAGGGAAGTTTGAGTGCCGTGATTTCTTTGGAGTAAGACCAGGGAAGGAGCTTTTGTTCCCACGTGTTAGCTGTCCTCTACACAGAGAAAGAGCGGAGCAAGGCATTATTACAACTGCCCCAAACTAAAGGCTAGTTAATAGATCTATTAGAGGTTTAGATAACATGCTTTTATTTGTCTGTCCATCACTGATATT
This sequence comes from Hyperoplus lanceolatus, assembly GCA_026929865.2. Taxonomy (NCBI): domain Eukaryota; kingdom Metazoa; phylum Chordata; class Actinopteri; order Uranoscopiformes; family Ammodytidae; genus Hyperoplus; species Hyperoplus lanceolatus. The sequence continues at coordinate 39,099,884 of CM049396.1, forward strand.
CGAGGCTGTTTTGGTGAGGTTTGCCTTTGCTTAGAGATAAGGCTGTAGCCTACACATTACATGCAAAGCGGTTATTAAGCTCATAGTCAACTATTCTATTTACACCCAAGATTTAGTTAAATTATTTTATTTTATTTTATTTTATTTTATTTTATTTTATTTTATTTTATTTTATTTTATTTTATTTTATTTTATTTTATACATTAAAGTTTTTTCTAACTCGTTTGACAGTTGACTGCTCAAAGTTTGAACTAAATGCACTTCATTGAGTCAGACGTGGTGTGGGGTAGCTTACACATTCTCTCAACTGTAGCACTTTATTGTAACATGTGGAAAAATAGTTTGAATTTTGTTCAATTAACAATAACAAAATACCTGGTGGGTAAATGGAGAAGCCTAAATTGTTTTACTAACATGATGTTACCCTTATGCACTGTGTAAAGGAATGACACAAAACATACTTTCCCCGTAGAAATACATCACAAGCAAATAATTTTATTTAGATTAAAAATATTTATTTTATTTATTTATTCCGAATCTATTTTCAGTTTTAATTCACATTTCATAATAGGTGTATTTCACTGAAAAAGACACCAGTAACTTATATAACAATAATTATGCAGCTGTTACATTTACTATGTATATGTACATAATTTTATAAACAAATGTCTTGTTACCTTAATCCATGTTGTTTTATTAGTTATTTATAAAGTCAGGCAGAAGCAGTTTTTTCACTAAAAGTGATCATTCTATTCAAGAAAAAATATACAGATTATCTACATCTTTTGAGAGTGAACAGCATGCGTATAAAAATGAAACATACCCCGATATTTTATACAGTTAAGTCTGTAGATGGCAACAACAGCAGGACTTAAACCATCTGAAAATGTACAAAAGGGAAACTGCAGCTTTAACAACTATTGCTGGCAGAGCTACCTCCTTCTTGGTCTTTGGATTAGTCATTGTCTGAGAGGGGAAAAAACACTTTTTTTGTAGGAGAAGTAAAGTAAACAGCCTCCAACAAGCCAACCTTGACAACCCAGATTAAGGATAACATTGGAGATCAAACAGTGCTGCTGCTGGGCTGTTGTCATGAGCTGGGCTGTGAGAGAGAGCTGCAGACTATTTGAACAGGCACTGGGGGTTTTGTGTGCTCACTTATGCAGAAATGGACATACCCAAATGCTGACCCAGGTTCTAAAACACAGGATGAACTTTCTTTGCAACTTTTTCAAGGTCTGCTTTTGCTTTCTGACATGGCTGTTACACGAAGACATTTTAGCCTTCTGCCGTTTGTGATAGGAACAACCTCACACCGTCCGCTCACGTTGCATTTAGAAAGAAGATTGGCTGGACTTTCTCTGTCTGCCCCATACTCCTAAATAGATGGAGTTGGCAGGAGGGGTGTGGGATGAAAGTTAAAAAAGCTTGCAGTTTGAGGAAGAGCAGCTGTGTGCATTGTAATGACGCAAGACCATCCTTGATGCACCAATCTTTGATTTTGATTTATTTGTAAAAGCCCTTGTTGTTTCTAGTTTGGCCTCTTCAGACTGGGGCTAAGGCTCTTCTGTGGTAAAGGGTTGAACTGGTAAGAAAATAATCAGTCACTCATGCATTCATTCAGTGTAGGGACTCTCGTTCTCAGAGTGGAGCGGCGCTCTCTCTTTCATCTTGACGGCTCAGTATTTGTGAACTCACATTGAAATACCCTGTGCTGGGTACGAGGGGCTCTAAACTGACGGTGCACCCTTGCTCCTCACAGCTGAATGATAAGTAGAGATATTGTGGGTCCACTGTGGGAATAAGGCTGTATTGTTTATTTCAAATGCATTTGCCGGTTTTTAGCCTTCATTTGATTTCAGATCCGAGACGTCCTTAAAAACCAGTGTGCTTTTTTTTTGTTTGTCTAGCAGAAAGCTAGACAAGCGACAGATGAATAAAAGGGAATTTTCTCATGAATTAATTTGTCATGTGATTTTTTTCAAATGTGTCTCACACATAACACTAAGGGGGAAGAGTGCTGGCAATATGAATCTACGACGAGCGCAGCACGCTCACTAGCCCCGTATATTTACATGAATGAAATTGATAACAAAGGAAAGCAGAACAATAATTCCAGGGTAAAGGTTAGTGTGTCCTGCCCCCTGTAGCGTGCCCAGGCAGACTGCTACTCTGTGTTATTGGTCAGAGAGTGCACAGCTTCAGGTGTGCTCCTCGGTCTCTATGGAGAACGCAGAATGCTTAGGACTGGCATTAACTCATGCAGCCATTAATTACTGTCTTCTTCTGTCATCTGTCCTTAGTAAAGGGAGATAACAATGTGCATTCTGCATTGAAGGTGAGCTACGATCCACCAACTTGAGTTACAAAATGGATTTTCTTACTAGTGGTGTGTTTCAGGAATTCAGTACGAAAAATATGGAAGTCTCCTTAGTATATTGTTGTATGTGTCAATATGCTGTAATACGTTAGTGGTTGGTCCAACATAAAGGTAGTGTTGTTTTTTTCAAGCACTGGTCGATTTTGAGATTTTTGTCTATTTTGCTTCAATAAGATGTCTTCCTTTATACTAGTAGAAATAAAAGGCCCAAAATATTATTATATATTTTAACCCAGGCAAAATGTGTTTTTGGAAATAATCTGATACCGGAGAACACTTCTGGAAGATAAGAAAAAAAGCTGTTCTGAGTGAGCATCTTGCTGATGGACTACTTTCAAAGCAGATAAAGATACACAAATGAAAGGCAGTTGGCATTGCACCGTGCTGTGGTTTGCCTTGAGATTTGACAGCTTTATTACGGTAGTGAAACTGTGAAACCGATTCAAGATGTTTCATTAAGTGTTTGAAATTGTTCACTTTCAGGCCTAGGCTTGGTGCTCATGCTTTATTTGTAAACCTTTGCCAAATGTATAAAAGTACAAGTTCATTAATTAGATTAATTGAGTCGCTGTTAAACTTCTGGTAGTTTTCTTCCTTTCTGTTTTCCTTTCTCATTTTTCTCTCTTTATGTACTTAACAACCTGTTTAACAACACACCATTCCCTGTTCTCATTGTGAGTGAGTTCAAGAGGATCTTAGCATGCATCAGTCTAAAGCCTTTCTGAGTTTCTTTGAAAGCACACCACTGTTTTGGGAATAATTCAGGTAAGCTACAAACATTTTTGCCCAGACATGAGGGGCCCAACCATATGCTACAAGCTGCCAGGCCAAACCTCAGCACCTGTTTGTATCAGCTGCCCACTCTGTATGTCAGTCTGCCTGTGTTTATGATGTGGCTTCCATTTCCTGATAGATGTGTGGACGATGTGGCTAATTCTCTTATCAAATATGCGTTTTTTAATAATCTCTTATCCCGAAGCTCCTTCTCTCTTTGAAGTAGTTTTAATGGCACAATATAGGCCCCTGATCTCCGTAGCCCCGAACAATGTTTTTTAAAAATAACAAAAATGTACTGGCTCATGATAGGCCCCTGATCTCTGTCGCCCCCTTCCCCCCCCCCCCCCCCTCCCCCCATCACAAACCAGTCGATTATTGTATTTTTTTTTTAAATAACATTGTTCGGGGCCTTCAAAGATCAGGGGCCTATATTGAGCCATTAAAAAAAAGAAAAAAACATGTATAAAAAAAAAGTATTATCAATTAATCGGGGCATTATTATCAGACACTTTTAATCGTCGAATATTTATAGATGATCATGTCAGCATGGGCCACATACACTGTTAAAAAAAAACTGGACCTGACTGCAAAGTGCAGGTAGCACCACCTAGTGGCACCACCTAGTGACCTGTGCACGCCACTGGCAAGTTGTGTGGTTAAATATTGTGCCTTGCCTGCCCAGAAATCCCTTTTCCTTTGAAACAGTGCAGTTAGATATGTTGTGTTTGTCTGTTTAGGAAGTTTATGTTTTTTTTTTTTTAACCTTTATTTATACAGGTAAATCCCATTGAGTCCGAAGACTCTTTTGCAAGGGAGACCTGTTCCCATTCACACGTTACCATTCACACACACACATTCATACACCGATAGCAGGCTAACTATGACACAAGTGGCAGGGCGGGAATCGAACCTCCAACCCTTAGATCATTGGCCGACCCGCTCTACCACCTGAGCCACAGTCGCCCCACTACGTTTGTAGTGGTGATGACACTGTTCTTTTTCTGCCGGCTGTCATCCTCTCTCACAGGTTCCTCTGTTTAGGCCAAACAAACCAGTGTTGCTGCTGCTGCTGGAGTGTTCACTTGCTCCAAAGTTTTTAGACCACAAGACCTGTCCGTAACTGGATGCTTAGAGCTGTACAATTACAAGCTTTTATCATTTGTGTGTAGGTTAAAGGTCACATATTATGCTTATTGGCAGGTTAGAAATTGTAAATTGGGATTTTACTGGAAACTGTTGTTGTCAGCGGTGAGGAGGAGGAGACGGCAGACGTGTGAGCTCGTTGTAATATGAACCACGGAACAAGTTGTTAGATGGTGTCGCATCTTACACAATCATTCACCAAACCAGAAAAAGTTGCTAGATTTGTCGCTGGTCTTAAACTAGCCTAACATGGCGTAAAGTTGCCAACATGTTACAGACATGATGACAGTGAGAAACTGAGATGAAAGTAGGGTTAGGGTTAGGGTTGTCACTAATCACTCGCGGTCTCCTCCTTCTCTCTCTCCTCTGTCTCTCTTTCTCACACACAAAGCATTAATAACAGCATTTATAATGATAATGAAAAGAAAAATGTTGGCAATTTTTTTAGGTTGCGTGTGTGCCCCAGTTGTAAAAATTAGTTGCTCTGTCTCAAAAAATTTACGCAAAATGCGAGCCATTGGTTGCAGTCTGTATCCCTGTAGGTGAAAAACTGCATTTTGCATTACTATAGGTAACTGTTAAATCCTTCTTATACAATGTGAGAATGAGTGGAGCTAAACTGACCCAGACCATTACCTAAACCTGGTTATAGTAGGCAGTGTGCTGTGTAAAAGAAAGAAAGAAAGAAAGAAAGAAAGAAAGAAAGAAAGAAAGAAAGAAAGAAAGAAAGAAAGAAAGAAAGAAAGAAAGAAAGAAAGAAAGAAAGAAAGAAAAGGTTGCTTAGGAGGCAGCACGTCTTTAAGGGCCTCATCCTTGACTTGTTGGCTGTGCTTTGAGTTGGCAGTCGCGGCCCTAATAAGAAACATAGCATGGCAGGGCCTGCTCTTCCATCATCATTGCTGGGTGGAAAGTTGGGTGTGCTTTGATCATGTCTTTTGGGTGCATCACTCCGGCTTAGCCTGCTGCTCGCTATGTGATAAGCCATCAGAGTGCTCAGATCTAAGCCGGCAGCTCCGTGGGCTCCAGGAGAGAGTCATGGAGATGAGGGGAGAAGGAGCAATGCAAATTTTTGTTGACAGACTGTTACTGCAGCTGTTCTCTTTGCCTTTGAATTTCAACAATGTTACCGTCCGTCTTCACCCGTCAGCGAAGAAAAGGCAGTGTTCTATTTCATTTCAAGCCCTTTCTTTGTGGAAAAGGCACTGTTCCCTTGTTGTATATTTTGCCCTCTTGGCAATTAAAAACACCTTTAATTAGATGTGCATAATACAAAACTCATGTGATTGAATTATTTTCCAACTGTTACATTCAGATGTGTTCTTAAACACGGTTAACTTGATACAAGTTCACTTTGAAGTTGAATGCCTCTGCTTTGGGCGCTGTCTGTACACAGAAAGTAATTTTGAACCCCCATTATGAGCGGCTGCCCCTAATTGACGGGCTGTTGCTTGTTTATTTGATATATATTTACTAGCTGGGTGGTAATTGGGAAGCAGTAATTACCCAAGATGCAGTGCAGCAGCGCTTCAGCAGAGGTGCTGCTAGCACCACTGATGAGTCTGGAGCACAGATGAAAGTATGCAGGTTACTATTATCATGGTAGCAGGCTGTTTTTAAATACTTGATAGCAGATAGCAGAGATGGCTAATTGGGCCTGTGTCCCTTATATGGTCTCTTTGTTTACTGTGATGATATAGAGTGTGAGATCAAAACCAGGATACTTTTATCTGTGCCTTTTGTTTCCCTTTGTTGCCAATATACCAGAAACACTTAATAGCAACAATCAAAGGCCATTGGATGTAAGGGCCTGGTGGATATGGAGTCTCTTTTTCTGATGATATAGTTCCTTCACTGATAATGGCCTTGTTAACTGAGATTCATTACCTGTTTATTCACAGTGCCCCTGGATATTGAAGGGAGAGTGTGCTCAAACTATACTGCCTGTGCTTTGCCACAGTGAAGTCATGCTGATGTGGTTTTTTCGCGGGCTATTCATGGAAGGTGGTGGTGACGGTATCTTCCCTCACTCCGGATGATTCAGTTGACCTGAGACTGGGGAGGTGGTGGAGGTGGTATTCCACTTTGTTTGTTACTCAATTCCACTTTCAGACCATCTCTCTCTCTCTCTCTCTCTCTCTCTGGCCCTCCACTTCATTCCCTCAAACACATACAGAGAGATGCAGCACACCTTGTTTTTGCGCAGGTTGCTGTTGTGTGATTCCGTGCTCTCTCCCAGTAGATATCCCGAGGCATTGTTGTTGTTGTTGTTTGCCTTCACTGCTGGTTGGAGTGTGTGACTTGCATTTGCCCTGGCTCCTTGGAGGGGAGTTTGTTTTTGTTCTCAGTGTTGTAAACAGGGCGGGGCTCCGTTCCCAAACCACTCAGTTGGAGATGACTATTTTCACAAGAGTAATTTTTTAGTTTTATTTGTTTATCATTTGGGTAAATAGATTAGCCTGGGACGCAATTATGTGTTGACGAAGATAATGTGGCTTGTCATTTGCTGCATGTGCTGACAAGATTAGTATGGTATTCAGTATGCTTCTACTAGGCCACAATTTCTATTATATTCTTTTTCTTATTTGTAAACAAATAAAATGTTTAGTTTTGCCAGAAGGTTCACTGTGTGCTTCTGATCCTGCAAAGACCTTGCCCAAATCATACAGCAGCAATCTCAGAAGACCTCTGGGTCACTCATGGAACCAGTCGCAAAATAGTGTTATGGAAGAACAACTGTCGATATCATTACATTAGGTTTAGTATGTTTTGATTCTTATGTATTACAACACAAGATGAAAATTAAGATTTATGAAAATTGGGTTTAATTAATCGTAAATGCAGTTTGAATCAATATAGCATAATCGGCATCATTTCATGTTATGAACTGGTACCGTTAAGTATTCCCCAGTTTCCCAAGACCACACACTGTTTGTGAGGTTGACATAAAAGCAGGCAGTGACAACAGGCACGTTGCTCATGTTTAAAATGTGAGCTGTGTTGAAGAACAAAATTTGAGGTTTGCAAAAAAAAGAAGGTTGGCAAAAAAAAGACAAGAATAAAGAGTTGAAGTTGTGCTGATTTCTATTTTACAATAGCATAAAATAACACAAACTCTTGAACGCCTGCTTCTGTACAGTTGATCCCAAAGAGTTAATATACCGACTTAGCTTCATGACCCTGTCACTGCCCTGTATTTCTTATGAATGAGTAAACAACACACGTTTATATAGGGGATGGAAATAATGTTTCATGGTACTGTTTTGTGGCTTTCAAGACATTTATCGAAGTGACTACCCATCTCATCTAGAAAAAGACCAAGGTAAAGACAGAGAGAGAAATGAGTGGGTGAGCTAGAGGGAAACTGAACTGGAACTGAAACTTTATTTGGTACTTATTTTGTTCTAGTTTTAGGCGCAAAAAGCAAATTAAGTTAAAGCATGAGAAAAACAATACATTTTCTGTACATTTTAAAGTGACGTGAATATAACATCAGTGTTAGATGTTAGTCTATGTGACAGTAGTACTAGTGACTGTATTGGTCAAAACAGGTAGAAAGTTGGGGGTGCTCCGGTGGTGTAGTGGATAGAGTGCGTACCATATTGGCTCCGGCCTTCGTTGCATTGGTCGCGGGTTCAAATCTGACCCAAATCTTTACTGCAGGTCATATCCCGTCTCTCTCTGTCTTCCCATTTTCAACTCTGTACTATCTAATAAAGCTTGGAAATGCCAAAAAATTATCTTAAAAAAATAAAAGATAAAATAGAAAGTGTGTGCCTTACTCTCCAAATATGCATGGTTTTTGTGTATGAACAGGACCCACATTTGTTTCACAATCCGTTTATTCTCTTGTTCATATTTTAGTGTAATTTTTTAGTTTTCAGTTGAAGCTTAAGCAATTTTCAAATAATTAATTGTGAATGTATAGACAATATCTAAAGAAATTGCAATATTTTGCTAAAACTTTCCCTGTGACTACATCCTGAGGTTTTTCATTCTCACTCTATTCTGTTTTAAAAATCATTATTATTATTCCAGCATTTTCCTGCAACGCGAACATGATTTACTACAGGTACAGTGTTTGATTGTAATAGAGTGACACTGACAAGTAACATCAAAGTGCCTTCTGCATCATGCACACATTTTCCAGAGTTGCTTTCCTCCCATTCTCACTGCTGTTAAACATTTACTATTGACTGTTTACTGCCTTTTCTTGTACATTTTACAGTACCTGTTGTAAACGCTGCCAATGTGCTGTGGTTTAGGCAAGCATCTGACCTGTGTTATTGGATATTTCTCTAAAAGCCTTTTCATGATGTGTCTGTGGAGTGTGTGATGTACAAGCTTTGAATGTGTTGTGTAAGCAGTGATTGAAGGGCTAATTCAAAGAATCTTAATCACTCCGAAGTGTCATCTTTTTTTTGTGCAAAATTCCCCATAAAATGAATAGATGAGCGGTCTCTTTTTAGAGCATAATGGCTACATTAAAATATGAGATGAATAGTGGATGAAAATGCTGTATCCTTCATGCACTCTCTCTTTCGCTCAGTCACTCTGCTCTCTTTCATCAGTAGCGGTCCTGTGTGTAAAAAGACCATGCAGGCCACAGTGAAGTATTGCGTTGAACTTCACATAGACGTAGAAGAATGGAAAAAGCAGAAGGTGAGAGCAATTTGAGTGGTGAATATTAGAGTAGCTTGTTGAAGGATCGACTGATTCAGAACCAGCTCAGCTAATGTGTGATGTCATGCTAAGGCAACAATAAGAGGTTTGTTTTTGTTTGTTGTTTGGAGTCTCTCACCACCTTCATTGATTGCAACACCCCAATCTCCTACTAGATTCACAGCGACGGCAGCTCTTTTTCCACCAAGTGTGAGCTCATGCCATCAGATGCTGCGTGTTGTTCTCATCAGGGCAAAACCACAGTCAATATGTAAACAACAGTGGAGACACTTTCTCATTGCCTAACTAATGATTCATCGAGTTGAGTTCAGGGTGAACTGTACTTATGGCAGCTTCAATAATTCACTGTGTGATCTTTGTCCAGCACATGCACTGCCACGTACTGTATATGTTAATACTGTAGTCGACTATTCAAGGCCACTTTAATTCTTGTTTGGACTCTGATCCATAAATAAGTAACGGTATTCCAGACCACATGACCACTGCTGTATATATGTGACTTTGAAAAAAACGTTTTGTTTTGTACAGCCATTCTGTTGCTAGCTACAGCTACCCATGTAGAGTTGTATCATCAGTACAAAGGTCTACAAGTTAGTTTGCATGAAGTTGATCACTTAAAATGATAGCATAAATTTCTGCATGTTATATGTTGATTTGACATGAACCGTCCTGTCCCTATTGATTTGCATCGCAAATAGACATAAGGAAACCCTTATATACATCAAGTTTGCCTGTTGAGCAGTTCTGTTCTTGTCCAAAATAACTTTGTATTTTCTGATAAGACATAATGCAGTTTGTTTTGGTGGTTAGGAGCTTTCTGAATCTGAATTAGTTTCTATTGATGAATTAAACAATTTGGATTTTCAGAGAATTTGCAGTAAAATCAAAAATATGGCTTATATTTCCATGGCACTAATGTTGATGTACTAAAAATAACAACACCAGCATATCGTTTGAGTATCCATTTACAATAACAATAACTTCCAATCGTGACCTAGACTCAAAGCAAAGAAAGCATACTAACACACATAAAACACATTTCAAAACACTGTTTGTATTCCACTATCTATAGCACAAGGGCCAGGGTTGGTTATTTATTTTTAATCAGTGTGAATTTGCCATCCATCACATATTTCTACACACTGCTATCCTGAGCTTTTAAATAGGCCATTGTTATCCATACTAAAGTTTCACAATAGATTTTCAACAGAATTGACTAAATCAAAATATATATCTGTATCGCAATATAAGATCACCTGCTCCTAGTGTTCACAATGGCTGTGTTCGGAAAGCCATACTAACGTCCTCCCTCCTACATACTCACCATCTTTTTACTACATACTGTCTACTCAAAGATCGATTGTGTATGCGAAGTGCGTCGAAACGTTTTCAGTTGAAGTATACTCAAGCAATAAAGAATTTCTTCTTCTTCTTATAAGATTCAGGCCGTTTAGAAGCTGTTTAGCGTATAACCGCCCTCCACAGGTTAGATATTGAACTAGATTTTTAGTCCTGTGTTTATCATCTGTGTTTTAGACCTCTTGTTTTATAATCTAAGTAGGCCTATCTTTAAGAACACTGATCACGTTTCGTGGCGACTCAGTAATGAAACTGAAAGTAGGCTAGATATAATATCACTAATAGCCTAAATTAAAACAGACGGTCAAAACAGTGTCCAAATGAGCTAAAATCCTATATACAATAAACAGTAACATGGCACACTTATTTTAAGGTACGCTCTAATTGATTATTTATTAATTTTTTCACACGTTTATGTTTTGAGGCGGAGGATCCCTCCGACGCTCTCTGTCCGGCTCATCAGACAGCACTCAGCTGTCTGTCAGTTGAGCTGGACGAGCCTCGGTGTGTGGAACACAGCATTCAGTTCTGATCTGATTTTATATAGCCTAGCCTACTATCTATGGTTCTGATCTATCTCCACTATCACACTGGCATCACTCATTTCACTTAGTAACTCTAATGTTGTTAGGTATTTGTCTTCATCTCTTATCTTTGAATGACTGCACAACCGCACATACAGTTGTCAGATCGCGGACCCCAAACAATGTTGTTGCCTAGCAACTTGCTCAAAAATATACGTAAGTATGGCTTTCCGAACACAGCCTATGTCTACCCTCGGGAGACCAGCCATATCTCAAGAGCTTCACATTCATCAATCCATGTTTAACTCAAAGACTGCGTAAACCAATTAGGGGCTGCCTTCCACTAACTGTGGTCTCACGAGGCTATATCGACGAGTACATTAGCCAATCAGGGATGCCTTCCACTAAGGGATAAATGGTATGTCAGAAAGCGGGCTCTGAAAAATAAATTGTTTATCTATCTATAGTGCAGAGAAAATAAGTTTCTCACTTTAAGGGATACTCAGCAGTGTTAAAGAATGCATGTTGATATTTGAACTGAACTCCGCTTGGTAAGGGCCCATCCACAACGATATTAGGGCTCAGAGCGAATGCTCCAGCTGTCCCAACCTGAACGTAGCACTAAAAGATGCTGTCAGCATCCCTCCAAGTGTTAAGCCCCCCTGCGACTGATAAAGACGCGAAAAGAGACCTTTTGCATAACATAAATAGCATATACTTTTCTGCTGATACATGTGAGTCTCTTCAGATAGATTTGGTCAGTGGAAACTGAGCTAAAAAATGTTTTGTATGAAGACAACCTGAAGACAAGTGGAGTTGCAGGCAAATATTTCCTTTGCTATCATATTCTGGGAGTGAAAACGTTAGATATTTCTCTCCACTTGCTAATGTAAATGATTTGCATGGAGTTTGTCCCTGCTGATTAAGACTGTTTGTACTGTTCTTGCTTGGAACCATGCCAGTTGAATTTTCTGCCTTCTATCGCGCTTAGAGAGTGGGGAATATGGTTCTTATTGGGCCAGAGGCTTGATCTCCTTCTTCTCGCTTCCCCCAATCCTTTCACGTCACTCTGACAATTAGTGAGCTCAAGCATCCCCAAATGACACACGTAATTAAAGAGTTGGCATTATAATTACAATGTGTTTATTGTCTGTTTATGGGTTTTGTGCAGTGCATAATGCACTGGGAGATGTCCTTGATGTAAATGGATTGCGGGCCATTAATATGCTTGGTGGTAAATGCGATTTAATTTGGTTAACATTTCGATATCTCCTTTATCAGCCCTTTGACGGTTGTTCTGTTTGTCGTCGCCTTTCAATGTAATTTGGCTGACAGCGGAATCTGGCTCTGTAAAAAAACAAATTATTTAGTATTAAACGGGCACAACGCTAAATGCATGTTAAGTAAATTATGCAATGTATTCCCTTCTCCTCATTGCCAGGCGTGCTGCCACGGGACTTATGCCAGCTTTAAATAAGTGGTACCCAGATGGTATTCACGTGATGCCCACTTGGTTACCAAACGGTCCTGGTGAATAAAGCTGACGGCCACAACATGTGTCAGCCGGCGAGCCTGTTGCTTCTTTTACTCTGCATGTGCAAAATGGGTTAATGTCGTGTCACTTTGCTGAATTCTTTGTGAAGGTTGTTTCTCTGGGGGTCATTAATGAATTGGAGAAGTATATATTAGGGCTGCACGGTATTGCCCAAAATGATTATCACGATTATTTTGGTCAATATTGATATCACGATATTTTACCACGATTATTCAGTAATTGTAGTGAGTAAAATATTTTTATTGGATTGTCACGTAAACATAACAGCGCTTTCATATCCATGTGATCGGCTATGCAATATTACAGATAATGTACATATATTTGCATAAATATAATAAATATTTACCTGAAGTCAATGCATTTCCACAAAGAAAATATAAATCAAAATATTGCACCAAAACTTTACTCAAAATCAAATCAACAGAGCACTGCTTTAACTTTTCCTTGTGCTACATTTCTGTTGAATAACACATCTTTGTTTCCTCACCTGACCTCATTGCATCTCCTAAAAGCAAAATATTAAATATTTTACTCCATTCATTGTACCTGCATGATGGATGTGTATAAAACTTGATTTTGAACTAAATAAAATTGTGCCCACAATGTATAACTAAAATAAGTATATTATGAGCTGCGCCCTGTCAAAATAAATCACAACCTATATGGCTCTACTATGTCAGAATTTAATTTGAAAGGACGGAGACGGGAAGTGGCAGGTAACACTCAGCAACACGTTAGTTAAATGTTGCTGCCTCTCATGCCTTTACTCCCAACGCGAGGTGTCATCTTCGCTTCAGGTCGTGTGTACGCTGAGGCACTGACTGTATGGAGTTATTAGCAACCCTGGGAGCTTGTCTAATAACTGGAATAGTCATTGCAAACCCACTAGGTTCTTATGTAATGAAAACGTAGTTCAATACGCCAGTAAATAGGAACGACCAAGGATACGAACTAGCAACGGTGGAATAGTCTACTCGTCCAGCTAGACTGCTTCAGCTGACTGAAGGCTCCGGCTCAGCTGTTAGCCACAGAGCTACTGTTTTGCTAACACAACTCAAGACTCGCACACAGTACAAACAGTAAATGTAATGGGCCAACATGCTTAACCAGAGCTCCATCTAGCTAACAAAGCATTATCCCCCAAAATCTATAACACAATTCACGGAGAAAATGACTGCCGAACATTTACATGGCGGGCTGCAGCCTGAAGCAAAACGTACTCACGTCGTCTTGCTGGAGTCCTGTCGGACATTAACCATGACTCCTGTGTTCCCTGCTCTCCTGATACATGCAAAGACGTGTTGAAAAAGTATTCCATTGTTTTCTGAACGAGTAGCCCTGTTTGTGGACGTCTATCCATCAAAACTATGACGTAGGTCCTTAGGTGACCCGTTCGCTATACATTATACTCTTGATAGCGGTCTGTCTGGCTGGATAACAGACCTGGCTAAGTGTCATGTAATAATGGGTTATAAATCCGGCCCCACACAAAAAAAGAGACTAACAAGGGGATGTATGTGATTTCACAAGCGCAGATGTCTGCTCTCGCTCGCGCGAGCAGCAGCAGCTTGCTTCTTCGCGCGGCTCTTGGAGTGCTTTCTGTCTATGCGGGCAGAACATTGTTCACACTTTGGGGGCGGAGCCACTGGACTTACATTGACAGCTCTCGGGGAACCTGGGGTTGCCAGGTTGGAGCATGAACAGGCACATGATCAGCGAGTGGTTTGGGGAGGGATTGATTTGCTTCGCAGCTGAGCACACATTTAAAATATCGCACATTCATGTACACGTCATCGTGGGAAGCCAATATCGTCATCGCGATGAAAATTCGATATATTGTGCAGCCCTAGTATATATATATATAAATATATATAATATATGTATATATTTCGAGCTCACTCAGACCGTCACCACGGTCTTTACCTTGAATGAACCTGTCCTCGAGACTTTGTCAACAAAGTCATGTGACTGACCTTAGAGGCTTGGCCCGTCATCTTTAAGAATGTCCAGGTGGCCACGCCTCTTCCTCTTTGCTTAACTGGCCTCATCGAAGACCGGTAAGTATGAATGAGTGAGAGAAAAGTTTGGCACTCCACTGTTTCCGATCCGTCACTTTCGTGCAGGTGCCTTGTGTGTGTCCCTGAGGATTGTATATGGTGTTTTCCTTTTTTGCAGCTCTTGCTCGCATTAAGTAACAGATGGTTACATGGCTAGTGTGTTTCTTTGTGTTACAGCCATTTACTGTTGCTTGCTACTTCAGGAGAGTGCTGTTTGGAAGATCGTACTGTTTGTACCATGGAGTTTTTTCTCCAACAGGAGGATAATATTTTCGCCTTGATTGAAATAATTTAGTCTCTGTGTAGTCACAGTGAGTGGGGTGTGTTGAGTTCCGCCCCCCTCATGCATTTGTGCTCAGTGTGTGGGGGAGGTGAGTTTTGATTGAATGTTAAATTAACATTATTAACATTAACAAACATTTGTTTAGTTTAATAACATAAAGTAAAATATCCTGCCCATTTTACCTGTGAGTGCATCAGGCTTGATTTCTGGTTTATCTCCCTGTATGGAAGATACATTGGGATTTGAGTTAATTGTTTATTTTCAGTAGACCTCATTAGGTGTTGATACTGAGTGTGTGGGTGTTTCATAGGGGTGGGAATCTCTTGGCACCTCACGATTCGATTCCGATTCAGAGGTCA
>CM049396.1:39117500-39342500 GCA_026929865.2 Hyperoplus lanceolatus
TTCAAACCTCTATATATTCAACTTTTCAACTCCTTTTAAACTTATTTTACACAATTATGACCTTTATAAACTTCAACAACTTTATAAACCTTTATAGACCTTTTTCAAATCTTCATACTCAGCTATCCAGTTTAGCGTAAGCTGTTTCAGCATTCACACGCATTTTCAGCAGGAAATGCATTTTCTAGTTATTAGTGTGAATGCTGGAGCATTCACACTATTGTTATTCAAATCTTTATTAGTGTGAATGCTGGAGCATTCACACTATTGTTATTCAAATCTTTATTATTATTTTTACTTCTTCTTCCGTACGTTTTTTGGACCTTCATACCTCCTTCAAATCTTCAGCTATTTTAACCATTCAAATACCAAAATGTTCAGCTCTTTAAGGACATGTTTGGACCTCTTTTAAAATGTTTCTACCTTTTCAAATATTTCAAATATTCAGCTTTTAACAAATTATTTTAACATTGACGCGGATGGGAGCAGCATTCCAAACCGCTAAAACTTCATCCTCTTTGAAACCTATCTCCTCCCGCATTTTTTCAGCTACAACCTCCATTCAAACTTTAAACAATTCACATTAATTACAGCTATTAAATTCTTTCACAACTTTTTAAAATCTTCAACTGTCTTTGAACAAACACAGTTTTAGTTTTAAGTTTTTTTCAGCCTCTTTCTAAATTTATAATGGGATCCGGATGGGACGGAATGTTCAGAGGCAGAGTGGGGGAACCAACTGTTACAGTGTAGAATTGTTGTAAAAATACACCAAAACCTTCCACATAACTGCCTCTCACTCCCACAAATTAAACCCTATGTGGATAATTTTTACATCGAAATGTAGGACATATTCTGCCGGTCGCATAGATGTGACTACTGAAGCAATCGGACCTACACAATGGGACGTCTGGGCTTCCAATCTAAATGGTGTCCAACCAACTGCCGCCTTGATAACTGAGACATGACATTTCTGGAGAAAGGCAGACTGTACCACACCTTTAAAATAGTCTGGTTCTCATATTCTTCACATTACAGACATAATCTTCACACTGTGTCTTCATCAGATTCTTCTGGTTCTAACAATAAAATCATTTTGTCAGTTAGACTCACGGTCCGTCAGTTAGAGGCAGCGGTTTGAGGTGACGTTTTGGATGAAATTACCTCTCTGAGGCCTCGAAAAGGTGGGATTTCTGCCTGATCACAGACCCTCAATAAGACATACACTCACCTTGGTGACTCACTCTGCCCATTAAAGGGCAATTTCACTTTTTTTTCTTGATTATTTTTTTCTTTTTTCCGCTTTATTAGACAGTTCGGAGAGGCAAAGTTGAAATGGGGCAAACACTCTGCTCTTTGAAGGCCTATTTCACACATCATTTTCTTTTCATGTCTTTCAATTATAATTTTATCTAGACATTTTTAAATATTCAACATCATTCCTATAAGAGTTAAACAATTCACTACTGTTCATACTTAAGACTGTTTCTTACTTTTCCACATCTTCATACTCCTTTAGCTGATTCATATACATTCAAGCCATCAAGGTAGTTTAGCTCCAAGTCTATTCAATTACTATTTCATAGTTTTAAGATTTTTATCCATGTCTTTCAACTTCTTCATAATTTCAGCAAGAAATGTTATTCAAACCTCTATATATTCAACTTTTCAACTCCTTTTAAACTTATTTTACACAATTATGACCTCTATAAACTTCAACAACTTTATAAAACTTTATAGACCTTTTTCAAATCTTCATACTCAGCTATCCAGTTTAGCGTAAGCTGTTTCAGCATTCACACGCATTTTCAGCAGGAAATGCATTTTCTAGTTATTATTATTAGTGTGAATGCTGGAGCTTCCAGCATTCACACTATTGTTATCCAAATCTTTATTCCACTTCTTCTTCCGTACGTTTTTTGGACCTTCATACCTCCTTCAAATCTTCAGCTATTTTAACCATACAAATACCAAAATGTTCAGCTCTTTAAGGACATGTGTGGACCTCTTTTAAATTTTTTCTACCTTTTCAAATATTTCAAATATTCAGCTTTTTAACAAATTATTTTAACATTGAAGCGGATAGGAGCAGCATTCCAAACCGCTAAAACTTCCTCTACTTTAAAACCTATCTCCTCCCGCATTTTTTCAGCTAGAGACTCCATTCAAACGTTAAACAATTCACATTAATTACAGCTATTCAATTCTTTGACAACTTTTTAAAATCTTCAACTGTCTTTGAACAAACACAGTTTTAGTTTTAAGCTTTTTTCAACCTCTTTCTAAATTTATAATGGGATCCGGATGGGACGGAATGTTCAGAGGCAGAGTGGGGGAACCAACTGTTACAGTGTAGAACTGGTGTAAAAATACACCAAAACCTTCCACATAACTGCCTCTCACTCCCACAAATTAAATCCTACGCGGATCATTTTTACATCGAAATGTAGGACATATTCTGCCAGTCGCATAGATGTGACTACTGAAGCAATCGGACCTACACAATGGAAGTTTTGGGCTTCCAAGCTAAATGGTGTCCAACCAACTGCCGCCTTGATAACTGAGACATGACATTTCTGGAGAAAGGCAGACTGTACCACACCTTTAAAATGCTCTGGTTCTCATATTCTTCACATTACAGACATAATCTTCACACTGTGTCTTCATCAGATTCTTCTGGTTCTAACAATAAAATAATTTTGTCAGTTAGACTCATGGTCCGTCAGTTAGAGGCAGCGGTTTGAGGTGAGGTTTTGGATGAAATGACCTCTCTGAGGCCTCTAAAAGGTGGGATTTCTGCCTGATCACAGACCCTCAATAAGACATACACTCACCTTGGTGACTCACTCTGCCCATTAAAGGGCAATTTCACTTTTTTTTCTTGATTATTTTTTTCTTTTTTCTGCTTTATTAGACAGTTCGGAGAGGCAAAGTTGAAATGGGGCAAACACTCTGCTCTTTGAAGGCCTATTTCACACATATTTTTTTTTTCATGTCTTTCAATTATAATTTTATCTAGACATTTTTAAATATTCAACATCATTCCTATAAGAGTTAAACAATTCACTACTGTTCATACTTAAGACGATTGCTTACTTTTCCACATCTTCATACTCCTTTAGCTGATTCATATACATTCAAGCCATCAAGGTAGTTTAGCTCCAAGTCTACTCAATTACTATTTCATAGTTTTAAGATTTTTATCCATGTCTTTCAACTTCTTCATAATTTCAGCAAGAAATGTTATTCAAACCTCTATATATTCAACTTTTCAACTCCTTTTAAACTTATTTTACACAATTATGACCTTTATAAACTTCAACAACTTTATAAACCTTTATAGACCTTTTTAAAATCTTCATACTCAGCTATCCAGTTTAGCGTAAGCTGTTTCAGCATTCACACGCATATTCAGCAGGAAATGCATTTTCTAGTTATTATTTTTACTTCTTCCGTACGTTTTTTGGACCTTCATACCTCCTTCAAATCTTCAGCTATTTCAACCATTCATATACCAAAATGTTCAGCTCTTTAAGGACATGTTTGGACCTCTTTTAACATTTTTCTACCTTTTAAACTTTTTAAAATATTCAGCTTTTTAACCAACTTTTTTAACACTGAAGCGGATGGGAGCAGCCTCCAAACCCTTCAAAACTGTAACTCCTTCAAATTTTCAGCTATTTAAACCATTCAATAATCACAATGTTCAGCTCTTTCAGTACATTATTAAACACATTTCAACATGTTTCTACCTTTTAAACTATTTCAAATATTCAGCTTTTTAACAAATTATTTTAACATTGAAGCGGATAGGAGCAGCATTCCAAACCGCTAAAACTTCCTCTGTTATTCAAACCTCTATATATCCAACTTTTCAACTCCTTTTAAACTTATTTTACACAATTATGACCTTTATAAACTTCAACAACTTTATAAACCTTTATAGACCTTTTTCAAATCTTCATACTCAGCTATCCAGTTTAGCGTAAGCTGTTTCAGCATTCACACGCATTTTCAGCAGGAAATGCATTTTCTAGTTGATTGCTTGGTCATAGACCACTATGATTCGACTTAAAGTGAATAAACAAATTGGTCGGGATGTTTAGAGGTGCAGATCGGGTCGTATACCTGTTTTTCTCTCTGTCTCTCGCGGTCGCGTATGTCACGTAACTCGCGTGTCCGCGCGTGACATATCTTGCACATTATTTTAGTTTGTTGTGAATCTGAAGTGTTTTCAGACAACACAATTAGTTTAACCTTTATTCTCATCATCTAGAAGTTTTTCAAAACACCCGGCAATGCGCAACCTCTCCTTCCTACTCTCTGGACCAGCTGATAGCTAAATTATCAGGTGAGGGAGGGGCCGAGCGAGCGCACCGCTCGACTGAAAGGGTTCGCTGCATTTTAAATCCTGCATGCCCCGGCGTGCGGAACAATGATAGTTTAATAACGATTATTTTGTTTTCATGATTGAGGGAAGCCGTAATAGCAGAGGTGGGTCGTAACGCGCTACATTTACTCCGTTACAAATACTTGAGTAACTTTTTGAATAAATTGTAATTTTAGGAGTAGTTTTATTGCAACATACTTTTACTTTTATTTGAGTAAATATTTGAAGAAAGAACGGTACTTTTACGCCGTTCCATTTGGCTACGTGACGGCCGTTACCTTATTTTTTTATATATTTTATTTATTACATGCGAGATCTATTTCTCTCCCCGGGGACGTCTTCACCCAACATCTCTATCACGTGACTATTTCAACCAATAAAAACCACATTACAAAAACTTGCCAATCAAATGCAGCCACTTCAGTCACATGACAAGTGTTGTCATGATGTCATAGGGCTCAACAATGTCCGCGGACTTTTTTAAAGGCTGCGGTTCCGCACCGATGTTGTGTCCGTGGCCGTGCCATGTAGGTTAAACGCATATTTTACCGACTATCTGGGTGAGTCGAGAAAATGGAAGAAACCGCTGATTCCGAGGAGCAGTAGCCACAAACCTGGCCTCACATACAGACTCACAAGCTCTCAATTACACTTTAACTCACAAAACAACAATCACACACTCACAATCACAGTGACACAGACTCCCACACACTCGCAATTACAGAGAAACTGTTCTTCTTTGACACATGTCCTGTTCTCCCTGTAGCCTACTCACTTCGCATGCCCCAATCTGGCTGTGTGAGAGTCTGAGAGTGGTCTCTTTGTTCAGCCACTCTGTAGTTTCATACGTTAAGTGAGTGTGCCAGCAGGTTTTGATGTGTAACGAAGTTTAATTTTGCGTTTTTTATATTTTTGGGGCTAAACACAACCTAGATAATTTTCTCAGGGCCAGTGACATATTGTAGGAATTTGTTTTAAAATGTGTATGTGCAAAACAATTGCAACAGTGTTATAAGTGTATTGGTTTTAATTAATATAATTTTGGACAAGCTTAATTTATTATCATTTTATTTGAAGGGTGATGTATTTAATTTGGCAGATAATTCATTTATTATTGTTTGAGTTCAAGGGTTATTCATTTGATTTTTAAATACCTTATTTATTGTTTTATTTAAGATTATGTTATTTAACATATCTTTATTTGAACATTGCTGTTTTATATTATGTTCGTGTCTATTCTGTACCGTTTGTGTTGCTCTGTATATTTCAAAAATAAATCCGGAGTAATTCAGTAGGCCTACTTGTACTCTTGAGTACTTGAGTAGTCTTTTCACTGCATACTTTTTTACTCTTACTCGAGTACTTTTACTTCTACTTGAGTAATTATAATCTTAATGTAACTTACTTTTACTTGAGTAAATTTTTTGGCTACTCTGCCCACTTCTGCGTAATAGTAATCGAAAATGAAATTCAATTTATTGCCCAGCCCCTCAAGAAGGATGACTTAAATTGGGCTGAATTTAGAGAGGTTTTAAATAGCTATATTTATTCTCAATCTTTATAATTTTGGCGCTCCTGATTTTCCTTTGGCGCTGGATATATCCGCTTTGGTGGGCGCCAACATTTTCTTTATGCAGGAAAAACCCTGCTACTACCAACCTTGACAGTGGAAACAAAATGTTTAGTAAACCCCTCTGAAATCCTAAAAAACTGATTCAAAAGGAGGATGTAAAAGGACGTTGTCTGCTCTCTGATGTTAGCTTGGTGGTCTCTGTGAGCGATGTTGTGGAGGATTTAGGTTAGGTTGGCTTTGCTAGCTAGTTAGCAAGCGAGACAGTGCCTTGATCAGAAAGATATCATTTTAAAAACTTTATTTCTGTCAGGAACTCAAAAGGAAAGTAGTCTACATAAATGAATCACAAAAACATAAAGGTGCTGCAAAACAGTCATTTCCCTTGGATGCGAGGCAAAACATAGGTGGAGTACACTATTAACTTCAACACAGCTAAAAACAATGGAAGGATACAGTAACTCTGAAGTTACTGTTGTTTGCGTTGGTTTCAGTAGGTATTTTTGATCACGACACCTTATTTTCTACAAAATACAACACATTAGAGAGAAGATATTTGTCCACATGACAAAGAATTCAATGGCACAAAAATAATAACTAATTTTGAAAAAAAATTAGTTACTGCTTTTTCCTTTGTAGGGCAGCATAACAGCACCCTTGGAGCCGTTTTGGGGTTAAGTGCCTTGCTCAAGGAAACAATGGTAGAGATGATGTGTACTGTACATGTTATACCAGCCACTAGTGGTGCAAAACTCATGGTTCGGATCGTGTCAATGTCTTTTTTTTTTTTTAGATTTTTTCTTTTTGCATTTTTATGCTTTATTGATAGTGTAGAGTTGAAATGGGGCAGAGAGGGGAGTGACATGCAGAGAACGACTGCGGGCTGGAATCGAACCCGGGTCCGCTGCTGGCCGAGGCCCATGAGGGGGACGCCCTACCAACTGAGCTAAGGGAGCCCCCTTGTCAGTCTCTTTGACACAATCTTTGTCGATCTTATTTTATAAAATCCACAGTGAATTACAAAATAGCCTGTGTCCACAAAGGCTATTTTAAATAGAATCTTAAAATATTTAAAAACTAAATTAAGTGCATTATTAGGTTATAATCCTGCTTCCTTTAAGCATGGATAGTAGTGACTGGGTGTGTATTGGAGAGATAAAGATAGGCAGACAGATAGAAGGAAGAAGAGACAGCTTTTTGACTCAATGATCTGACTCCCGTTGAGATGAAAAATGAAACTGAAACTAAACTATCCTAACTAGGCTGAGTTGAGGTTGATCAGCCAATTGTAAATGAATAAATATTTTTAGCCTACTAAAGTGATGTGCTGTGGAATTGCGTCAGTAGCCTACGGTATCCCACATTATTTGCCTGTTCGCCAATAACTGTTCCGTATTACACGTACCGATCACTGGACACACATCCGCGGTTCACGTGCGTGCCGAACCGTGAGGGCTGGTCCTTACGGATCACAGATCAACCATGTTCTGTTGCACCAGTACCTGCCACCACTAGTTTTACAAATAACACCATCACATAGCGACCTCGCAGTTACTGTCTCTCTTTCCTCTTGGCCATCCCACCACCCAGTCTGTCAACAAAGGGATTTCTTCAGCTCGTTGTCTTAAAAAAAGGCAAAGTTTCTTTTCTATTCTCTGCATGCGTTTTGCAGTCTGGTTCCCTCTTTGCAGCTGTGCTGGCCTCTTGGGCTGTGGGTCTGCTGGAGAAGTGGTGAGCTGTGTCATCTCCAGCCACTAACAACAAACAGCTGCAGCACCAGCCACCACTGTAGATCCAGGGACAATGTGTAACAAATTTTCCAACACAAAGAAATTAACAAACAAAGCCCCTAAAAAAACATAAACAATACCACAAGCAGCTTATGCAAATGCAAATGTGTTAGTAGATCGATAAGGCCTATTTGTGTACGCACAGACTGCAAGACAAGAGTGACCATTTTACACAGAGATGCACATCACAATACCCTGTTTGTTTTTGTATCTGCAGTAGCTAACCCCAAACATCTGTTTTTTGTATCTCTTCTTCAGTGCTTGTCAAAGCCACACATTATGATGAAAGCACACGATTGTTGTTAAGTTGTGACATGAAATTACTCAAGCCTAAGAAGGTTGTTTGTTTCAGCAGTCTACATGGAAGACACCAGATGTTTTGAAGCAAAGTTTTAGTCATTGTGTTGGGATAGGGGGTCAAACTGTCAGTGGGTTAAAGGTTGAACCGCATAAAATCTGCAACACCCACATAGTTAATTGGAGATAACAGATTTATTGCAGAGTGCTGAATTTACCTCACAGAGTTCAGTTTTTTCAGTGTTTGTCCGGTTTTGCAGCTGTTGTTTTGAACCTGATTGTCAAATATAAGTATTATCTCAAAGTCTGTTGCAAGACATGACCGTTTATTTCATGAGATAGACGCTTCTTCTTTCACAAATTAAACTTTAAATCTCAACAACTCATTGTTTAGTTTTTTTTCTCTCCCACGTTGTAATTGTTTCTGTGTAGGGATGGGGCCGATCCGATCCAGTATTGGTATCGGGTCCGATATGGGCGAAATCTACGGATCGGATATCGGACTGACAGCTCCAATATAAAGTCCGATAAAAAATAAATAAATAATTTAATTTAATTTTTAATTTTTATTTTTAACTATGAAAGAGCGAAAGCCCCGCGCGAGCAGATGCCGACGTTCGGTGGAGGGAGATATGATTTGAATACTGGTTCTAAAAAAACACACCAAAGTCTGAGTTTCTTACTTTTTCCCGTGGAAGCGAACAGAGCTGTTGTTCCGTTCCAAATCAGCTGTGCCATCGTAGCTTAAACGAGTTTATTAATCCATCCTGGGACATGCATTTTCGGGTATTTATTAATCTATACAAAAGATCCAATATTGATATTCTTTTGAATCCATATTATATCCATTATTGACCGCGTATTCCTATGATGCAAGGCAGTCACTGTTGATTGGCAATAGCAGCACTGCATAGGGAATTTAAACAAACAGCTAAGCTAAGCTAACGTTAGCATTTCGCCGAGCACTGCTTTCCCTTCCAAGATCACGCTAATGTTGTGGTATAAAGTTAAGGGAAACACATATGCTGATATTCTTCCTCCATCTCTGTATTCCTACTGCGCTTGGTGCCGCTTTTAGTTTGCCTCGCTCTGACAATGTCACGTAGCCAACAGCTGGTGTATCACCGATTGCTCTTTGAAAGGACGGTGGCCAACTAGGTCAAAGTTCAAATAATTTGATAATTTACTTTAAATGAGCATTACATTTATATTTTAACAATTGTTGTATATATAACGTGTATATCTGAGTAGTAATATTTTCTGACAACATATATTGCAGTTTAAGCTACTTGTGCAAAAAAAACATAAAATATATATATATAAAATATATATATTTGGAATACTGAATTGAGCTTCGAATACAAACTTAACAAACAAGTTTTTCGATATGCTAATTATTCAGCCCGGCCCTAACGCATTCGTGTATATTTCTTGCTCAGAATTGCTTAAGCCTTCCTAGCCTTACACATAAAGTCACCACAAACAAAGAAATGTAGAATAATTATGATATCGTATCGGACAGTATCGGTATCGGCCGATATCCAAAACCCAGATATTGTAATCGGATCGGAACTAAAAATAGTGGATCGGTGCATCCCTATTTCTGTGTCATACGCAGCTATGAGTATTGCTAGAAAATAGTAATGCTTTTGAGGGGAATCATCTTTCCCATAGAATGGCTCTCACATTATTTTTAAAAGTGGGAAAAGAAAGATGAATTTTGCCCATAAAGGCCGTATCACAAGGGCTTTTTATCCTAAATGGCTCTGGGGATTGTTATCTGTGGGAAGTGTGTCCTGCCTCCGTCGTGTTCAATCAAGTGTCCACTTAGCTGTGACTGGGAGTAATTGTTCCCAAGTGGGCCACACAATGACCTGTTAATGTCTGCATTGACCCTCTAACCTTGTCAGCACATCTTGGTGAGGAGTTTTAAATCATGTGGATCTCCGACGCTGCCGGGTCAAGTGGGCGTCGGCCTCTGAAAGACCACTCTCTTGTAATTGTCCCCCATTGCAGCATGGGTCAGCCATGGG
Organism: Hyperoplus lanceolatus; assembly: GCA_026929865.2. Classification (NCBI taxonomy): domain Eukaryota; kingdom Metazoa; phylum Chordata; class Actinopteri; order Uranoscopiformes; family Ammodytidae; genus Hyperoplus; species Hyperoplus lanceolatus. The sequence goes on from CM049396.1 coordinate 39,127,581, forward strand.
TGTTCCCAAAGACCGGCTCTTATTAGATGAGGTTTGCTGGGAGTGGTGTGACTTAATGGGTCAAGCCATTGATCCGATACAGCGCCAATGCCCGATTGTGTCGGACATTACTTAAATAATTTTCAGTCACTGTCAGAATTAGTTAGACTCCCCACAGCCTGACTGTACAGTCACCCCCTGATTTGACTGTGTCCCAGTCATAGAATGAATGTATTTGTTATTAGGGACTTAAAGAGAGGCAAACAAAAATGACAGTAGCCTATACAACAAATATTTTTCGACATGTTGTACATGTGCAGCACATGGCCCACACTGCACCAACCATCATTTGGCACCTGGTCATTCCTGACCCCATATCCCTCAACGAGGATGGACAGCTTCAAATGCCTGTGTAGTTTGCCTAGAAAACTCACAAATTACCGTCAATTAACGCACGCGCTGCAAAGTGTCTGGATGTGGGGTTTCTTTGGTAACTGACAGTTTGTAATTTGAGTGAAAAGAGGGGATTAACCAAGTGCTGTTGAGTCGAGTGTTGAGCAGCTGGCATGCATAAAGGCAGGGCCGCTGATAAGCCTTTGGGTGCCCTATGCACATCGTTTTTACCACTTAAATTGTCAGTGAGGCCCCCCCCCCCAAAAAAAAACAAGATGCTCGCGCGCGTAGAGCGCAAGCGGAATTTTTTTGCCCTTGCAAGATCTCTGCGACTGCTTTTTGGCACATTTTCTGTAGTGATGAGTTTTTGCGAACAGCATTTACTAACAGAAAGAACAGGTTAACGCAGTGGTTCCGAACCTTTTTTGGGCTGTGACGCCATTTTGACATAAAACATTTTTGGCAACCCCAGAGATTTTTTTTTTCTACAATTAGTTTTTTGAACATGTTTGTTATACTGGGTTGCAAATGCAGAGTAGCCAGGATTAGCGCACAAATTGACATCCCTGCACATCGTTTTTACCATTTCGATAGCAGCTGGCAATATTAATGTCTATACTATGCAGCTTCACAGCCCTAGCAATGAGATAGCTCACCTCCAAAGCAACTTTCAGGGCCTATTCACTACTAGTCACAGCCTTTTTGAAGTACACTTTTCTGCCTATTCAGCTTGGCAAATTAATTTTTTTAGTAAGAAGATCTTGGTTTGCTGACACGCCCTTTGTGTGTTGTGTGAAAGTGCCTTTTGAGTTTGAATTTGGGAGACTGTGGTGGGGACCCTGGACCTTCTAGGGGGCTCCGGGGGAATGTTCCCCCGGAAGAAAAAATTAAAACTTTTAATGTAAAATTCATCAATCTGGTGCACTTTGAGAATAAAACTATGGCTAAATCAACTGTGCCCATGTGAGCTATTTAATATTTTAGGTTTAAAAAATCCATTCAGCTTCGGGAATTTTTAGAATAATCCCTTATCCCGAAGATCCTTCTCTCTTTGAAGTCTTTGTTTATTTTTTTTAATGACTCAATATAGGCCCATGATCTTTGTGGCCCTGAACAATGTTATTTAAAAAATAACTAACATGTACTGCCACATGATTGGCCCCATAACTAATTTATATATTTTTTGTAATGTTATGATTATCATGACATTTTTTAAGAAACCTCAATTTTGGGGGGCCCCGGATCATCTTTTTTTCCTTTGTAAAAAAAAAAAAAAATTATAAAAAGGCCCCTCAGGTACTTGGTGCCCTACGCGCTCTGCGTACCCTGCGTATAGGGAGCGGCTGCCCTGCATAAAGGCCACAAAGTAGCAGTAGCTTAGTCTGTTGGAACTTGCGTTAGAGACCAGAGGGTTGCTGGTTGAAAGCCCATTTTGGACCAATATTGGAGTGTCGACTAAAAGCTGGAGAGGTGCCAGTTGACCTCCTGGGCAATGCCGAGGTCTATATAGCAAGGCACTGAATCCTTAAACTGCACAGTGTGCAGCCTCTGCGAGATTGGCTGTCCATTCTGACATCTCTCTGTTCAGTAAAAAACAGAGTGTAAGAATTTCCCCCCAGGGATTAATAAAGTAAAAGAAAAGAAAGGTGGGGAATGTTTTTCAGCTAGACGTAAAAATGTTGAACTTTTATGTTGGCGTCTTAGCATGTAGTTATATTTCCAAATGTTTGCTCTTGTGTCCTTCTTTCTTGGACACTTATGACAATAAAACAGCTTTTTAACATCCCGTACTTAGTTATCTGCAATAAAGGCTCAAAATCAAGTGTGCACATGACACTCCCATGCTATTTTAATATCCTTTAAGTGGGACAGCACATAAATCCCATCTTCTTTGAAAGTAGTTACTGAAACTCTGGCTGTCGATCCTTTTGAGGTTGATTGGAGATACGATTGTACAGCCATACATCCAATGAGGGCTCTCTCCATGGGAAGTGTGGGGGGGGGGACAATTTTCTGTTGGGATCAACATATTTTTGGGAGAAATGACAGGGATGCAACAGAGTAATCGGAGAGGTTTTATCTTGGGCCTGATAGTATAGGCCCAGGAATGTGGACGGGCTGTGGAAACAACGGGCTGTACATGAATGGGGTTAGTAAGTTGAATTCCGATCCACATGGTGAATTATGGGACTGTGTTCTTTGTTGTGTCTGGTTGGAGGGGCTACACGGCTAGAGTTCTAGATTCTGGTTTCTGACACACTTTCTCATAGTGCAGGGCCAATTAAATGGGAACTGAATTGCTTTGCTGCTGCTAGAGACACAGCTACATTTAAACAGCAAAGTGGCACATACATACATCACAAGGCAACAAGCCACACATGCTGCCATGACTCCTGTGACAGGGACACAAGCAGGATCCATCTATTACTCTGCCTCATTTGCATGATCTGGACCGTATCTGGAAGTCATTAGCATCTTTCCACTTGTTTTTCCGGCTACAGATGAATGCTTTCGGGGCGTAACATCAGGTTATTGAATAACCACAAAGCTTGTTTCAAATGTGTTTGTAGTGCTACAAGTCATTCATCGTTTATGTAAAAAACGTGTTTCGAATTTTATTTTTTTCTTAGGTTCAAGACCACTTGCAGGTTATTGTGTTATGTTATGTATTTGACACATTACAACACCTACATATATATCTATAAAATGAACACAGCACATTTATAAAGGGCAAATATGTGACATATTTACAGGAACCAGAGATACAAACTCCTTTGCAAATATTTGACATTGTCCGTCATAGCCGCTTATCTGCATTTTCAGATAGGAAAGAAAATAACTTTGATATGCATCTAGGCCAGGCGTGCCGACAGGAATCAGTGTGTCATAATAACATAACCAATACTTGTGGCTGACGATGATCACTTTTACTTTTGCCAGCCTTATGTCATATCTGTACCATAGATAGTAAATAATATGGATGTAGCATCCGGGCTGACCTCAGTTATTCTCACGGCATCCAATAATCCTGGTTTGTGCGTGTTGCCATTTTGTGAGATTTTTACTCCGCCTCACGTCGGCGGGATGGAGATAGCTGACGTATACCTCCGAGGCAAAGTGAGGGACAACAGGCGGAGAGCTGTCACTCAAGAGATCGCGCAAATACATTTTAATCTCCAATAAAATAAAAACTAGCGTGGTCCAAAAAAATTCACCCCCCTCAGTGTTGTCATGGAGATATGACCTAAACATACAGACTAAACTGGTTTTGTGGCCCAGGCGGTAAATAGGTTTAATAAGACTTTGAAAACGGCCTATCTAACAAGTGAGTCAAAGAAAAACTGCTCGGTCTTGGCACCACCCCCAGTGGCACTTCCTGGTTACTACAGTTGTGGTCACTTCCTTATTGGATGCTGGTAAAAATCGCTGAGGTTGGGGCTTGATCTGTACATGATGTGGGCTGGGTGAACCAGCGTAGGGGCTTTCCCCACCTTGCACTTCCTGTTTGTAATAGTTGTATCTTTCCCCTTCCCTCCTTCCTACTCTCTCTCTCTCTCTGTATTTCTCTCTCTGTCTCTGTCTCTCTCTGGTTAGTGTCCCCTGTGAAACCCCGCGGGTCCTGCCCTCAAGACTGAACGGCGAATTCTGATTGGCTGAATGGAGTGCCAATCTGTCTTCCACCAGTGATCAGGGTACGTGGCAGTCCTCCCACTTAGCCGTCTCTTATTTCATACAGTAATGTTTGTGTGCTGTTTGTCTGTGAAGTGATTCCAGAACTCTAAGTCCTACTATTAGACTCATTTGTATGGGGCCATAATTAGCTTTGCACAAATCCCAACAGATGTATTCTGAGCTTTTCATCAGTTTTATTGTTCAGCTGTTGAGGCCAGTGAGCATGCATGTGAGCGAAAGTCACAGCTAGTACAAAATAGGGTTGAATATTTTGCTGATTTTATTGACCAATAATGCAGTAAACTTTTTTTTTATTAATTAAACTACATGACCGTATTTGTGTAGACTAGGTCTCTGAGTTGCTGCCAACATGGCTGATATTGCCAGCCATTTGAAAAGGTCTGGAACTCATGCTGTGAATGGCAGTTTGCCTAGTTTAAAATGAACTGAGCCAGTCAGGGCTAATTCACAGCCCCTAATCCTGGAGGTCCAGATTCAGAGCTATACAATAATAATACATTAGAGGCATTATTGCTTGGGGTCTAATTTATTTTTGCATGTTTTGGTTTAACTCTTTATACTGACAACTAAAATGTATTTTGAGGTTCCAATGCTAAGGAGTTATATCATATTGTAGGCTACAGTAATTATAGGATCATGAATATGAAAAATACACCAAGATTTACCAACCATTGCCACTGAAAAGTGTGTAAAAATAATCATAACAATGATTCAAATAAATACAGTTAATTTCACACCTGAAATCAATGAAATATTTGAAATGTGTTTATACGGCGTGTTGCCCTCTATCTGACTGTTGCACCGTCAGCTGCTTTGTGTTTGGTGACTCTCTCCTGTGTTTTCTAATATCTTTGGCATACTGTAGTGTGTTCTGTCCCTCTGCTCACCTCTGTCTGCCCTGCAAGGCCCTGATTGGCTGAACACTTTCTGCACTATAGTCTGGCTGCTTGCCAGCCGTGCTGCCAGTGGCTGCTGTGCCCCCTGATCAGAAGAGAATGTGACATTTGTGCAGAGGTAATGGAATCTGCGTGCAATTAAATCTCTGACTGTGAAGAGGAGTCTCCCACCCCCCATCTCCTGCCATTGCCAGCAGCAAGGGGGAGGGGGGGCAGGCGCGATGATGAAACCTTCCCAGCAGGCCCCCCTTTGCCGCACTCTCATATCCAATCTCCATGTCAGGTTGTGTTTTTTAGCTTTTGCCGCACTTGCCCTGCCTCTTGTCTGCCATTAATTAATTACAAAAAACATCCATTAAGAATCTCTCCATGTGTTGTACAAGAATTAATATTCAATTACAACAAATGACACATTACATGGCTGCAGAATTACAAATGCTGGTTGTTCTATTGTCAGCATGTTTTAAGATGAACCAATCTATTTCAAGGGGGCCCTAAATAATAAAAAAGTACAATTACAACATATTTAGAACATGCATCTTAACTAGGGGTGTGAACGTTTGCAACATTTTCTAAACGGTTACACGACTGCATTTTTTCATAATCAACTGTGGCCGATGGTTGTTATTTTTAGGGACAGTTGTCGGGGCAATTAAGCGTTTATTCGATTTCTTTTTTTTTTTAGAGGGGAGTGCTAGTGAACAAGCAAGACAGAGAAGCATAAGACAAGGCAGAGGGCATATTCACGCATGGCTGAGGAGAGAGGGTCATATCTCTGTGCTCCTCTCTCTCTCGGCTGCCCTGCCACTACACTTAACGCCTCATTTGTGGGCGTTGTGGCCAATGGCTTGAGTCTGTCATGTCTTGCCATAAAAGGCATGCTTTTTCTCCTTCTCTGCTGATGGGGCACTTGCTTGTGGGTTAATACCAGACCCCCTCTATAGGCAGACTCATATCTAATGGATATGTGTGTATCCCCATCAGGATAGCTCATGAACATTAAACTGCTCTGCTATAGCTATTGTACTTGCTGGAGCTGCTTTGTGAAGGGCAGAGCCACGCCGTGCAAGCATTTCCCCCCTTTGCACTTGTGTTAGGAGTGGTCCCCTATCTGTGTTCCTTGTTCCACACACTGGGTGGACGGATGGAGATGCAGGATATCCAGGTCAAAGTGTGGCTCGGTCCTCTGTGTTCACACCCTGTGTCTAAATGCTATCTTAGATCATACTCCTTTTTTTATTGAAGTGGGAATGCATGTTCCAGTTTATTTTAAAGCCCTGTGAAACCCACATCCACAAAATACTTTGAACTATGTCATGTATTGGAGTAAGCATCTGAAAAGATTTAAGCATATGTATCAATCCAAATTAAAAATATTGTCATTTCAGTTTGATAAACTTTACAGAAATGTGAGTTTAGATGAGGCTGGCTATGCTCAGGTTCTCATAACACAATAAGTATTTTTGAACCAATCATGGCAGTTGTCTGCCCGGACGTTCTATAAAACAATGACTGTTGCCATGGCTACTGTTTAACACAGTCCTGTCAAACCGTCTAGAAAGGTAAAAGAGCTGTCTTTTTAACCAAGTTTTATAATACGTATATGAACATTTATTATTTCAATCAGACACACCCAACTGTGATATCATATATTATATACCAAGTGTCCAGAGGCTTTAAAGAATGAAAGATTCGATTTTATTCTGCCCATGCTGCTGAATGTCTAAACCCCCACTTTAATGTGACACGTTCAACTCTCTCTCTCACATTCAGCTTCCCTGGTAATGTGTTTTGTCATGATCAATTATTAATGTCAGCGTTCGTTGAAAGGAGTGTTGTCTCAGAAAATAAGAGGGTCACCCTGTTTGGTCTGTTCTCTTCACCCAAGGGTCAATGGAACCTCCCCACTGCACTATACAAGTCACTAGGAAAACTGCTGCTTCTTTAACTTTATTCACTTATATCCTGCATGATAAAAATCCAGCGGTATTCCTCTTGGCTCTCTCTGTTTTCCTCTGTTGCCGCCATGGCAATGTGTTCTGTCGTGCGATATACACAGGGAAAAGGCTTTCGCTTGGAGACAGCGAGAAAGAGGCTCACTCCATTAGTGTCATCGAATGGCGAATTAGATCAGTCCGACAGATAGATGTGAAAAATAGTTTTAATTGTACAATTATCCGAGGCTGCTGGCTAACCACTTGTGCGGAAAAGTGCTGTGCTGATGTGGTGGGTGAAGAGCACATTTTGGCCTTTATGTGCTTATTTTGTCTCTGTACAGGAAATAAACAACAATCGGGGGTCCTGAGGATAAGACATAAACACACACAAACTGGCAGACACACTCACGCTCCCCCTGGGCAGGTTGTGACATGCTCAGTTGAGATGCTGCTCCTTCAAGTAAACATGTCTGGCCAGTGAGCATTCTCCTCAGGCAAAGAGGGGGGCGCCTGGAACCATCTCGCCAAGATGCCACAACTCAACACAAATGTAACCGCTACGCACAAGGGCGTACTCTACACTGCTGACACAGTGAGAGAGAGACAGAGAGAGACAGAGACCGAGGCAGAAAGAGACAGAGAGACAGAGGCAGAGAGAGACACACACAGAGACAGAGAGACAGAGACCCCTCCAATATATTGGGAACTCGTTTTATCACATTCAGCTGATTTCTGATGAATGTCAAATGCAGGACTATGTACAGATGGCACTAAATATTTAGCTTTAAATCCGTCATTTGCTCTATGCTGTTTTCCCCCTGCTAAAAATTCTAATGAATGAGAGTTTGCTTGAAGTAGCTATCTTAACAAAAATAATCATAGTTATCTTCCTGTTTAAAACATTGATGAGCTATTTTACTGAAACAACACATATTTTTTCGTATACAGAATGTTTAACTAAAGTCCTACTTCCGTCAACCTAAGATAATTGTTTTCATGGTTTTGAATAGTGGTAGTCCTGCGTTGCATCCTTTCCACATAGAATGGCATCACTGTTAAAGCAGTAAACTGCTTAGAATTAAATATGTCTGCTGTTACAAAAGATTAAACGGTATTGGGCCAGGGCTGACCTCATTCCAGTTGACTTATATTTGCAGTTTATCTGTGAAACAAACGTTGATTTAATCGGCAATTTTATACAAAACATTTCCATAAATATGAATCATTCGTCTATCTATGACCATTTAGATTTAAATGGCAGTTGAGTTTGTATACAGCATAAAAGCATCCATGTGGCTCTCACAGTCCTGACAAATCAGTTACCGAATGATTTTTCAAGCCTGGTGGGGCAGAGCCAAAGCCCAGGCCAAACACACTGATGTGCTGCAGTCGGCAGCTGCATGCAATTTTCAGCTCAACTCATTCAAGTGTAATAAAACAATGCAAGAAGAAGAAGTGCTGACAAGCTGCTGTGGGGCTGGATGCTCTCACTCTCCAAGGAAAAAGGTTGAAATAGGACACAGGACAACGGAATTAACAATAACTGGAGGAGCTGCTACCAGATAAATTGCCTTCGCCGAGTGGCCTTTTCTGTTCCTAGTTTGGTCTATAATCAAAAACATTTTGTCAAGTAATACGCAGGTTCTGGTTTGTGTCATAACAACAAGCAGGCCTTTGATACATAAATCAAACAGACACACAGTGAGCCGGTCTGAGAGCTTGGTGTGTCTCAAGTTGTTATCTGCATCATGCTTTGTTGTTCCGTTGCATCTCCTGTGATAATACACAGGGGGATTAGCAAGGTAACAAGGCGGCGGCACTCTCCTTTGAGGATGCCACGCGTGGCTCTGAATGTCTCTTACAATAGTACATAAACAGAGAGGAGAGGGGGGAGTTCCACTCAAACGGTGATTTCCCGGCTATACGCGGGGGGAGCCTCCTCCAGGATTATAGGCTAATGAAAGGTGAACAGGAAAAGGGACTCAGGGGTCTGGAACCATGGCGGCCGGGTGCAGCTGCTGGTCAGAGAGAGGAGAAAAGGAAGCGGCGTGCACCCGGTACTAAAGTGCAGCGAGAAGCAAATTAAAGCTCATATCTGCCGTCTCCCTCGCCTCCCTGCACCTTCCTGTTTGGACTTGAAGGTGATTGGGGAGCCAAGGCGGTGACAGTTGACGGAAGCTACGCGCAGGAGGAGAGAGTATTTATTTACAGTGAGACGCAGCGATGCTTGTTCAGGATGCGGTTTCACGCAGGATGTGCCCCCCCCCCCCTTTCCACACACCCCCGACGCACACACACCTCCTTCCATCTTTCTCATCTCAACACTACAATCCCCAGGTCTGTTTGAAATCAAATCAAATTAGTTTTATTTGTATAGCCCAATATCACAAATAGACCTTCGCCTCAGTGGGCTTCACATTCCGTACAGGATGACACCCTGCCCTTAGACCCTTAACTTGACTCAAAAAAACTCCTAGTAAAAAACCCTTTAACAGTACTTTAAAAAATGGAGAAATCTCAGGGAGAGTGACAGAGGAAGGGATCCCTCTCCCAGGACGGACATCATGCAATAGAGGTCACAAGGACAGAGAATAATAGAAAATCACAAAATGTTTACATGCTAATACTCAAATAGAATAGTTAATAGTGTGGATGCAGGGGGACTTGAGATGCTGCCAGAGGAGGGACCTGATCCATACCGTCTCATCTCCACCAGGGAAACCTGGAAGAGGACAAACAACCAATGTGAGAGAGAGAGCGAGAGAGAGAGTTTGGATTTATTTGATGCTTTGGCAATATTGCTTTTTGAAAAAGAAAAAAAACTTTCATGCCAATAAAGCCAATTTTGAATTTGAATTTGAATTTGAATTTGACAGAGAGGGAGAGAGAGAGAGAGAGAGAGATCGCCATTAACGTGGAATATAAAGAAAGAAACACAATGTAAGAATACAATGTTTAACAATCGGAAGTGGGTTATTGGGGAGGGAGGTGTGGCCTCCTGCAGAGGGATTTAGGCCACGCCCCCTACATGCACTGTGCATTCCTCCATCATATGGGGGGGGGGCATTTGACTTAATTTATTAAATAGTTTGGGTGGAGGGGATGAGTAGTATAATCTCAACATTCATGTTTTTGTTGTTCAGGGAATAATTGACTGAAATCTGTTGTCTTTTTAATTGTATTATGTTGCATGGATGTCTGCCTATGAATAAACATAATGTTTATATTTATGTTTGGATATGATACAGATCATTTAAATTACCCCCATTTCTAGTTCATTCCCATAATTCCCAATTTTGAATATTCCCAAAATTCCCCAACTTAACTTCCCATGCAAAGTAACCGGAAATTTAGCGGAGCTCACTCAGCATGCCTTCCTGCCTGGGAGCCGGTGGTATCAAGTCAACAAGTCACTGAGGAGCAGGAGTGTGAAACATTAAGACTGCATTGTGTTGTGTGACTAAAAGAGTGTCTGCAGGCATCCCAGAAAAAAGGAAAACAGTGTTTGAAGTACAGAAAATGAGCAATATTGAGCATATCAGAAAATTGTGTGTGTTTAAACACAGTCCAAAAGAGAGTGTGTGTGTTTGTGTGCAGAAATTCCACCTCGTAAAGCAGAGGTTTGAGTGGAGTTGAAGGTGTGTAAATCCCTGTGATTACACTGTACACAGTGGCTGCAGTACAATGACCTTAAAGAGGACCTATGATGCTTTTTAACTTTTATGACCTAAAAAAGTTGTTATGATGATTTATAGTCATGCTTAACCATACTAAATTATCAAATAGTGACTTACATGCATTTCGACGTATTCCCTGCTGACCGTCTGGGGTGTCTGTGCAGAGCACTAGACACTATTCTAGCCAGTCGAGAAGTCACGTGTTCAAAGCGGTTTGAGGCTTTGTAACTTTGTGACGTCGCATGTAACTTGGTGTCGTCACCACGCGGATGTTTCCATGTATAGTAATGCTGTCACTTCCCTGTTCGCGTCTGCCTCGCGCCCTTATAGGTCCATGCTCGCGCTTCCCGCCACTGAAAGTGTTCCGGAAGGAAGGTAACCAATCACAACGGAGTGGGGTTTGCAGGAGGGGGGGGGGGGAGGGGAGATGGCCGAAGCACAGGCGGAGGGAGCGGAGATGGCCGAAGCACACACACTCAAGTGTTGACAAGACGTGCTGGATCGCCAAAATAAGAGAAAGAGCTTCCCGAAAATCTACATAGTTTTTTGTGATGTGATTCATGTCAGGTTGCTCTATAGCAGTGTAAAACAAGAAATTAAGACCAGAAACGTAGTATAATAGGTCCTCTTTAACCCTACAGTACAGTATTAACATTAGATTAAAAGGAATCATTTTAGTCATGACAGGCAAAAACATTGTTTTTTCAAGCACTAGTGAATTTTAAGATTTTGGGCCATTTCGCTTCCATGACATGTCCTCTTTTATATTTGTATAAATTAAAGGTCCATAATTTACATTTCTGTGTTTATTTGACTAAACCTTGTCTGTATGCGTCTGTATATTTCTCTCCACCATCTAAAACAAGCATTTCAACATTAGTTTTTTTTCTATACTCTGAACCAAAAATCTCAACTTCTAAATCACTTACATAAACTACATTTTTCATAATCATTCTTCTGAAGGTTATTTCTGAAGGATTTGTTCATATGTTGTTAATTGTCTGCTTTATGAAAAAAGGCCTTTTTAAGACTTGTACATAAAGTGTTCTTATCTAAATATGAAAGGCTGTATCCAAGATTTGTGTTTTTTTTAAGAGATGCAAATTCATACATAATAAGTTAGAAATTGCCAAATTTGCATATTAATTAAAACATTTCTGAAAAATATTGTAATACAAGAAATAATAGTTTTAATGTAAGTAATCAGCTGGCAAAGATTCATGATGATATCTATAAGTTACAAATGTCATCTTTTTCACCTGCAGTGTCTCACCATAAAAGATGCAAGTGTGTGCAAGCTCATACAAAACCACCTAAGAGCAAATACACAGGATTTTCCTCTTTATTAGTCAGATAGCATTGAACATGCAGCAGGCACAACTTTTCACCTGGCCCAGTCCTGCCATTCCAGGCTTTTCATGTGCTGGGTTATTATTGAGAGCAGTAAACGTTTTGAGTGTGCTGGAAAGGTGAGCAGCTCAGATCTCTGCTCTGCTTAGCTGTCACGTCAGGCATTAATCCGCCCCCAAAGTTTCAAAGGCAGCTTTTACGAACTGCCTTACGGCCTCATCTATGTGGACAGAGGCATCTAAACTCTGGAGAACCTGCCTGCCACATAAAACGCACATCTGTTAAAGCCTAAATAGTAAAACAGCCCCTGCATGTCCAGGCAGCGCTCAGTTAATAATACACTCAAACACTCCCCCAAGCAACAACAGCAGCAGTGATTGTCTTATAGTCACTTCCTTTAAACAGAGCTTATGTCTTTTTTAATGTCTTTTTTTTAAAGATATTGACCTTCAAATAGTGTGGATATTAATCAAAATTCTGCTACAATTAGTATATGCAGTATATAGTTAGTATAATGTAGTGGTGGGAGGACGGGAGAATCTTATGTTTCATCTATTTAAAGATGGAGTCAGCGATTCTGGAGCATGCTTGATTTCAGAATCAATTTTTGTCCAAATCAGTGAATACCTCTTCACTATCTGCTACCTGTCTGTACTGTGTGCGCGCTGAAGAAAAATCTGTCTTGAAGTTTAACACCACAGTGCCAATATATCTCCCTTTACTATCAACAGATCTGTAACTTTAGCAACAGTTGTCTTTACAGGGACACAGTTATTACGCACTTTTGCCAACTCAGTGGAGAGTAACTGGGTATTCAATATTGCTCCTATTAGTGCATTCCCGTCCCGTGCACTGGCTGTTGATTGCCTCTAAGTTCTTCCAGGGCACAGACACTCAGCTCTGGACATGTTAGAAACAACACAAATCTCATGGCTGATTTGAGCTTTGTCTGAAAACATCTGGCACATACCCTGAGGGGGAACCACAACCCATTCTGTCATGAACATAGTGTAAAGGGGGCAAGTCAAGTCATCATTCCAGTCTAGAATAGCAGACATTGTTGGAGGATGAGTGATTTTTTTATTTAATTACTTATTTTTTGTATACAAACTTGATGCCATAGTATATCTTGCTGATTTATAATAGTTTTGTAGAAACATTATAATAATAATAATAATAATAATAATAATAATAATAATAATAATAATAATAATAATAATAATAATAATATTTATAATATTTATAATATAATACTTGTCTGTGGCTGAAGTTTGACTTGGGTGTCAGTGGCGCTACTTGTGATATTGTTGAGAATGGACTTTTGGTCAGTGTTGCTTATCAATAGAGCTAATATAATAATAATAATAGGTTTAGAGCAGGGGTTCTCAAACTTTTGATAGCTGAGGGCCAATTTAGGAACCCAACATGCCGAAGAAAAACAATTTAAAAAACAATTTAAAAAACTGAAATCATTTCAATGGCCAGTGTCTTTGCGTCTTTACAGTTTACATGTATTGGTCTGCATCCAATATTGTGTAATTAACACATTTTGATAATAAATGAAGGGCTAGGTTTCATTTCAACATTGGGGGGGGACACATTAAAAGCGGGGGTCTTCGGGTTGTCCACCAGAAAGATTTGAGGTTCAAAAAAGTCACCAATAACACCAGAGAAAAAGCTAGATTTGTCGCTTGTCGCTGTTTTGAAAAAAAAGTCAAATACAACAAAATCAAATACAACATATTACAATTCAAACGGTTTTAATAAGATTCAAATGAAAGATAGAACCAGTTAGATTAGAACACAGTCTGGGGGTCAGAACACAGGACCCTTAGAGCCAGCTAGTGTCTGGGGGTCAAAGCATAGGAAAATCAGAACCAGCGAGAACAGTCTGGGACTCAGAACACAGGAGAAGACCCAACTGGATTATTACATCAGCCTGTCATACTCTACAACTAAGCATACTATACATTCCAGCCCTGAAGGTTACAGGGAAAGATTAGAAGGTGCTCTTTCCGTGTGGTTGCCCCAGGTCGTCTTCCTGGTGTATTTCCTTGGCATGATGGCTTTTCTACAATGTGTATGACATTAAAATAAAACATATGTTATGTAATATTACATTAAAATATGTTTAAGACTAAACTTAACTTGTGCCTCATGGTGGGGGAAAGTGAGACAGTGCCTCACTTTCCCCCACAGCATTTGGCTCACTTTCCCCCACCACCACAATTTGAGAAAAAACTACCTCTCTTAGCATTTCAGGCTAATCTTTAGCTAATATAATCACATATTTTTTATATGTTGGTAGTTCATCAACACGTATGATAGAAGTTTTTCTACGTGAATACATTTGCTTTGGCACAACAGTTGATTAAGTTGACAGCAGGAAAAAATTTACTTTTACATGCAAAATACCTATTTTGGTGAAAAAAACATGCTTACCACAGCACCATGAGGTCCTCTCTTTCAGGGCCAGGGGGAAATGAGAGGGGCTTGAAAACATATATCTCACATGACCACAAATGTTTTCCATTGCCTAAATACAGGGGGTGGCTCACATTACCCGATGCCTCAGATTCCCCCGATTTCCCCTATATATATATATATATATATATATATATAGGGGAGAACTTTTTACATTTGCTCCCCTCTAAGCGAGCTAAAATGATTTATCACTCAAATTTACACATTTCCCATTAATTCAGGATGTTTCCTAGCAATGGGCATTAGCAGAATTTTTTCAAGACAAAGGGCAGTGAAAATATGATTGTTTTAAAAAAAGTTGTCATGTGGCTCACTTTACCCCAGCTGTGGGGTAAACTGAGACAGACCAGAAAAATCAAGGGGGTAAAGTGAACCAGCTGGGGGTAAACTGATCCACTTACTTTTACACTCTGAAACTAGCATAACAACACATATTGTAACAGTTGGAATCCTGAAAGCTAGCCACACATTCCAGAACTAATGTCGGACTAGTAAAAGAATGATGGGGTTTGGTCAATTAAGCAAAGCAAATTTTCTAAACACTTGAAAGTAACTCTGAACACAATCAAATACAACATATTATAATTCAAAAGGTTTTAATAAGATTCAAATGAAAGATAGAACCAGTTAGATTAGAACACAGTCTGGGGTCAGAACATAGGACCCTTAGAGCCAGCTTGTGTCTGGCGGTCAAAGCATAGGAAAATCAGAACCAGCGAGAACAGCCTGGGACTCAGAACACAGGAGAAGACCCAACTGGATTATGACATCAGCCTGTCATACTCTACAACTAGGCCTACTCCACATTCCAGCCCTGAAGGTTACAGGGAAAGATGAGAAGGTGCTCTTTCCGTGTGGTTGCCCCAGGTCGTCTTCCTGGTGTATTACCTTGGCATGATGGCTTTTCTACAATGTGTATGATATTAAAATAAAACATATGTAATGTAATATTACATTAAAATATGTTTAAGACTAAACTTAACTTGTGCCTCATGGTGGGGGAAAGTGAGACAGTGTCTCACTTTCCCCCACAGCATTTGGCTCACTTTCCCCCACCACCACAATTTGAGAAAAAACTACCTCTTAATTACTTAGCATTTCAGGCTAATCTTTAGCTAATATCATCACATGGTTTTTATATGTTCGTAGTTCATCAGCACGCATGATAGAAGTTTTTCTACATGAATACATTTGCTTTGGCACAACAGTTGATTAAGTTGACAGCAAGAAAATGTACTTTTACATGCAAAATACCTATTTTGGTGAAAAAAACATGCTTACCACAGCACCATGAGGTCCTCTCTTCAGGGCCATGGGGAAATGAGAGGGGCTTGAAAACATGTATCTCACATGACCACACATGTTTTCCATTGCCTAGATACAAGGGGTGGCTCACATTACCCGATGCCTCAGATTCTCCCGTTCTCCCCTATATATACACTCAACAAAAATATAAATGCAACACTTTTGTTTTTGCTCCCATTTTTCATGAGATGGACTTAAAGATCTAAAATTACACAATATTACCATTTCTCTCAAACATTGTTCACAAATCTGTCTAAATGTGTGATAGTGAGCACTTCTGCTTTGCTGAGATAATCCATCCCACCTCACAGGTGTGCCACATCAAGATGCTGATCTGACATCATGATTAGTGCACAGGTGTGCCTTAGACTGTCCACAATAAAAGGCCACCCTGAAATGTGCAGTTTTGTCTCACAGCAAACTGCCACAGATGCCACAAGCATTGAGGGAGCGTGCAATTGGCATGCTGACAGCAGGAATGTCAACCAGATCTGTTGCTCGTGCATTGAATGTTCATTTCTCCATCATAAGCCGTCTCCAAAGGCGTTTCAGAGAATATGGCAGTACATCCAACCGGCCTCACAACCGCAGACCACGTGTCACCACACCAGTCCAGGACCTCCACATCCAGCAGGTTCACCTCCAAGATCGTCTGAGACCAGCCACTGAGACAGCTGCTGAAACAATTGGTTTGCATAAGCAAACAATTTCTGCACAAACTGTCAGAAACCGTCTCAGGGAAGCTCAACTGCATGCTCGTCGTACTCATCGGGGTCTTGACCTGACTCCAGCTCGTCGCCGTAACAGACTTGAGTGGGCAAATGCTCACATTCGATGGCGTCTGGCACGTTGGAGAGGTGTTCTCTTCACGGATGAATCTCAGTTTACATTGTTCAGGGCAGATGGCAGACAGCGTGTGTGGCGTCGTGTGGGTGAGCGCTTTGCTGATGTCAATGTTGTGGATCGAGTGGCCCATGGTGGTGGTGGGGTTATGGTATGGGCAGGCATCTGTTATGGACGAAGAACACAGGTGCATTTTATTGATGGCATTTTGAATGCACAGAGATACCGTGATGAGATCCTGAGGCCCATTGTTGTGCCATACATCCATGAACATCACCTCACGTTTCAGCAAGATAATGCACAGCCCCATTCTTGGAAGCTGAAAATGTCCCAGTTCTTGCATGGCCAGCATACTCACCGGACATGTCACCCATTGAGCATGTTTGGGATGTGCTTGACCGGCGTATACGACAGCGTGCACCACTTCCCACTAATATCCAGCAACTTCGCACAGCCATTGAAGAGGAGTGGACCAACATTCCACAGGCCACAATTGACAATCTGATAAACTCTATGCGAAGAAGATGTGTTGCACTGCATGAGGCAAATGGTGGTCACACCAGATTCTGAGTCCCCAGACCCCCAATAAAGCAAAAAATGCACATTTCAGAGTGGCCTTTTATTGTGGACAGTCTAAGGCACACTTGTGCACTAATCATGATGTCAGATCAGCATCTTGATGTGGCACACCTGTGAGGTGGGATGGATTATCTCAGCAAAGCAGAAGTGCTCACTATCATACATTTAGACAGATTTGTGAACAATGTTTGAGAGAAATGGTAATATTGTGTATCTGGAATGAATTTTAGATCTTTAAGTCCATCTC
Organism: Hyperoplus lanceolatus; assembly: GCA_026929865.2. Lineage (NCBI taxonomy): Eukaryota > Metazoa > Chordata > Actinopteri > Uranoscopiformes > Ammodytidae > Hyperoplus > Hyperoplus lanceolatus. The sequence continues at coordinate 39,144,964 of CM049396.1, forward strand.
ATGAAAAATGGGAGCAAAAACAAAAGTGTTGCGTTTATATTTTTGTTGAGTGTATATAATACATTAATCATACATTTAAATTGTGATTATACAACATTAGCAAATGATTGAATCCTAACTTGTTAGAAGATGCTAGGTGTTTTTCTTATTGGTTGTTGATTTGTATTGTCATCTGATACAGATGTAGACTGGAGTCTCGGTGTATGGTGACAACCAGCGATTGCTGCCTGTGAGAGCAGCTCATTGGTAGACATGGTTTGACTTAATGTTCAGTAGAACAACTCAATGGCTGTACAAATGCTGAGTGAATCGGTTATAATCGTATATATTGGGCTAAAGAGACATGTCTTAATGTGGATTTAACCAACGCTGAGAAAGTCAAATATAGTCTAAATCGTATTGGTGTTTTTGGGTTAGGGGGCTTAACCTAGCCTACTAACCTATGTGCTAAAGACACAGTCTCAGAGAATCTACATGGTTTTGATCAATTCTTTATTGTGATGCCTGTAATGGATAATGACAACACAGTTACATCCTGCATAAATCACAATAAGAAATAAAAAAAGATGTGTTATTTACTGATATAGCAAAGGCTCTGTTTGAGAGTAAGCTGGGTCTTAGCCTAATTGTTGCTTTGGAAGATGAGCTCAATTGGATGAGTCATTAGACCTATTACCAGAGTTTTATTAAATGCCCCCACCCAAACAGAAAGAAAAAAAACTTGCTTGTGTAACACTTCCTTGCCAGAATAAGGGGAGGCTGAGATGGTAAAAAAGCAAATAATATATGTGTAGATTGATCAGTGGGAAGCGACCCCATTATCTCCTGAGATGTTAATTACACAGTGCTCAGCTTGCATGTCAAAAGGCAGATAATTGAAGAAGGTAAAAGATGTGCCAGACTTTATTTATGCTTTCACTTGGAGCCAGGAGATGGTGGCTTCGCTCTTCAGGGCTTTTTATCTCTCTTTCTTCTCTAATTTTTTGTCTATAATGTATTTATTGTTGGCTAATATTACAATGTCATAGTTGATAATTTCGCAGGGATATTATTCACAATAAAGAGAAGAATTGATAAAAGCTGTGTGTGTGCATGTGCGTGTGTGTGTGTGTGCTCTCTCTCTATTCACATTTGAATATGATTTAGATTAAATTAACTAAATTCACGTCCTTTAAAGGATGCTGTGTTTGGCCAATGATTTTTTAGACCTCTTGAAGTACCCTCCTTGGCATTTGTCCGATTGCTGCTTATTACCAGCTTACATTTTTCTTTTAAATGCAACAGCTTTCCATAAATGTCTGAAATGTAAGATAGCATGCACATATTCTGCTAAGAACTGTAGGTCTGAAGATGGATGGTAACTCAGTTATGCTCGGCCAAAGCTTAGAGAAGTGTATGTAAAAACTCAATGGAACAGTACTAAGTTAAATGGTGTGTCTTAACAATCACCTATTTCCAAAAGGAATTGCGTGGTTGTTGATATCAATAATACAACCCCAATTCCTAATCCTTTTTGATGTGTTTTCAATATAAAACAGAACAAACACATCATATGTATTTGTTTAAACTGATAAACTTCATTGTTTTTTGTAAAAATGTTGTGCATGCGACATGTTTCAAAACAGTTGGGACAGTTAAAGCCACTACGAGTAAGTCGGCACGTTGGCGACACCTTTGAACAAAAGCGGTAGTATTTTAACGACGCCAGCTGTCGTGAAGCTGTTTTCTAGCTCGTGCAGGGAGTGCAAGATTCAAATCATCAGGAAGCAATATGGTGCGTGTCCGTGTGTTGAAAGTGTGGAGGGCACCGGACTCTTTTCGGCTCTGTGAGTCTATGGGTGACACAGCATCAACTAATGGCAGTAAGTGCTAAACACACCTGATTGCAATGAGTTGATGCATTGTCACCTCTCACGGAGCTGAACGAGTCCGTGTCCTCACACCAAGCGAATGAACGAGAGATGGCAGTTAGTTAGTATGGATCACGATGAGGTAATGTGTTTATGTTGTAAATAATGACTATTTCAGATGAATAATGGTCATCTGATGATGCTGGTGAGGCAAAGTAAACTTTGTTTTAGTAGGCTACCGCTCATTCATTTAGGAGTAAACACTGCAGTCTAGGTTCGCTGCGTGAAATTGTGTATACGTTGCTTGGCAACGCCCTCCCGCCCACCTATCACTCTCCCTTTTAGCTTTTCTTCATTGCATTTTCTTTTTTTTCTTTGATGGTTCAGCCCCGTTATCAGTCATTATGAACAAACAACTGTCTCAAACAAGGCTCCCGCTCCCCTTCCCTCACCTGGAGCCATAGGCTTCTCAAATCGCGTTCCTGCGCCGCACTGAAATCTGCGACCAATACGGATATGTGACCATAGAGCATGCACGCGTGAACCGAAAATCGGACTGGGTGTACGACCAGATCAAATGCAGTAATAAAAACTATTTAAAAAAGTATTTCTTTGCACAGATGGTCTCGTTTGCTGTTAAAGGTAATTTATGATTATGAGAGGAAACATGAGGCTGTTTAAAAGATATTTAAATGTTACTCGTTGCTGCTTTAAGTGAAGTTACTTTATTAGTCAATGGTTATATTGAAATTTGTCTTTTCGCATATTCCCTCTCAAGTTACCACACTTCGGAGGGGGTCAGAGCGCAGGGTCAGCTATAGTACAGCGCCCCTGGAGCACTTTTGGGGTTAAGTGTCTTGTCTTGAACTCACCTGAAGGAACTGATGCTTACAGAGAAGTCAACAGGAGCATCAAGAAAGGCATGCAGTCAGCAAAACAGAACTGGATTGAGGGAAAGTGCAGAGAAATAGAGAACAGCCTGAATACCAACACCAACACCAAGATGGCATATCAAACTGTCAAGGAGCTAACAAGAGCAAAACAGACCAGAGTCTCTACAATTCAGAGCAAGACTGGTTAATGCCTAACGGAAGAACAGAAAATCCTGGACAGGTGGACAGAATACTGCTCTGAGCTCTACAACCACACGGCAGATGGAGATCCCACAGTCCTGGCATGTCCTCAATCCATTGAGGAAGAGGACAAACTCCCCATTCTCCGTGAAGAAGTGGAGACAGCAGTCCGGGCATTGAAAAAAGGGAAGACAGCCGGAATGGACAACATCACAGCAGAGCTCATACAAGCAGAGGGAGAAGCCATGATCGACACTCTCACCATCATGTGCAACAAAATCTGGCAGAGTGGTGAGTGGCCTACATCATGGACCCGGTTACTCTTCATCACACTTCCGAAGAAAGGCAATCTCCAACTGTGCCAAAACCACAGCACCATCAGTCTCATTAGCCATCCCAGCAAAGTGAGAGAGAGCAAATACAAGTTAAGAGGAACCTGTATATTCAACAAACCATCTATAAGAACCAATACAAAACTACACTGTATTACGACAAAGGCTGTAAGTCTGTGGAACAACTGCAATGATGAGCTGAAGAAATGTACAACAATATCAAAACTAAAAAAACTCTTCAGAAATCAAACATTGAATTGTTATGACCTGGAGCAGTGAATTTCTGTTTTGCTGTTTTCTGTTTGATGGTTTTCGTTCATCTGTTCCATTATTTTATTTTGTTATATGTTATATATTGTTTTGTCGAAACGTTTTGATTTGTTTAACCCACGAGCCAAACATCATAGACACTGACTGATTCAAACTGAACATTTATTTTTTTTGTAAACAATTATAAAAAAATAAGAGGGGGTAGGACCAGAAAGGTTTTTCTTAACTTCTTCCCTTTTGAACATGAACTATGTTATTTGAGTTATGTATTTGTTGCTCAGGATCCTGAGGATCCCATTTGTTTGTTTTTAATTTATTTCTTTCCTTTTTTACTGCTCAATCATTTTATTTTTGTTTGTATTATTTTGTTTAACCATGTTCAATAAAGACTTAAAAAATAAATAAAAAAGTCCTGCTGAAAATAATACTGAATAGGTTAAAACCTCAAGCTGAACTGATCATAGCTGAAGAACAGGCTGAATTTAGGGCAGGGCGGAGCACCACAGAACAGATATTCAACCTCAGAATTATCTGTGAGAGATATCTGCAACACCAACAACACCTTTACCACGTGTTTGTAGACTTCAAGAAAGCCTTCGACCAGGTATGGCATGCGGCACTTATGGGCAACCATGAGGAAATACAACATCAGCCCTAACCTTGTCAGAGTCATTCAACAACTGTACAACAAAGCTACCAGCACAGTTCTCTACAATGGAGCTATCGGAGACTGGTTCAGGACAACAACTGGAGTGCGCCAAGGATGCCTTCTCTCCCCTATTCTCTTTAATCTTTTTCTGGAGCGTATCATGGCGGATGCCCTGGCAGATCATGAAAGAACGGTCAGCATAGGAGGCAGACCAATTACCAACCTCCATTTTGCAGATGACATTGATGGGCTAGCTGGAGAAGAAAAAGAACTTGCCAGCCTTGTTGAAAGGCTTGACACTACTTCCCAAGCCTATGGAATGGAAATCCATGCTGAGAAAACCAAAATGATGACCAACAACAACAGGGGCATCCTCTCAGAGATCAAAGTCAACGGACAGGCACTGGACACGGTGTCCAGCTTCAAATATCTGGGAGCAACCGTGTCCTATGAAGGATCCAAGCAGGATCCTTCATCTGGCAAAACTCAAGCCCATATGGAAAGACAAAAACATCAGTCTGGCATCAAAGGTGAGACTACTGCGATCACTTGTCAACTCCATCTTCCTATATGCTTCCGAAACTTGGACCCTTACAGCTGAGTTACAGAGGAGAATACAGAGCATGGAGATGCGATGCTACAGGAGACTCTTGGGTATCTCCTACACCCAACATGTCACAAACAAGGAAGTTCGGCAAAAGATTAGCCAAGCCATTGGCTCACATGATGACCTGCTTACCACTGTTAAAAAACGGAAACTGAGGTGGTACGGACACATCACCAGATCCTCAGGCCTTGCAAAGACCATCTTGCAAGAAACCGTACTAGGTGGAAGGAGACGAGGGAGACAAAAGACAAGATGGGAAGATAACATCAGAGAATGGACTCACTTGAAAATCAGTGAGGCAATGAGAGCTGTCGTGGACAGAGAGGGATGGAGAGAGCTGGTCAACAGATCATCTGTGGTGCCCCAACGACCCTCCGGGGTTATGGGATAGAAGAAGAAGATAAAGTCTTGCTCATGGACACAATGGTAGAGATGGTGGGAACCGTAGACGTAATAACAAATGTACAAGTAACGCCTTACTGTCCGGTGCCAGGGATGGAACCAGTGACCTCATGGTTACGTCCATCATTTACAAAAACTATTTGAAATGTAGACTCATCAGACCACAGCACACTGTTCCACTTTGCGTCAGTCCATCTCAGATGAGCCCAGATCCAGAGAAGTCAGCAGCATTGGTGGATGTTGTTGATATATGGTTTTCACTTTGCATGGTGGAGTCTTAACTTGCATTTGTGGATGTAGAGACGGACTGTGTTTACTGACAATGGTTTTCTGAAGTATTCTATGGCCCATGTAGTGATATCCTTTATACAATCATGTCATTGTTTTAATGCAGTGCCACTTGAGGTCATCATGGCCATTACATTTTAATGGACCTTGCCCCTTACCTGCAGAGATTTCTCCAGATTCTCTAAATATTTTAATTATATTATAGATTATACATGGTGAAATCCTTAAATTATTTGCAGGAATGTTGTTTTTAAACTGTTGGACAGTTTTCCTCTGCAGTTCTTCACAAAGTGGTGAGCCTCACCCCATTATTGTTTGTGATTGTTTGTGTGTATTCACACAGGGAAAGCCCGCTAGTTCACTGGCTTTGGTCCAGACCAAATAGAGTTTAGATTTTGTTTGTTTGGTGTGGTCCACTTTCATATTGCCCCTTTTGTAAGTGAACCAGCATTACGAAGCAAAACCACACGTGATCTGAGGTCATTCATTCATTGGACAGACATTCTGGGGTGGCGAGAAGCAGGAAGCACGAAGTAAAAACTGCAAAATATATCATTGATATAATATGGGGTTAAAAATAATAAAAAGGCCTGCATCTAGCCTATAAATAAAGAAGAAAAATATTAAATTATTGTTGTTTCATATGGTTATAATATGAAGCCCTATGACAATGGCACGTTATGTGGCTTGTAGTCTACGATGTGATAATTTTTACTGTATTCGCGAGAAGAATAGGCTCAAGCCGACACTCAGCTGATTAAGCTGTGTATCAGCTGGGTGTCAGTTCGGCACAGTTCAGCTCCAAACTGACACGGGGATAGTAGCCTATTGACGGTCCCGTAACATGGGAAGCAAAATAAAAACACACACTTATTGCGCAGTGTGAACCTGTTGGCACTGTGAGACGCTCCCCTCTCCTTCATCTGATCGCTGAACACATTCAGCATTTTTACGCGTCCTCTCGATCAAATGTAATATATTGTTCTGGGCTCCCGGTCAAACCACAACTTATCGTCCTAACAATGGCGACAACAAGACTTTCCCATAATGTGAAGCGAACGGCAATTTATTAAAAATGAAAAGAAAGAAAAGGCACAGTTCTTCCTGCATTTGGGTCGGATCGAGTCCGGACAAATTCACACCACAAACGAACTGCAGCAGAGTGCGTTTGGAAGCGCATCGAGACCACCTCTTCAGCTGGGTCTCGGAGCGCTTGTTTGGTCCGCCCCCGAGTGCGATTGCTGTATTCACACCTGCCTGAAAGATGTGCACCGAAGGCACAAGTGCACCTGAGTTCGTTTCAACCGAACTAAACACGGCATGTGTGAATACACCCTAAATCTTTACAGGATGCCCCTTTATATCATTCATGATAATATCACCTTTTACCAGTTTACATGTTAATGTGAGTAATGTTCCAAACAGTTTTTTTTAACATTCTACAGCTTTCCCAATCTTTCAATGCCCCTGTCCACACTTTTTTGAAATGTGTTGATGGCATCAAATTAGAATAAGCATATATTTACGAATTTTATTCTATTTAATAGATAAGGTAAAACATGAAATATATTGCCTTGTGTTGTTTTCAACTTCATTGTATGTGAAAAGGGATAAACAAATGATCTCATTCTGTTTTATATACGTTTTAAATCCCAACTTTTTTCAGAATTGGTGTTGTATGTTACAGTGACTAAAGCTGCTAAACAACGAGCGCAAGCAAGGTGAAGCATGACACAAAGATAAAAACAGAAAGGAATAAAGAGGATGAAAAGAGATTGTCAGGGCAGTCTAGGAAGTACTTTACAGTAATGTTACAGTATATCTGCTCCTCTGAAGTACACTGAGGTGAGAGGGCACAAAAAGCACCAGAAACCCTAAAAGGCCTGCCGCTAGTTTTTCTTTATCACTGTTTTCACCTCAGTTATCCCACCTGCGCGGCTTGGTGTCTGTAAACATCCTATTGACGCTGTATAAGCCATAGAGGACATGCTGTACTTTAAAAAAGAAAAGAAAAAAAGTCTTGTTTGTCATTTCATGTGCTTATAGAGATAGCGTCAAAACTCTGTTTCCTGTGGTTTCCTGTGGTGTCTCTGTGTGCTGCAATTTAGTGCACGTGAACGCTGCCTGCAGTCCTTACGGTGACACACACACACACACGCATGCACGCACACACACACACACACACACACACACACACACACACACACACACTCACACTCACTCACACATTCTCTTTCTCTCTTGAGTCCTCTTCTCCTTTCTGAGAAGTCATCATAACTTGGGGCAGAGGTTTGAGGGAGTGTCTGTCCAGCCTGTGGTCAGCAGCACACCTCAGGGGGCACCACAGATGATTTAGTGCATCACCTGGTGGACACTGTAAAGAATGGGAAAGCCCCTTCACAACATATAGTCTGGTGACCTGACCACACCGTTCATGGATTTAGACATGGGCACTTTTTTTTCCTCGGTTTTGTTTATAACTCTCTCTATACTGTATATATAAATGCAAATTATTGTCAAAAGTTGGTTGAATGTATCACGTGCATACACGGCTCCTTACAATTTCATCCTCTCACCAGATTGTTATTATGATTTTTGGCAGTGATTAAAAATAAATGGAAACATTCAACTCATTTGTATGAGTGGGAGAGGATGAAGATAGTATATTACTTCAACATGTTGTTTGTCTCTTAAACCTGGCCCCCTCTCCTAAAGTCAGTATGGATCTGAGGGCCATATTACAGGTTAGCCCCCACCAAACACACACACCTTTACCTTGTCTGACAAATATCTGAAATCAACTTGTTTATGTGTCTTGCCAGAAGACTCAATAAGGCACACACAATTAACTTTGTTGGATTTAAAGTTTTTATGGTGTCCAATTGGAAGTTATGTGTCTCATTCTAGCCCCCTTTGTGTTGGCCAGTGAAAGACATCTGCTCTCTCAGATGCCAGCCGGCAGTATTTTGCTGTGGCACTGCAGTCTTATCTGCGCTTGAGGTCTGTACTTTAATGGGCTTTATTGATCTAAACAACATCAGGGGTTGCGGTGATGTTATTAAGGCAGAGATAACTTCTGTGTAATTCCACTCTGACAATATATTAGCCTTTTATTGGTCTAAATAACTTTGCCTTTTAGACAGTAATGCACCAGTAAGTCACAGCAGCTCTTCATGTCGGCAGGATCTTAATAAAGCATTTCCTCTGGACATCCTGCTGCGGAGAGTGAAAAACGACAGGTTAAAAGGCCTGCTGGGAAGTTTCCATGCCATCACTGTAAATTATCTCTTTTTAATTAGAGAGAGAGCTGTGAATGGGGGGGGGGGGGGGGGTTGGGTGCGAGTTTGTACAAACATGTGTTCCAGTAATTTCTCTGGTGACACAAACACACACACAAATACACACACACACACACACACACACACACACACTAATAAACGTATTAATAATTTTTTGAATGTTTGGTCAGACTAAGTAAGATACTTGAAGATGCAGCTATGGTATCTTGTGACACAATACAGCACAAAACGCTTAAAAGCACACAACATGAACATAGTGTGTTTGCATGAGCATGTATAGTAACCAGCATCGGGCATCGCAATTAACACAATTACTTTGAGGGATTGATATTAAATGTAGCCAATGATGATGCAAATTGTCCAGCTTCAAATTCTTTGAAGGGTTGGTTTGGACATAAAAAAATAATATAAAATAAAGTATAATTGATGACTATGTGTGCACATCAGTAATAACAAGAATAAGGTTTGTAATATTTTGAAATAGAATTAAATTAATATCATTTAAAAGGTTGTTCTCTATTGATAGGTGTTTCCCAATGGATTATGTATTGTACAGGGTCAGGGTGTGTTGTGTGTCTGTTAACTTCTCAATGGACAGTTTGCAATTTTTCTCTCCTCAAGGGCAGCACATATCTAATATTAATATGAAATAACGAACCCATTATCTGGAAGTGTATTTTTCGAGGGTTGGGTTGGGGGGTGGTGGAAGGGCTTCATAATTTGCAGCTATTTAAAGCCCCTGGTTTTGGTAATGAATTATTTTGTCATCTCGATTGTGATGAGATTCATCTTTAATAACTGTAACAATTATTTTATTAAAAAGAGAAGCCATGCATTATAGCTATCTCGCCAAGGTCTTCAAGCTAGAAGGAATTCTCATTAAGAGCATTATATTACCCCCGGTGTGCTTTCAGTTGGATGTCCCTGCTGAAATTACATTTAGGTGTCAACATTGTTTGTGTTAGAAGTAAGCAGCCATATTTACACAGGGCAGCTTTTTCATTTGCTTGCTGACACTGCCAGATGTATTAAAAAAAGATACTAATGCTAGTTTGTATCTGATTAAGTCACTTAGAAGAGAAACTCCTCTTAAATTCTTGACTTTTAATATAAGGCAAGCACTGTTCTGTCATCAATGCAGGCATACATCTTTATTTAGCCTTTGATTGCACAAGATTATTTTGTGATTTATTTAGTTGGCACAAAAAGGGACAAAGTTATCTCCCCTCATAACTTTAAGACCCTTCCCAAAAGCGCCAGCATCAGGTTGTTTTCTGTGGTGATTGATTTGCTAGCCTCCTTTCATCTACATCCTGTGTTTCTTCTGATGGTTAGCGCGGTGTGTCACATTGTGTTTTCCTAATGGTTTCAGGCCCGGGGTTGCTGCTAATGACATGGTTGTAATTGTTTGTCAGTGTGATAATGTAGGATTTCCTATTTCCATGTGAAGTTGGACATTTGATGAAGGAGGCGTCTTGTCATGAAGACAAAGTGCCGTCATTTGTCAGCAGTTAAATGAGCTTCTCTCTCCAGATATCCTCTTTGCTTTTTTCTACGGCAATATAATATTCACAGATCTCTTTTGGACTGCTGCCTTTTGCCTTCCACATGATGCATCGCGTTAGAAAACCAAGCAACCAAGATTAGGATCAAAGCAACAGTGAGAGATAAAGTTCCGTAGAGTCACTCAAGTTTTGTTTTGTGCTGCTGACATATAGAAATCTGTTAACTGTATTTGACAGAAAGACAGAAGTGAAATTACAGAGTTGTGTAATCTTTTATTCTTAGTGTTTGCTAGCAGTCATCACTTCCTCAAAGTAAAAAAAGAAAAAAGTAAGAGAAACTATTGCATCATCTCTAGAGGAAAGCCTCTGATCAGGTCACTGGAAATCTCCACTTTCTACAATTTAGATTCTAGTGAAATTGTTTTGCTTGGCTAAAAGTCAATAAAATACTTGATCAATTCTGTCTTTCAAAATATATCATGAACTTATGAGGTGACCCATTGCAGCAATTGAAGGACAGGCTTGTGGGACTGCCTTCATACTTTCCAAAGTCTTTGATGAACATACTGTGGTTCTTCTTTCTGATTAGACTGGTTCCATATTGTGGGGTGGAGGGGCAGATCCTTCCTAGTTCTCAATCGAATGAGCTAAACAAGCCAAACAAAGGAGAGGTGTAGTGAATAGGTCTCCTGAGGGAGCTACTTATTGTCACAATTGCCCCTCTGTCTTTCTACTCCACATATCCATTCACGTCTTCATTGGTTATGCTCTGTCCACTGTAGCACACTCGCCCGGTGCAATCAGCTAAATGTAGCCTCTTGCTTTTTTTATTATTACCTGGGTGTTTCAAACTGATATCTTTTTTTTCTTCAAGGACAAAGGGGGTAGGAGGAAGGCAAGATCTTGTGTGAAGTCCCCGAGCTCTCGCCCCAGCTGCAGATCCCTTTTCAGTGCCAGCTGTTCTCTCAGATACACAGGGCCGTTGCTGAAAATTCTCTTAATATAATTCTGGGGGTGGAGGGGGGGGGGGGCTCATGAGAATTGTGCAAAACAAGCGTGCCAAGCCAGGAGAACGTTGAATTTTTCATCAGCGCGGCCTCAACTCACTGATTTAGTGGGCAAGCGCTCTCATTCATGAGCAGATGTTCAGTGCAGTTACACTCTGCAGTTGATGTGAACTTACTGGCCTCTCTACCATTGGCTGCAAGGACGTTGGCAGCGACCTGGCATCTGAGAATTACTCCCAGTAAAAGGCGGCAGGGCCCTGGAAAGCGTAGAGTGCCGGACCCTTTTTCAGCCACTTCACCGGCCCAGGAGCTGGATAGTGGACATGGGGAAGGCTCTGACAGCCCATCCGTCTTCACGCTGACAGTGATGGAACACTTTGCCACTGTTTGAACGGGGGAATAGCAATGAAATTCCTGAGTATAATTTTCCAAGTTTTACGTTCATTTCTAAAGTCTGACTAAACTTTAACCAACACCACGCAAATCTACTGAATGTGTGAGAAATACCTGCAGGGTCTTAAAAGCATTACAAAAGCATTGCTTTTAACATTCTCAAAATAAGGCCTTAAAATTATTGAATATAGCTGCAAAGTATTGCACTTCCTTTACAAAGGTCTTACATGTTATATTGCCCTTTTAGTTACTTGGAGAGGGGTCGTCATGTGACAAATAAATGTTTGAGTATACACACACTTCTCAAAGCTATTGTTACAGTATATTAATGTGAGTTTATGATAAATGGTCTTTATTAAAAGTATCCTTAAATGCATCAGAACTTTATATCCTTCCTACTTTTGTAAGTATGGCTTTGAAGTTGACATTACATTTAATTTGAAGTGCCATATCCCTGGAAATATATGTACTACATGAAGGCATCAGCCCCTTCTGTTAGTATGAAACCATTCTACATGTGGTGGAATTTATTTCACTACCCTTGAAAGAGGAAATTCATCAAAACAAGGCACCTGTGAAGGCTAATGTTTTGGCCCTGTAAGTGTGTAAGCTGAAAGCAGCTGGTGCTGTGGTCACCCTGGTGGGCTGTGTCCTCTCCCCCAGCCATGGTGCTTCAGACATCTGCATGCCCAAGCTGCTCAGCCTGGTTTGATGTGGCTATAATACAGATCTGTAATAGTTTCTCTTTTAACTAAGCAGTTTGATGTAAAGTGCCATTAACTGCTCATGGGTGTGTACGTGACATCAGGTTTATTAGTAGGCGGCCTGCCAATCATCTCCAGTTTTGTGTGAAAGTCATCACGGTAAAAGTTGTGCATGTGGGGACTCGAACGGTAAATGACAAGCTCTTGTTTCCTCTGCACGTCTCATTTTCATTTTCTAATTGGTCGTTTTTCAGGTTGGCTTTACGAGAGCAAAAAACTAATTAGTGTTTCTAAATTCAGCTGAAAAAAAAGTCAGTCAGCCCGGCTTGATTGTTCTGGTTTCCTCTCCTCCTGTGTCAGGCGCTCCAACAATAAAATAAGACTCTAATCATTTCCAAATTGCTGGTATTTTTAAACCTCCAGAGCTGAATCATGTCACTCCCCTGGTCTCTTGGCATTTTGTTTGGGAACAGAGGTTTGCCCTCTCTGCCTTGTGTGTGCTCTCTCTTTTTTCATTTGTGGGAAGTTTGGATTTGGTGGAACAAAAAAAATGAATTGTTGTGTTTTAGGTGGGGTTTGTTTCTGCTTTGATTGAGAAGGAGCAGAGTTTACAGTAGCTTGTGACATTGGCTCAAAGCTGCTCCAGCTGCAGCGAGCCCTCAGGAAGCCCCCGGCCAGGCCCACATGGGGCGGCCCGGTGAGAGGAGAAGAGCCAGCCCTGTTTGAGTTGGCAGACAGACACTCCCTCTCTCGGAGAAGGTTCTGCTGCCTCTGCAGAAAGGGGCCAGTGGCGGCCGGCCGGCTCTGGTTGTGGGGCGGTGGCGGTGATTCTCGGGGCAGGATATAGGGCTTTTTTCCACCTCTCCTCCCCTTTCAGGAAACACATTTTGCTGTTTCTTCCCTCTGTGTTTGCAAACCAAAGGAAAGGAGTTAAGGCGAAAGGGCCATGGGGCAGTGGGACTGAATGACATGGTGGCTTGAGTGCTAATGTGCGGAACAAGCTCTTTCAGAATGCCTGGGTGTTCACTCTGGTGGGGTTTCATGTATACAGGATATGAATGAAATATCAATTATAAGTAAAAACACTTCAAAGGTGGAGTCAGCGATTTTGGAGAACGGTTGTTGTCAAAATCACTTTTTGTCAAAATCAGTGAATATCTCCTCACAATCTGTAAACTAGTATGTAATCATAGGGTATGTAAAGAAAGTAGTCCCTGTAGCTAGCAACATGCCCCTGTACAGGCGGTGTATTAACGATGGATTTTTTATCAGCGTACACACACAAAGTACAGATAGGTGGTGAATCGTGACGGGTTATTCACTGATTTTGATCAAAAGAGAGTTTGACAACCTAGCTTTCTCCAGAATTGCATACTTCACCTTTAAGAGTGTGCTTCAACAACACTATATACAGTATAAGACTTGAGTCTTTAGATGCAAGTAATTAAACAGTGCCTGATCTGAAGGTTATTTCGGAGCAGTATTTAAATGCAATTAGTGCAATGCTCAAATTAATTTTTCAGTTACAGTTTTTGGAACGTGTCATTATTATTTGTGTAATCAAGGGAGTTCTCGTTTGAGATGCTAAATATGTATGCACAGATTAGAAACCTATTTAATTCTCCCTTGATGGATATTCATTTGAAAGTGACCTGTTTTGTGTCCCTCTCCACACACTATTGCTCTTGTACAGTCACACACACTTAACAATCATCCATCTCGTCTGAGGTGCCTCCACAGTTACTGCTTTATAAACTGATTGGTTGTTTTCTTTGCTTTTTATTTGCTAAATTTATGTTTCAGATAATTTGCATTGTTTCTCTTTTCCCCCCTTTCCTTCCTGCCCCCTCTCTTCTTCTATCTGCTATACGTCGGTCCAGCCAGGACACTCCAGTGTTGGCATCCTGTGGAGCCCCAGATCAAAGAAGGTACTTTGCATGCATGTCATTGGAAGGCACAAATCACTTAAAGCTACATAACTTTTTCCATATACATGAATGTTGGTTACATTCATGCTATCGCCCAATGAGTTGAGACAAAGTTGATCAAACCCACAAAACTCTCTCTGGGGGTCGGTTTCACAGACAAGGCGTAAACCTAGTCCGAGACTAAAATGCCTGTTTGAGCTGGATTAATTCAAAGCCACTTGCACAGACTCAGTTTAAAATAGTCCTGGATTAAAACTATTCAGGATTAAACAAAACCAACTGCAAGACGGACGACTAGAGCTGCTCTAGGTCTAAATTTGATCTTAAATTAATCCTCCAAAGAGGCAGGTTTAACTTCAGCTTAGTGGTGTTTGTGAGAGAGCATGGACTATTTGGAATATCTAAATGAAGACCAACTCCCACTGCAGAGGCCAGCCAGAAGAGTACTTGTGGATAGGTCTTATCCAAAACATTTATTTGATGAATTTACATTTCGAGACCACTTTCAATATGGAAAATGCACTGAAAATAACAACTTTGCTTCAGTTTATTAGATGGATGCATTTAAATTGAAGATGTATTCAGCACATTACAATGAGTGTCTAAAACAATTCTGTTTTCAAATGTGGTTGTTGTGATTTAAAATACTGACACACATGAGTAACAAAATGACAAAACACAACATGAACACCTTTTATTTTCTACTTATATCTTCACTGTGATTAGTAATCACAATTGTCTCAGTACTGTATCTTGTTTGAATCATAGCTCTCTCTTCCAACTTCATGTCCAATTCCACCTGTAGAACTACATACTTCCTTCAGATATTGCATTTTCTGTTCATGGATTTCTCAGGCTAACTTTCATGCAAAGTCATCTTTTTTGTCCTTTGTTGAAATGTTGTGGCAAGCTCTGTAACGGCTGGATCAGGAGGACACAGGCGCGGAGACAGTAACAGTTTTAAGAAGATTTATTTTGGAAGTAACCAGCAGGGGGTTAGGACCGTGATCCGTGGGGGGAAGCTGGCTGTCATGGGGCTCCAGGGAGAGAGCAACGGGGCAAGTCCAGGGAGCTGAGTGTGAGCAGGCTAGAGCAGGCAGGCAGAGGGGTCCGGGAGGAAGTGCTGGCGGGCGAGGGCTGGAGCTGGTGGCTGGAGTCAGGCCGGGAGAGCTGTGGCAGAAAAAACAGGAGTTAGCCAGGAAAAATGCAAAAAGCGGAGCTGCAAACAGGTTAGCTTAGAGAGAGGACTGTGTGGAAACAGAATCTACAATCTGGCAGTGTCTGGCAGGTAGGGCCGGGTATATGAAGAGCAGTTGATTGATGATTGATGGCAGCTGTGAATGCTGGTGATTGACTCCAGCACACCTGACTCCAACCCTGCAATAGACCAGCACTTAGACAAGGGAAAAACAACACAAGGGCTTGAGGCCCAAGCAGGATCATAACAAGCTCTTCTTTAAAGTGAGATTGGGGTTTTTCCACAGAGTCTATCAGTGCAGATATCATTAAATATAATGTCAAAATTATAAATGAGAAAGATGTGAAATACGGATAATAATGAAGATAACCTGAAGTTGGTGTATTGTTCTTTTAGTAACATTTTCATTAGTATTGAATTTGTTGCAAATATCCATGAAAGTGACTTAAACGTCCCAGTTTAACTAGTCCACGTTAAGACCTACTCCTGGCTTAATCTTAGCCTGGTGCTACCAGACCATCATACTTCATTTCATTTGTACAGAAGGTCTGGCAGTGCTGTAATTGGCAAACGTTCACTCATGGAGGCGGGTGTCTGTTAAAGTTTAAAACTATTGGATCTGCCCAGTGCCACTCTGGATTAGCCAACCAATCGCATAACGTTTGGTCGTCACGTGTGTCATGAGCCGGCTTCTGGCAACTGAAACTGGAGCGCGACTTCGACGTCATCGTTCTCAGCCATCGTTCTCAGCCACTCGCTCTGTTCGCTGATTGGACCGGCTGTCGAATCTCCGGCAAAACTGGGAAATGGGCTGTACACCCAGACTGACTACTGAAGGGAAAATAAAATTTGGCCGGAAGTAGGCGGGCGGGCGGAGCCAGGCTAGCTTAATCTAGGCCCTGTCTGTGAAACTGGCCCTATATGTCTTAGTATGGCAGCGTTTACACACTGGTGTCACCCCCAGACACTGGTGCAGGAGCTCAGAAGAAGCGCCTAAAAAATGTTTCAGTTGTTGATTCTACTGCTAAGAAAAACTTGTACCTATAGCAGAAGGTATAAAATCCATGTGTGATCACAAAATGATTACCTCATGTAGATGCGCAGACAGTGTTGTTGTTATTACTCAGAATACCTCTTTTGGATGATAAGTTACACACTATAGCTTTAACACAGAAACACAACTTCATCAGCCTTAAATCAAACTCATCATTCTTTTCCGACATTATTTTGAAGACAACCCCGTTTTAAATCTCTTTTTAAAAGAAGGGCACCATATGGAATTGTTGTGCGTTTGAGAGCCACAAAATGATAAGAAAAGTTTTGCATAGTAACCAAGTTCCTCATGCAGTTCAATATTTAAATGGTTGTGAACTGAAGACGCCTGGTCGGTGAGGTCATGTCAGGGTCGTTGGCTGGACATGGTCTGTGAGAGTAAAGATAAGGTGTCGGTCCATGTCTGCATCCCCCTGACTATCCTAGAAGTCATTACTCCTTGTGTGGTGTATAAACACGTCAAAAACAAACAATGACCCCAGGCAGACTCCACACACTGCAAAACAATTTTCAAAGCTTCTCAATATAGTGTAAACACAAAACATGGCTAACCTTCACGCAGGGAAGGCTTCACCTTAAAGCCGCTGTTTGTTTTATAGTACCTTTAGACCTTGGTCAGATGCAGTTTACATCTCTTGGGCTCTTTTCAGCTGGATGGAGCTCAGGTTCTGTGCTGACATTAAGGGTGAGGCTTTTATCATTTGATTTGTTTCCGTTTGGTTTTTGAATAGTGACGATGCAGTGCTACATAGTTCCATCTCAACTGATGTCTTGCACAGATAGTTTATAGCTTTCCAGAATTTACAACCCTTCTCCCTATTTCGGCAACTACTGAAGCCGAAAAAGTTGGCCTCTGTTAAAGGTTACAATGTTGTGTTTTGATGTAGGCTTTGAATCTTTATAATTAATACACTGTATGTTAAATATAAATATTACTTATTTAATGACATTAAGGTTTGTGCAGAGTTTGGATAAAAACCCAGCATGGGACATTAAAACTCTCATTGGAAGCCATGCTGATACATTCATTTTAGATTTAGACTCCCTACTGGTTGTTCCTTAGGCCAGCTTTTCAAAATATAAATGGAAATTACAATACCAATCTTTGAATGTAAGTAGCAATATGTTCCAGAAAGCTCAAATGTCTGGGTGTAAATGCAGGAGTAGATTTCCCCACACAGGGACCCTCAACTATCAACTAATGAATATTCATATATTCTTCTTTCATAGACTCTTCTTCTCTCACATTGAGCCGGGGGTGAGTGCAGCAGTCCTATGTTCAACCAAGAGTTTAATAAAGCCCAGCTGCTGAATGATCAAATAGTGTCTTTAATTAAGGCCTGAGTGTACACCCCATGTAAAATTATGTCTGGAATGCTAACAACCTGTGATATTTCCAGAGGAATTTCCAGTGCAGGTCTCAGAGTGTGTGTGTGTGTGTGGGGGGGGGGGGGGGGGGTGTTTGGGGTTTGGCAGAGAGGAGGGGCAGTGTTCACGTGGCAAGCCAACATGTTGTTCACATCCGTGTCAGATTGAGGATAATGAAGGCCAGACTGATCCTTGGATGCAAGCCTTAAGTAAATGATCCCTCTATGAATACATTACAGCAGTGCTGTGTGCCTCCCCTTGACGAGCCAGCTACGTGTTGTTTTGTGGTCTGACGTAAAAGCCTGACAAAATGGCAGTCACGGTGTTGGATCCCGCTTTACGTAAACGCCATCCAACCCCCCCCCCCCCCCCATTTCACTTTGTCTCGCAGCAGTGCTATTGTTTTTGCATTAACGTTGTGGGTTCTGGAAGTGCTGATGGTTTCCATGTTAGTGGCTGTTTGTGCAAAGCAGTTTGATAGTAAATGGAAAGTATGAGTGGTGTTGTGTCATTTGACAATGTAAATGAGCCATCTCAAAGTTTCCCCCTCCCTCTTTAGGGGGGTACATTTACATAACAGGCAGGGTTTCTGGTGCTCATGCAAATAGTTCATGTATAAAAACCTTACTATTATCATTTCACTGTTATTATATAGTGTTTCATTTAGAATGAATGAATTAGGTTTCTAAACATATACAGCTCCGGAAAAAATTAAGAGACCACTCCAAATGTTCAGTGTCACTTGTTTTACTCTTTAGAGGCATATGTTTGAGTAAAATGAACATTTGGATTTTATAATATAAACTACTGACAACATTTCTACCAAATTCACAATAAAAATATTGTCATTTAGATCATTTTCAATAAGTAATGTAGAGATAAAGATTTTCGAAAAATTCAGACTGGTCTATTTTTAAAGGGGCTGTATATAAAATATACAAAAAGTAACATAATGGAGTAAGAATTAAGCAAAAACAACAATCTCACAGACGGAAGTTTTCCACTTCAATTCATTGCCACCTGGCACTTTGCATGTAAATGAATCCTAAACGTTTCATTACAAGGCACTTTTGAATATTGATTGGAAAGACAAAGACGTAGAAATGTAGCACTTGTGAATGTAGCCCTCCTGAGCTACTATAACATTAATAAATACCTTTCTGGCTCTTTAGTGGTGGGCTTGCCCTACACACTGAGTGAAACAATGTTGTTTCATTTCTGCTGATATCGCATATGTACCTTCATAGATGGACGGGTTGGATGGATCCAATTAGCCATGGTCATTGCTCGTGTATTAAAAAGCTGACAGTGGGAAACTTGCATAGAACATCCTTGATTTTGGTAGTTTTGTGAAATGCTTTTGCAAGGTACTTTAAAAGCCCATAAAGAGCACAGTGTGAGGAATGAGCAAGATTTGATTTACGGCTGTAGCAAATTGTCTCAATTAGACATGGGAGGGAAATAATAGATTTTTCAGTAGGCAGTGGACAATGATGGCGGATACTTAAAGCATAATAAAGTGAACCAAAATCCATAGCCCGTTTTCTACTCCTATTATATACAATCAACACTGCAATTACTTGTGACTTTTACTTGAAGATTTCATACAGGGTTTATTAGCAGATAATGCATCCTTTAATACAGAGCACTTACATTCTACAGCCTACACACACACACACACACACACACACACACACACACACACACACACACACACACACACACACACACACACACACACACACACACACACACACACAGGTTGGATGGGATGTGACAACCAGCCTGCACAGGTGCACCTAGTGTCTGGTATAGGCCTCCTGACCTTTCACATCATGTGTACCGTACTGGCCTGTCTGTTAAGCACAAGCTCTGTTTGTAAACACGGACAGAAGGAGGAAAAGCACATTTGCCCCGGTCGCACTCGGATTACATACACACACAACGCAACGTGACACGCAACATACAGTGTTGTGCGAAAGTTTGTGAACCCCTTGAGCCTTTTGGAATTTTATTTATTTTAACCATTATTAAAAAAAAAATTCAATATCAGTATTTTTTATATGAAATAACAGATGTTTGTTTATCAATTCAACATTTTTCTTTTCCAGAAATCAATTGTTAAAATAGATAAAACAAATTATTTGACAAATGTTGTATGTGCAAAAGTTTGTGAACCCTAAGCTGCATTGCTTAAATCGAGCAAGGTAAACACAATCAGGTGGGCCAAACTGATTGATGAAATAGACCAATGTAATGAGAGATCTTTAGGGAAGAAATTGGGTGCCACTAGATAAAACACGGATAAAACCAGGTCAGTTTAGGCTCACCAAACTGAACCCATACAGGTCAGACATGCTCAAAGGGGAAACAATCTCAGAGGATCTCAGGAATAGAGTTTTGATGTTGCACATTTGTCTGGGGACAGCTATACATTCGTATAAAAAAGTTTGAGCTCCATCGGCCCACCGTGAGGCAAATCATCTACAAATGGAGAGCTTTAAGTTGACTTAACATCTGCCTAGAAGTGGACTTCCTTCAAAAATATCTTCAAGCACCACAAAAAAAGGGATTTTTCAGGTAAAAGCCAACCCAAACATTACATCTGGAGATTTGCAGACCATTTGCCATCACCATTCTTCACTTGGGAGAAGGTTCTGTTGGTGGTAGGCAGAGTTGCGTTTTTGCCCAAACATGGCGGTTTTGGTTATGACCAAACAGATCAATTTTGGACTTATCTGTCCACAGATTAAGACTTCAGGTATCTCCAGGTGCTCTCTGGCAAAGCTGTGGCAAGCAGTCTTGTTCTTTTTTGAGAGCAGAGGCTTCTTCAGCAACCCTCCCTTGAAAGCCATGTTGACTGAGTTTTCTTCTTATTGTGGAACCATGCACATCTGTCCCAGATGTTGCAAGAGAGGTCTGCAAATCACTAGATGTAATGTGTGGGTTGGCTTTTAACTAAAAAAATACTTTTCTTGTGGCGCTTGAAGATATTTTTGAAGGAAGTCCACTTCTAGGCAGATGTTCAGTCACTCTTAAAGCTCTCCATTTGTAGATGATTTGCCTCACGGTGGACCGATGGAGCTCAAACTTTTTTTGAATTAATTTATAGCTGTCCCCAGACAAATGTGCAGCATCACAACTCTATTCCTGAGATCTTCTGAGATTTTTTTCCCTTTTAGCATGTCTGACCTGTATGGGTTCAGTTTGGTGGGCCTAAACTGACCTGGTTTTATCCGTGTTTTATCTAGTGGCGCCCAATTTCTTCCCTAAAGATCTCTCATTACATTGGTCTATTTCATCAATCAGTTTGGCCCACCTGATTGTGTTTACCTTGCTCGATTTAAGCAATGCAGCTTAGGGTTCACAAACTTTTGCACATACAACATTTGTCAAATAATTTGTTTAATCTATTTTAACAATTGATTTCTGGAAAAGAAAAATGTTGAATTGATAAACAAACATCTGTTATTTCATATAAAAAATACTGGTATTGAAAAAAATGAATTAATAATGGTTAACATAAATAAAATTCCAAAAGGCTCAAGGGGTTCACAAACTTTCGCACGACACTGTATGTGTCACACGGGCTGAAATCAAAACAGCCGTTCGGCACAGAGGCTGTATGCACAGTGAAAGCAATGCTGGCAGATGAGACACGGCAGCCCATCCTGTCTGGAATAGGACAGGCCTGTTCGTAGGCTGCTTTGACACCCTCTAGTCACTTTGTCATGTGGGGATGTGCTGCTCTGATAACATGTACACATGGCATTCAAAGAGCGTCATATCAGCCCGCGTGACAGGTACGCTCCCAACGAGACGACAGCCAAAGGGGGGATGTCCTCTTCAATACGCTGTGTGTTGAGCACAGTTGTGCAGCTGAGACAGAATCACATCTTCTGACATCATTCTGAATGCTCTTTATGTTGTCTTTTTTCAAAGCGGATGATAAGATGTTGTCTGTCTGCCCAGCATCACAACAGACTAGAGAGGCCGGTGCAGAGAGACAGGTATGAAGTCTCCATGTCCATCCAGTTATATCCACCCTAATACAAACAGCAGATTGGGTGACGGCAGTAAGACAAAGTGCAGCAGGCGCTAGCTTTACACAGGCAACATGTTAATGATATTCTGAGCAGTTTAATCTGCCCATTGCCACGGCCCCATGAGCAAATAGTGTGGCTGTATGTTGAGCAGTGGCTGTGGGGGAGAAATAGGAATCAATCATCAGAAACAAGTGAATGAATGAAGGTGAACCAACAGCTGCTTGACTGATGGCGTACTACAGACTGTGTCACCCCCACATCTGTTTACATCTGACAGCCACACGAATGTTTATATCCAACGGCTTGTAATTGAGCTATTTTCCCGAGGGCAGCCTGTACTGTAACCCACTCTAAGTTAGATTATTCCAACTTTCCATTAAAGTGTGTGTGTGTGTGTGTGTGTGTGTGTGTGTGTGTGTGTGTGTGTGTGTGTGTGTGGGGGTGGGTGGGTGGGGGAGAGGAGTGGGGGTTACTGATCACAAACTGCAACACTGGTATGTAAATATGGCTTATCAGCTTCGCCAATTTGGTTAAGTGGCATGCACGTGGGTGATTCACATATTCAGCTGTGTGGCGTCAACGACACAGGCCACATACAGTACACATGTATAAATGTAGGTAACTAACCAAGTACCAATGAAGCAAGAACACAACCATGAAAATGATGGTGTGTCACAAACTGATATTGTGTGTAAAAGGTACATGTATGCTCTCAAAGTCTTCAACTTGCCACCGTTGCAAACTTAACTGCATGTACAGTAGGCCTATATGGAAATTGAAAATGGGAACAATCTAGATCTAAAACACACCATTTAAATATTCAAATGCTAACACCAAACAATATAATGCATCATGGCTTTTGGTATTTGCGTACAACTCTGTTTGCTGCTGTGAGCTTGGAATGATACAAGGAAGAGGGTGAGAGATAGTGAGGGAGAAAGGCACGAGTGGAGGATGTGGAGCTCACAAACAAAAGCCTTTGTCTGACAGTTCAAGGAAATGGCACCTGTGTGAACTTTGAAAAAAAAACATACCATTAATTGCATTTTAAATATAAGTATCATACTGTATGTGTTGAAATGACTGGCTACTTCTTATTTGAGATAAAAAAGGGGGGGGGGGCGAGTGCAGGTGTGGAACATATTAACATTTCCACATTGTTTTGTGTATCTTTATTTAATTGCGGTAACAGGAGAACCAGGAGAAAATCAAATCAGATGTAGACGACTTGTAGAGATAATGGGCGACCTGACAGAGCTTACTCTCTCCTTCCACCACACAACACCAATCTTCACACATTCTGTACATGCTTTTTTTTAAAGCAAAGTACCCCCAAAGCGCTTCTTTTGGTTTAAACTGCCAGCCTGTTCCACATAAACAACACAGTCATCTCCAACTCTAATTTTCCTCAACTAAAGAAAAGAGATTCAAGGGGCGTTTTGGCAGAGGAGAGCTTCCAAATATCTGAATGTGCTGATTGCTTACCCTAATTATTATTATGTTATTCATATTCAATTAAGGGTAATATATATTCAACACTCGAGAACATGATATAGTAGACTATCCTAAATTGAAATTAGCAGTCATTTACTATGAGCAAGAGCCTTTTTTGAACAAACAAATATGGATCCTTAGGCTTTTGGCAAACAAAACCATGATCAGAAAACCTGGTCCAACTGCTTCCAGGTCTCTGTTCAGTCTTTCTTTCTATATGAATTCTCCAGAGGGGATGACATTTACAAGAGCCACAGTAAATTTGGCTTCATTTGAATGTTATAAAGACATTGTGTAATAACCAACGTAGCCAACCAAACAAAGAAACAAGTGTCAAACACGCTTCTTTTGGATATTTTGCATTACAACAGCTAATAACATTACACTGACTATGCGGGTAATACATATCACTTTCAAGTTAAACATAGGAAAGCATTGCCACTGTAAGCTGGGACATCCGCACCAATATCAACACAGACTGTAATTAAGAGGAAACAGACATTTTTAAATCTATGTACAATGTAATAACAGCGCCCAGTTATTTATAATTGAAGGAATAAGTGAGGCTGTTACTTGACGCTTTTTCACTTTACGTATACATTTAGCTGGTGTCATTGTCCGGAGGTGGGATATCATTTAGGAAATACTATGCATCTGAGCACAAAATTACACTAGTTAGTTTTTTTTTTCTTTGGACTGAAATGGGTTTGAGAGCTCATACATGCGTCCCAAATGTGCTTTTGAATAAGCGTGAAGTATGTAGCAGTGAAAGTGAGTTGTGAGAGAGAGGGGCCTACGGCAAGGGGAATGGCCGGTGAGCCAGAGATTGGCTTTGCAAATTGTCAAATAAAGATTAGGCCCTTATTTCACCATCTAATACCTGATAATCTCTTATGCAGGAACTTTGGCAGTTCAGGGCTTTTCAATGGTGCAGAGGCTTCACATTCTGCATGTCTTCCTCATCACTGAATGTACACAAGTAGAGACAGCAACATGTCATCCCTCCATGGTTAGTTGGCGCTATGCAAGTCGAAACGCAAAGCAGTGGAAGGTGAAGTAAACATGTAGCTACAACACCTTCCATGATGTTAGCAATTTGTACATTTTAATATTCTTGTGCTTGTTAAAGGTGGAGTCAGTGATTCTAGAGAACGCTTGTTGTAAAAATCACTAACTTTCAGCTACCCGTCTGTACTGTGTGTGCACTGCTAAAAATTCAGTGTTAATACACAGCTTAGGTTCAGTACAAGGGTATGTAAATAAAGGGGCCAACCGTAGTTAGCAACATGGCCGTTTACAGAGCCTAGGCTGCTTTAACGCTGGATTTTATTTCAAATCACACACGGTATAGGACTACGGACAGGTGGCAGGTCGTGATAAGATATTCACTCATGATATAGACAAAAAGTGATTTTGACAACAAGCGTTCTCCAGAGTCGCTGACTCTACCTTTAACTTTCCTTGTCAACAAGTTGATTCCAAATGAAGTTGCTCATAGAGAACTGGTATTCTACATGCACTGCATTGAGCTAACTTTGTGCTGTAATATGTGACTACTTTGGCATACATTTTCTCACATTTAGTTATTGAATGTCTCCAGTTTTTCCCCAGCCTCAAATATGCTGAACATTCCTTTTATTGAATTATTAATGCATATATTGAATTATTGAGGGAAGATAATTACTGATCAGATTAATATTAACTCCACGTGAAATATTAATTACTGCTGTTAAAAATGATGAACTTACAGAACTATTAATATAATAATAAACAGACACAGTACTAAAAACAATGAACAAAAAGTGGTGGCTTGGAGTCAAATGTGCCAGAACTGCTTCCATCCCTTTTAACACACAATTTTCCCCTTGAGGTCGGTGAATATGAAATATTATAACAGAACCTTTAGACGACATAAGGTCATTGGCCAGTCCTGCCCCGGGGCAGACTTCAGTGTCGCAGGGGTTCACCAGCATTGGTCTGCAGGGTTCTGTTGTCACCTTGTCCACACTTGACCTGAAGTAGGCTATGGCCTGAGGGAAAGGTACAAAGATGTTTTCATGTGTTTGTATTGGGCAGGTCCTTTTCTCACCCTATACTGATTGGCAGAGCTCCACTACCAGCTCTGTTATTTAGCTCCACCTCCCTACACTCACTCTGAGGGCTATTATAGTGGATGATCTCAAATGAGCTTGGTGGCCGGCTTTACAATTCTTTTTAAAAACACTTTATAGATTTTTTTATGAACACACACACATAAAAACACTGACAAAAGGAATGCAAAAATAAAAGGTCAAATAAAATGAACAACAAACATGGTGTAGTCTACTATTCAGGTTTCTATGGCAAATTGTCAAACTGAAAATAAAAATTGAGGTGTCATGTAGGTCCCTTCAGTACTGTGACATATTTGATTAAACTTCTTTACTTTCCCTGAAATCTCATATTGAATTTTCTCCGTATATAAAGTACAAGAGAACTCTATAAGACAGATGTCAAAATATTGGGATATCTTTTTGTTCCAAAGTTGTGAGCTAACGCGAGTTAGCTCGTACGACAAAAAGTCAATCGTGCTGGAGCACGGAACAGGCAAACTTGCCTAGTGTGAGTGCGACCTTAGACCCCGTTTCCACCTGGGATTAACATCTGATTTTTTAAATCTGGTTACAAGTGGCCAGCTCTCAGTCCGTGTGTTCACACTTGTATTTTCAAATGTGTCTTCTTTGTCTACGTGTGATCCGATTCCATTTACCCTTGCTTTATTTAAATCAACATGTACATCATTTCCGTTTGCATTGCTGTTTTTAACCGATGGGGTTCAAACAAGTAAACACAGTTTTAATCGCATTTGCTATTACAATGCATTACATGCGACGATAAATACAAGTCTAGGTTGACGAGATAGGCTACTGTCTCAGACAAGGAGGAGCGATGCACAACACTGCTTAGAGGGCTCTACATTAACACTCGCCAAATGCGGGTAAATATCATAGTATATAAAAACTCTTGGGCGAGTAAGTTATTACGCTGCTTTGGCTGGTGAAAGATGTGTGCTCGCCGGGTGGCTTTTCTAACGTCTGCTACACTCTTGTCACCACCACCTATATGCAGTTAAGTTACTTTACGTGCGAACAGAATATTGCCTGTGCGCCTTCACATTAAAAGCCTGTTACTGGCCAAACGCGAGTTGACTTTTATTTTAAGCAGATAAGAACAGGAAGTCATTGCCTTGCAGCTCTCCAGTCAATAGCAGCGATTTCCGTGTTTTCAGATTTACGCAGTGAAATGAAAACAGAGGACAGAAAGCTTGTCATTTGCAATACTGGTGGATGCAACTAACATTCATGAGGCTTCTATAAAAGCTGCATGAACGCCAGTGATGCATTTTCAACATATTTCCACTCATGCAGGGGTCGGCAGTTGAGTAGGAGGTCCCTAATGTGGACAAAAGTCACATTGCTGTTTCCACTACCATTTGAAGGCAGACACATCGGACACAACCGACGTAAACCACCTCCGAATGTGGTTTTTGTGATCCGATCTCAATGCGTCTTGAGAGTGTTTTCACCTGTAGTTAGAGCTTTCCAGACGTGATCCGATCACAAAAAACAGATGTTAAAGACAAGTGGAAACGGGGTCTTAAAGAGCTTTATGCATTATTCGCCACCGTCAAAAGGCTTATAAATGAGTGTTTCTTATTTCAATTCAGTGAAGGTGGAGGAGCTGAGTAAAACACAACCTACTCCATCGCCTTCTCACTAGCGCCCCCGGCTTTACTATTCTTATTTTTCTTTTTTTATACAAGGTAGCACATAGTATAATTCATCTAGCTTTTGTCCATTTTGATTAAAACTCTGTTTAGATTAAATAATATTCAGCCAAGATTTAAAATATAATTTGCCATTCTTTGGTTTGTAATTATATTAGCGATTGTATTTGTAAAATATGGAAATCGGTAAGAAAAATAAACTATTATTGTAACATAATGGTAAAGCACCTAGAAAATATGGTTACATTAATGATGTTTTAAATGCTAATGCCTAGTGAAGAACATAATAAGGGAGACATGAAAGGCTCTTTTCAAAAATCTTGATAGCCAGGGAGAAGCAAATTA
Source organism: Hyperoplus lanceolatus (assembly GCA_026929865.2). Taxonomy (NCBI): domain Eukaryota; kingdom Metazoa; phylum Chordata; class Actinopteri; order Uranoscopiformes; family Ammodytidae; genus Hyperoplus; species Hyperoplus lanceolatus. Next base: position 39,172,541 of record CM049396.1, read on the forward strand.
TTTCAAATATTTGATATTTAAATTATTTTCAAATGAACAGAGACGTGAGTAGAGCAGAGGCGAGTAATTTCCCCATGGTGATCCTCCAGGCTTCTTTGTTTCCTTGGTGCATCTCCAGCTCATTAATGTTGTAAGCATGCAAGAGAGAACCACACACACACGCACACACACGCACACACACACACAGCCGTTTGTAGTCCATGGCTCTTTCAGGAAGTGATGGCCGCCGAGCTGTCCTGATTAAAATGACAATAGTCTAATTAACTCGACCTCAGTCTCAGTCACTTAAACGACTGATGGCCTGCAAGCTAACCCTTTGTCTACTCACCGTCCAACAAATATGATTTTGTTCACCCCCCAGCAAAACGCCTATACCCCATATGACTTGATTTGCAATTGACAATTGCTAATTCAATATAGGCAAAGTATCCCATTCTTTGTTTTCTCTCTTAGGAAACCTCATGTGCATTCTCGAGAGGGGGTACAGTGTCACAAGCGCCTTTAAACCGTCTTGGAAATTTAGATTATACCCAATTGCAAAGTGGTGCCTTTTCAGGCATTTTCAATCATAGTAATTTAGCACTTCAGTTATCTGTGTTTCCGCTGGTTGTGTTGCTGTTTAGTTAGTGGCCTACATTGGTCAACAAACCAAATAGCCAGATAGAAAAAGTCCAAAGCTGGCACCCTCAAGCAATCAAGTTTTTTTATGGTCAAAATCTTTTAGCCTCTCTACACGGCAGTATTTAAAAATTCACGCTTCATAAGCCCCCGTGATCCTTTCACATTACTTGATGGACACATCTAAAGTGCAGGAGAGAGAGAGAGAGAGAGAGAGAGAGAGAGAGAGAGAGAGAGAGAGAGAGAGAGAGAGAGAGAAGAACGACATTAGAAAATCCTTTAATGACCGAAGAAGAAACTGCTTTTTGTTCTAGTATGCTTGTGTTGGTGATTAAGGTCTATTGGGAGATAATTATGCTTTAAGTCTGGAGTTAATGAAACGAAAACCTCTCTCTTCTGGTGAAAAGGAAGGGCAGATCTTTTGTAGTGCTATCTGCAGACATCTCCCACCCTTGACAAGGCACACACTGAGGATTGCTTTTTGTTTTAAGGGGTTGCAGCCCCCCCTGCTCCCCTCTGCCTGTCAGTCTGTGGCTGATATGAGGGATCTGTGAATGAAGCCAGAGTCAATGAGGTCTGTCTCTCCGCTGCTGCACTGTTGCATCTGCCTGTCTGTGAACGTTAGGCACGCTGGAAAACATCAAATGAAACATCACAACAGGTCATCTGGGATATGCGCTGGTTTGACTGAGAAAAAAAACCTAAAGATCCAGGGCTAAAAAGAAAATATATCTTAATTCTAACTGCTAAACCCAATGTGTTATATAGCACTCCACTTACAGTGACAAGCATGTGGTGGCATCAATTGACCCTGCTTTGTGGAGCATAAAAAGGAATGCACAGATTTGAAACGCATCACATCTGACTTAAGGCAAGCCCTCTTGAACACATGGAGGTGTTGACCAAGCCATATCGTATGCACAACAAGTGGTATGGTCAGAGAGCACATATTAAAACTGTCACACACACACACACCACACACACACACACACACACACACACACACACACACACACACACACACACACACACACACACACACACACACACACACACACACACACACCCCTCCACCCAAGCACTCTCGCATTTCATCATCTGTTGGTCGGCGCCAGGGTGCTCCAGCACAAGTTTGGCCGCTCTGGATCCATCTGTTGTTATTATTTTCCACAGATAATTGGCTTGAACAATGGAATGCCTGTGCACCCCCCCCCCTTGCCTTTGAAACCCTATACTCTGTTTATTTTCCAGAGGGTCTCATTTTCTGATCTCCATTTCTCTTTCTCTCCGACTCACTCTTTCAACCTCAACATTCTCCTGCCTCCCCTCACCTAGTGTCACCTTGGCCCTAGCCCCCCCCTTTCCCTTACCCATAATCCATTGGAGAGGGGTTTCACATGAAAGATACACCCTAGACTGGCCACATCACTCAGCATCAGACACTACTTTCCTTTTGGAGTTTCTCAGTTCTACTGTTTTTTTCTTTACTCTAACAATAAGAGGGAGGATGGAAAGTGTGGACGTAATCGAGAGACTTAAGAAAGGACAATGGACCTCGGTTTAAATAAAACATTTTCTGCTCATATTTTTTCCCCAATCTCCACTGTGTGTGTGTGTGTGTGTGTGTGTGTGTGTGTGTGTGTGTGTGTGTGCGTATGTGCATGTGTGTGCTTGCGGAGGAGAAGTATATGTAAAGATGAATCAAAGGATCACAATGTGTACTTTTTTAATCCAGGAACATACTTTAATGAAGACCTTCACCAAACAACATGACCTAATTAAATGAATGTAAAGGGGACATATTATGCAAAATTTCGGTTTTAAAGGTGTATTTCCAAGGTCTACTAGAAAAGGTTTTCATGGTTTATTGTTCAAAAAACCCAATAGTTTTCTACCATTTCCCATTTCTTCATTGCCTTTTCCAGCCTTCTCTGCCCTCTATCTCAAAAGGTTGGTTTTGACATCTACCCCCCTTCGCAAAAATACTAGTCTGCTCTGATTGGTCAGATCTACATGGGCGTGCATGCACCGCCCTGCTCATTTACTCTATACCTACCTACATGGGCATGGCACACGCCCAGCTGTCAGTTTTGTTTACTTTTGACCAATGCAGCATGGAGACCAATGTAAACATGTTTAGCTTTATTTCTACCACAAATATCGGCACACTAACCAGTTCTAAACTAAAAGTTTACAACTGAACCTGTTCAGACAGGAGTCTGAGCTGAAAACTGTGAAAATGGCATCAAGATTTCTGATTTCCCTGACATTATCCTCAGGTAAATACTGTTTAATTATGTCACAGTCAATAACATCATTTGAGCTAAGTATTTATGCATAAACTCTCTAAACTGGTAACATACACCCTGTTTTACGTTTGTCTTTACAGGTCTGTGGAATGATCTACAGCCCAGTGGAGTGAAAAAGCTTTGATTGTGAACCGATACTGAGTTGACATGTAAAAATGTACAGTAACCATAATGGAAAATAATGTATCCTGAATCATGTCAAGATTCACTGGAAAGGCATTATCTTTTGTAAAATGTATGGTTGAAATAATTATGCTTTAGGTTTGTCAGAGCTGCAAATGATCTGACAACATTTCAATATCTAGTAGATAATGTATCATTTGTATTGTGATCACTCATTCATAATAAAGTTACCGTTAAAAAATGTATTGTGTTGCTTACTGTCACTGTTTGCTACCTGTAGTAAAGGATTACTTGAAACTCACATTTTCATCTCGCTGAAGATTTTCTCTGATAAAACAGTATCATTACATTTTAAAAAGACCAAAAACATCCTTAAAAATAAAGCAGTTTATTTATAGCCAGTGGAATGAAAATATGAAGTGTACATATCAAACAGAAGCAAAGCCATAACTTTTATGTAACTGTCCAGTTGTGGTTGGGCCCTGAAGAAGACCACCTGTCCCACCCAGTGAACACATCCTCCTCTGAAGGAACGGATAGTGTGACGGTCTTGGTGGCTCCGTCCGGCCCCATCAGTTCACTCGGATACCTGTAAAACATGGCACATTCAATGTTACATCATGTAGCCTAGCTGACATGTATAGGCCTACATCATACATCTGGTATGGCAAAGCTACAACAAATTAAGTATAGCCCTGGCTCAATAAGCAACAAGTTCTGAGTGATACTGTGTGCTTTTTGAAATATAATGGACAGGAAACAAACACCAGCAGAGACAACTTACAGTATTCCTGTCTATGTGTACATTACACTGGAGATCATGTAATAGGCCTACTGCTGCTTGTACTACAGGTTTATTTTGCTTAAAAAAAACGGCACTTTGTCCCGCATTCTCCCGCACAAACGTAGTCTTTGTCCCACATCTGGTGAATTGGGATCTGGTCACCCTAACTACACACTGTCTGCAGACTTATTGCGGTGTGTACTTGAGCTATACAATCAGACACCTAGCAGGTAGCAGGATGAAGCTATTAAAAAAATACTCTTCAGTTTCCAACACACCCTACAGTTTCACCGTCTGTTTTTCACTCAGGGGCTGTCACGGCAGGACTAACGTGAGCTCACAAAAGAGCCAAATAGCAGTCACTGCAAAAGACTCACAGCTCTAACCGTTAGCATAAAGCTAACGACTAAACCCCGCATTCTCTCATTTCAGTCGGTGTTGGTTATTATAGGAGGGATAAAATAAAGCACATTACAGACATTGAACTAACAAACGGACAGAATTATTTTTAAAATAGGACTACTTACATTTCGGACGGATGGTGTCTCTCAGTCTTCCTGGCACAGTCTCCTCCACACTCCAGTGAAAAGGCTTTGATCACACTAACAGATTGCAAACCTTTGCTGGAGATAGCCTAACAAAAAATGAAGTAAATCCATTCAGCCCTAGTGTGCTTCGAGGCTGGGGTGTGATGGTAGCTTGAGGTTGAGCTCACACTGCAGCTTGCTTCTCCTCTGTTGTTGCATGAGCGAGTGGAGGCTCAGCCAGGTGTGTGTGGTTACCAACGGGGCGTCTTGATTTGCCAATCAACTGCCGAGTTTCTGGTGAGCTTTCCCGTGGGAGTATTTATGATAATGAAAACCGACCGATTTCGTCATCAGTCGGTGTTTTTTGGAAGAAACCTTCAAATCCTCCCTTTTTCGAAATAAGTGTCCCAGAAGAAACTGACATATTTGTCTTTTTGAAGCTTGTGTGTGCTGGTAGGGACGCCAATAACCTAAACAGTGTGCCCAAACACCGGCAATGTTTGGTTTTTCATAATATGTCCCCTTTAAGTTAATATTTTAGATTTTAATTAGTGTGTTAATGTATAATTAAGCAGTTTAAATGTTGAAGTCCTCATGCCCTGGTACAGCTTCATATCAAATAGTTAGATTTCACTTGTTTTATCTACAATCTGAGAAAAGTAATTATCAAAGTTTTTTTTCTTAATGTACAATGCAGTGCAGTAAGGTTTAAACAAGACAATCCAATCAGCTTGAAAAAATGTGTTTTTTCGACCTGCTTTTTTCTTCATCTTTACAGCTATATACACCTTTGTCCTTCTCATTAAGGACATTTTTAAGGATTAAGGAAATATTCCTTTCTTTTTTTTTCTTTGCTGCCTTGTGTTAGCGTGTAGAGGTCTATTTGTTCTGCCTGCTCTTGTCTAATTAAACCAGGCCAGGACAGGTACGGCTCCCAGCAGGCATCTGCTCTGTGCCACTTCTTCATTTGCTGAGTGTTTGTGTTTATGCAAAGGGAACTCTTCCTGCATATTTAATCTAAAGCAAGGCACCACCTTTTGTTGTTGCTAGGACCACATACCTCTAGTCCCTCTCTATCTGCAGGCTGGGCTCCAGTCCTCTTTCTGTCTCACACACACACAGCACGCTAACACGCTCAGCTACTAGCACACACTACCTCAACTACTCAATACCTGCTACTTGCTCCTCTCCTTCAGAAGTGGATTTCCAAACACTCAGGGCTTGAATGGAATCAAAATACAGTTTCATGAAAATGATGCAGGTCTGTTTAACTGTGGGTAAGTCTGTTAAAGATTTAATCATATCTCCGCACTTTCTCCCATTTCCTAAGAATTTCTGATTCTTTAAGGAAGATGGTGGACGTATGTGTGTGCACGTCAATACGAGTGTGTGTGCATGTCAATGTGGGGGTGTGTTTGTAAAAACCCTCTTAAACCCCTTTTTAAACCAAAATGAGCATGTAGACCCACTTTTTTTAAATGCAGGTGAATCCGCTGAAAAGAGGCTATTGCTAACTTTCACAGCAGAAACAGGCTATGGTCTGATCACCAGAAGACAATGCAGGTGGTCATGTTTGACGTCATGACGATGGTAATGTCACAACCATGATAGTGGGTTTAAGTGGGTTAAGTGTAAAAGGGTCTAAATTGATTGACATAATTCACATTTATTTCCCTTACCCAGATCAGCCTGACCTTTCTCCAATCTCTGTGGGGAGGAGCCTGGTTAAAAGATGAGCGGGCCAATCACGTTCCACGCTCTGACCTAACGTTAGTCCCTTATAGTGGAAGGAAGCATCTGATTGGTTTTGTGTAGTCGTCAATATAGCTTTGACAAGAGACAAGCCATATCGCATTAGCGTATTTGTCGATCCATGTTGATGTCAACGACTACATGCACCAATCAGAAAGTGGGAGGGTCCGGTATGACTACTGAGGCTAGATTGACGTCTACATGAACCAATCCGGGGCTGCCTTCCACTAACAGACAAGAGATTGGAGAAATACCAGATGTATCTGCGGTAGAGAAACGGATGTGATGCTAGCATGATGCTAGGCTGGTCTCGCCAGGCTACTCTACATCCTGAGTAGGAGTAACTTGCACTATTTCATTGTGCTTTCAACATTCACCATAAAATCCCATTTCTGACACCGATATCTCGTTTAACTTTGTATTTTAACAACAGCGGAAGTTTAACCTGATTATTGGAGAAATGTGTTCAGTACTGATTGGAAAATATCAACCAGCACATACAGTATAGACTACTGTATTGGCACCTTGATGTGTGTGTGCAGTACTCCAGGTGTGTGTATGTGTATGGTGTGAAAGAGAGTACTGTAGTGTTGGTAACCCCGCCGTGATGCATGAAGGTATTAGTTCCTCCCCTCACTCATCGCATCTTGTTCTCCCTTTTGTCTTTGTCTGGGGAAATGGAATCTGCAGCTTATTGATATCAATAGTGCACGCCGTGTCCGGAGAGGAGCATGGGACCTGCATAGGAGAGAGAGGAAACCTGATATGGTTGGCTAGAATTGACAGTCCTTTCTACTTGACAAGGAGAAAACAGGCGTGTTTATAAAAAGAAAATAGGACTGCATAATGTTTGTTGTGCTGCACTCTATGTTCTTGATCAGGGTCGAACTTTTTACCCACATTGATCTTAGTCCACGTGCCAAGTGGGAGGTTTTTTTTTTTGAGCTGCCCCAGCTGTGACTTCAGGCAAAAGAAATTCACAGTGTAGTTTTTCTGATGTTTTTTTCTCTCATGGGTCAATATATATTAGCCTCTCGGAAGACACAGAATAGCATGCATTGGATTTCAGCTTGATAAGACTTTTTCGTATTCGACAAGCTCATTTAAATAGTGTAAAGAAATGTGGGCCTTGTTTGTTTTGGGTTAGAAGAGAAATTCCACTTCCTTTGTATTAAGGCAGCAAAGCTCTCTGTGTGTGTGTGTGTGTGTGTGTGTGTGTGTGTGTGTGTGTGTGTGTGTGTGTGTGTGTGTGTGTGTGTGTGTGTGTGTGTGTGTGTTCTTAGCACAGCAAAATGTGAGGCAGGTCCAAAGAATCTGGGGGGATCAGACAGGCCTGGCATTCACCAGACTGCACTGTTTCCTTTTAAGCTCAGACAAAAAAAAAGGCGAAAAAAGCCCCCAGAATAAGGGCTGACAGGATTGAAACTAAGGTTTAATTGGTGGGTTTTTTGGAGTATGTTTGCGTGTCAGAAAGCACTGTTGTTTACAGTCTGCGTGGGTGTTACAATATAACGTCAGGATCCTGCCAATCACATCAAAAAGAAGATGAAAACAATGCTTGGTTTTTTAACACTTTTTTTCAAATGCTACTTTTTTTATTCGTCTCTAAAAAAAGAATAAAAAACTTAACCAGGTTTTTTATTGAATTGGCCCTTCTTAATAAAAACCCAGAAGAATAGGAAGGGGACAATTGTGTGCAGTCAGGCCGTTTAGCAGATCAAATCATACAGTAAGCAAGCAGCTGCATTTGTTGAGAAGTGAGTCATGCTTTAGATTTTCCTGTGTTTCAGAGCACAGACAGTGACTTGGAAAGTATCCCGCACACACCCTTAAAACAAACACCAGTGACCCTGTATGTAGATATGACTGTAGACAACTAAAACTCTCCCACACCCTCTTCTTATTGACACAATGCTCTTAGTATGGATCCACCAGAGCCAGTGTTGGGCAAGTTACTTCAAAAGCGTAATGCGGTATTTATCACTTGTTACTGTCATTTCCAAGTAGTTAGTTACATTACAATATTACTGTTGTTGGGAATTCATAAGGGGTAGATTTGGTCAAAGTCAAGAATATTATTAATTTCAAGGAAATTATAATATTAAGAAAACATGTTAATTAATGATCAATTAAATTAGTCCAGCTAATCAAATTACTTATTAATACCTACGGAGCACCACCCTTTGTAAAAGGGAACTTTGAATCAAATCAGAAAAACAGTCTCATAATGTTAAAGGGATTTATCTTGAGAATGTCAAAGTTGGTTACAATGTACATTTAAGATAATGAAGGAGTGAATATTCGAGCATAAACCTTATTTACCAGCCATTAGTGAAATACAAGACACAAATATCACAGACACTGCTTCTTAAAATCCAAATGTAAGGGTTTATTTACTTAGGCAAGTTGATTAAAACGATACACCATTAACTAATCTAATTTACAGTTAAAAACATTTTAGAATCAAACCCACAGGCTATAGAGACAGTGCAGGGCGCGTCATAATCTGAGGCCACGCCCATCGTGGGGGAAAACAATACACAGCGCTCCATCCACTTTATATTGAATGACACCCGTATTCGGCAAACAAACTTAATAAAAAAGTAATATGACATGCCTTTCACAAATACACGTTACTTTCTTTAAAGCCACGACTCTTGTCTGTCTATACGAGCTGTTTTGGTGAAAAAGTATTGAGTAATTTTCAATATCGAGACAAAACTCTTAACTAATGTATGCTGAATGCTAGGCTAATGTTAGCCTTCTGCTGTAGGCTAACCATAGGCTAACCCTCAATAATTTTTCACAAAAACAGCTCGTATGGACAGACAAGAGTCATAAGTAACGGTTTTGTGTTAAATGGATGTTCGATTACCTTTTAATTAAGTTTGTTTGCAGAAGACAGGTCTCCTTCAATACAAAGTGAATGGAACGGTTTTCAACGGTTTCCCCCACGATGGGTCCAACCCGGTCCGACCGGACAAAAACACCTCAATATTGAAAACTACTCAATTATGTTTCACAAAAACAGCTCATATAGACAAACAAGAGTCGTGGCTTTCAAGAAAGTAACGTTTTTTTCTTAAATGGATGTTTGATTACATTTTAATTACGTTTGTTTGCAGAAGACAGGTCTCCTTCAATACAAAGTGGATGGAGCGCTGTTCAATGTTTTCCCCCACGATGGGCGTGGCCATGGGCGTGGCCTATTCCATGCACTGTCTCTATAGTACATGTGTATGTACCACTGTGTGTGTGTGTGTGTGTCAAAAAGAAAGGGGGGGTGCACACCGCCCAAAGCCAAAAATGGCGGACAGCTTGTGACGTTTTCGTCACGTGAAGGGGGTCACCGATGGCGACGTAATCACGTGGCGGAGACGTCCTAACTGTGACTTGTGACGTTAAAGTCACGTGAAGGGGGTCAGCGCTCGCGAGCCACTCAATTTAACTTTGGAAACCACAGAAGTCAACGCTCATATGCTTAACAATCGCGACGCAAATGTAAGAATATGTGTTGGTGTGCGGATGTACAGAGTTTGAATAAAGAGAGAGAAAGAAAGAGGAGATCAAGTAAAAGCTCGCCACAGAAAGTGCACAATTAGTTCTTCACCTTGATTTATAGCTTACAGTCATTCAATCTGTGAGTGGTCTCACAAGACTGATGCTGCTTCGGAGATATCAGAGGGGAACAGCTGTTCTGGCACGTAGCGACAATCACAACAATCAAATATCTCCCGGAAAGCGGGAGGAAAAACCACAGTGAGCAGTTAGGCAATTATTATGAAAATAATGCTGTCAGAATCACATTTAACAAGGGAAAAACGACTCGTCAGTCGGTACCTTAACCTTAAGTTAATGTATACCTAAATAGATATCTATAGCCTACGTTATAGTCCAGACAAATGCCTACTGTCAACCGTCTCCGACGGTGATGAGAAGGGATGTGTAGGGTAGGATCCTGTGGTCCACACGGCAGGTTTAGAGGAGGGTCCTGCTTCTTATGCCGGTGGAGGAGCGATCTTGCTTCTTGGGGGAAAGACGGGGCCCGTTGCGGTCAGCTGGCTTGCTCCGGTAGGGGTACGTGCGTCTTTTGTGGAGGCGGCGAGGCAGTTTACTGTCTGTTGCGTTCAGGGACGCTCGGCTTCTTCTCCGGCTGTCAGGGAGGAAGCCACGGCTGAGTTTCAGCAGCCGTGGTAGTATGAAGTTTCCTTGGTGAAACGTCCTTAGGATCCGGGAAGGTAAAGACTGCAGGCAAGCTGTCTGTGAGCTCAGTTTAAAGTTTGCAAACACCCGCTTTGTGGATGGCTCCACTGCGAAAGGCGGTGATTTTGGGGTGCTTGCTGGTTTTATCATAGCATGGTCACATGGTTGACTGGAAGATCTCAGCCAATGGGGGTACCAAACCTTATCAGGAGTGATGAAACTAGGGCTGGGTTCCTTTGTTTTATGACCCCTTGTTCTGGGGGGTTTTGCCTCCAGAAAACTCAAATCCAGGCTTTATTTTACCCATGTAGGCCCCAAGAGTTCCTTATCAGGCGTTGAAAAGGGGAACTAGGCCTCAAGTTTCCTCATAGGTTTCTATTGTACTTTTTAAGCACTGCTGTAGGCACAACACTGTCTTTGAATTGTAAGGCATTACACTACTTTTACATTACTTTTGCATTACTTTCATCAAAATAACATGAAATATGGATTTGGTGTTCTCAATAGATCTTCTTGTGTTCAATGCAGCTCATTACACAGCAGGAGGTGACATGGTATGGCATACTGACTGAGCTAGGCTTAAGGCTAACACAAGTATATAATATAATGGTCACAGTCGTGGCTCATGGTGCAATACACTTTATAATAGAAATACTGTATCTTTAGGTATTTATATTAATATCAATAGAGCTAGAGCCTACTACTGTAGATTGTAAAAAAATGTGAGCCTCAAAGACTTGTTTCTTGCGTTCATCAACTTTTCACTTTTTTAGTTGTTCCAGAGAATCTGCCTTATCATCTTGACATCTACTCTAAATGATATCTGACCATATGTTTGTTTATCGTCTCTCCTGCGTGACATTTTATAATAACAATATTAGCCTAAATATATATCTCCTTTGCTGTGCGCTGGGGAGAAACAGACACGCTGGCAACTTTTCTGGTATTAAATTGGTGATTGGTACTCCGCCCGGCGGAGCTGCTTGATTCTCGGCCGGGTGCGAGGCAAAAATAAATAAATAAAAGGACTCGGCGCGTCACTAGGCTACATAATAGCCTAGGCTGGCCTGATGTGAAACTTCTCTAACATATAGGCTACTTACTCAGGCTCGCCAACATAAAACAGACGCGCACATAGCCACAGGAACACATTCTCAACAGGGGGTGCTGAAAAAAAAGCTCAGTCTGCACTTGTATTGCTGAGGAGAGCTTGCCAACTGCGCTGTCCTTTACACACCATCACTGCCGTCATTATGTTTAGATTTCATAATTTGCATCTTAAGCACTTAGGATAATAAAAAATAGAGGCTTTATTTAAACGCTGTCCATGCGGTGGTTATATTAATAACAATAATAATAATAATAACTGCTTCACTGTACAGTTCCATAGTTACGCATTCAGTTTTGGCGACATGTCTCTCTGAATCAGGGCTCGGGACTCGGGACATGCAATCGGATCGCAGAAGCTGCTCTTCCGTTGGAAGGGAGCGGCACTCCGTTGTAAGGAGGGAAGTGATATGGTCTCTTCTGGTTTCCTCTTATACCCAGCGCAGCTTAAACTTGGGCATTGAGACGGAAGCCAGTAGCGCATCTTTGGAATCAATTGTAGCAGCAAGTCAAATTCTTCTCCTAGCAGTAAGATTAGCGCGGGTTTTTTTCTCCTCTGTGAATCTCGCGGTGTTGGCCAATTTGTATAAAAACAACAAACCAGTCAATTTTGGGTTTAAAATGCATTGTAACGCGCGTTACTGAGATTTGTACCGAGTTACACATTACCATTTTTTTTGTTGTAATGCCTTATATTACCGCGTTACAGCAAAACGTAATACAGTACAGTAATGCATTACTTCCTGTAACGCGTTACTCCCAACACTGACCAGAGCTTAAGGAGTGGTAACAAGTGTCACCACAGTGTTGGCACAATGCATACATACTGTATTAAATGTGGAGTCAGTGATTCTGGAGAATTCTTGTTGTCAAAATCACTTTTTTATCAAAATCAGTGAATATCTCCCTGCGATCCGCTACCTGTCAGTACTAGCTGTGCGCTGAAAAAAATACAGTGTTTATACACAGCCTAGGCTCTGTAAATGGGTATGTAAACAAAGGGGGACCATAGAAAGCAAGATGCCTGTTTCAAAAAGTGAATTTGACAAGTGTTTCTGAGAATTGCTGACTCCACCTTTAATTCTGATGCTATTATACTAAGTGTTTGAAACATCCACTGGCTGTAAAGAACGACTCTGGCAGCCGTCTATTGACAACCATTGAACTCAACCAGCATGAATTAATATGGTAATGATGTGTGAAGGTTCATTAACAAGTTACCATAGAAGTAGCCACAGATACAGGTTTAAAGTGTGCTTGGAGTAATTAATGGAATAACTTTACTTAGTGGTAAATATTCATGTGGCCCTCGTCTTTTTGTCCGCGTGGTGTGAAGAGAGAAGAGAGCCTGTCCATTAGAGGAACTCAAGTAGCTGTACACAGTGAATGCAGGGCCTTTTGTTGGGATTGGGTGCATTTCAGTGGAGGGGTACTAACTCATATTTTGAACATGCAATCTTACAACAAAGCCAAAGGCACTGATAACATACCTGGGACTAGTAGAGAGCATATTGTGAAGCCGTGACCCCCCCTCCACAAATAGGGAAAAGTCCACTTCACAGGTTTGTGGAGTGAATAAAATGAGCCTTGTTGTCCGTGCTCACATGTAACCGCATGGCAGTTCATTACCATAGCAGAAAACCCTTCTGATCGTCCATTTCCTCCTGAAAACAGGCTGTTTGCATGTTTTTTTTTTTATTACACTCCCACAATTACAATGGAGCCCATGGTATTTGCATAGAGAATGGAAACATTTGTTTGGAAGCATCTGATCCTATGAAGGTGTCAGGCTCGTGCACATCAGACTCTTTTTGCTAGTGAATGAGTTTTTTTTTCTCAAAATGATTTGTTGTCCTATTTTCCACTATTTTTAACACAGTTCACCTACAGCAGCATCCGCTCCACCTCTGCAGAGAACCGAGCACAATGCCCCTTTTAGTTTCCTTTTGTCTTTTTAAAATTGTTGCATTTTGATTCATATTCTTAGCTGAAGCCTCTCACTGAGCATGCACATGAGCCACCTAGGTGGGTAATTATCACAACCAGGAGTTGTTCCATGCCCTAAAATCTCTATGTGGGAGTGTGTGATGGGCTCGGGTTTCCCACCCGAGCAAAAGCAGCGTGTGCTTGTTTATCCTCACCCTACGTTCTCCACACCCCCCACTGTTCTAAATGGCAATATTACAACCTGGTGCTGTTTGAAAATGGAGACAATTATCTGTTTAGGCATTACAAGACGGCATTACATGGAAGAAGAAAGGCGTACTCTCTGTTATCAGGATCTCGTTGTTGCCTTTTCTCTCTCAGATACAATTTTTTTCCGTCATTAAAATGATGGAACATTTATCTAAATGGATGTTATGCGTTGGGTAAACTCATTTGGCTCCCGGGGCTCTTTCAGGTGATGGGAATTAATGATGTTTAGTAGTTCGAAAACTGAAAATATCTGTCATTTGTCAGCCACTCGCCATTGATTTACGATTCTATTGATGATATGTTAATTGAAGTGTAATGAATCACGGGAATAGGGGTGTAGTTGTGTGGGAATGGGCCATGTTTGGATGATTGTTCAACCCCTCAGTAGAGTTCAGAGTGAGTTACATGTTGAGTCGCGTTTTCAACAAGGGCATTTAACACATAATTAATGCTGAAACTGGGAGAGTTGGACCGGCGTGTATTTTTTATCTCTGCTCAGTCTGCTTCAGATAAACACTCAAGGCACAAACGCCTGGCCACCACAGCTTTGACTGGCAAATGTAAACGGCAAAAAAAAAGAACAGTAGAGAGATGGAGCTTGCTTTTTTTCCTTCTTCCATTCATATTCGGTTATGCTTTAATGCTTCTATTCAAATGCACATGAGATATTGCCCCACAGTCACTTCTCAGTTTACCATAAAAAAAAGATTTTGTTTCCTTCTGTGTTGTTTTCTCCCTCCCATATTTTCTTTTCGTTCCTGGGTTGAGTGCTCAGGTAGAGCTATGTGCATGCAGATGAGGGGGAGTAGACTTTAGGGCAGAGAAGGTACAGGTAGGATGTGTTCACCATTGGAGAAGGGGGGGGGGGCAAGAAGACTGTCAGAGATATTATGTTTTTGTCTTGCAAATAAACCACATCCACTCACACAGGACCGCCCCATTGTTCTTTGTGTTATCATCAGTGGGTGTAGTTGGAGTTAACGGATGGTAGAAAGGTGCCTTCTGCCTTGCAGAGTCTGAGCTGAGTTGTGATGGTGGCTGTGTGTCCGTAGCGGGAGTGAGGTTCACTGACTGGTACAGCTTCAAACAAACAAAAGGAAAAGCAAACAGCACAGGAATGCAGAGAATTGATTTCTATTTTTGACAATTTTTCAGAACACGTTTAAGGACTGCTGGTGAACGTCAGCTACTGGTGGGCAACTTGTTATTGCGTTTGTTTCCTGTAGCCTTTTGCTCTGCGCTTCCTTTCTCTAAGTTGTCTTGTTGGTGCTGAAGTTAATGATAATGAAGGATTTCATAACTTTAACTTATTCTCCATCTTGTGTCCCACAGGGTGAGTAGGAGGCTGTTTGACCACCACTGGGACTGAAGGCTGCTCTAAAATAGGCAAGTCATTGCAGAAGGTAACGGAAGATCATTTGGTTTTTCTTGTTTTGTACTGTATTTTGGAGTGTGTTCTGTGTGTGCGAGGAGAAAGGATGGGGTGGCTCCACAGGTCACTATAGCTGTCGATTGGAGACTGTTAATGCCCAGGAATAAAGGGGCAGTTCCCCCCAAAGGTCAAAATGGAGTTAATGGGAGGTTGGGTTGTGTGATACCTAGGTTTAAATTGGTTTGATGTTGAAGAACTTGCTTCTCAGTGGGGAGATATCAGTCTATATGTTGACATTTGTTGGGAAAAGCTTAAATATGGTAATGCTGTGTTTACCAAACAAGAGGGGAGGGAGGTTAACCGTTACAAGTCTTGCTATCGTTGGCATCTCAGCTCGTGTTAGCTCCTTACACCCGTCTCTCTAGCTAAGGATGTGAACTTTTGGCTGGAGTGATCCGATGAGGCTGAGTAGGGCTGTGTGTGTGTGTGTGTGTGTGTGTGTGTGTGTGTGTGTGTGAGGAGGGGTGTTAACACTTCAGGAGCTCAGGGTGTGTGTGTGTGTCTGTTCAGCCTCACCGTCATCTCTTTCAGCCATTCTCTCTCTCTCTCTCTCTCTCCATCAACATGTTGTGACTTGTAGGTGGATAGGTAAGAGGACATGTGCACATATACAGTGCAACATGACGACTGTACATTAGAGAAGTGATTTTGCATTTGAAGCTAAGCAAGAATATAATATGGGAGGTGTGGTATGAGGATTTGTTTTTTTTCTGATGCAACTAGTGGTTGAGAGAATTTTATGATAAACCAATTATACAGAAACATGGAAGGATATTCTTAGATAAACATTAGTAAAATTAGCAAGATGACACGGCTTTTTACCTTATTCTTGTGGAAATATTCATATTTCTGTAGAATCATTTCCATATTTTCTTTCATAAATATTTGCTTATTGCTGTAGTTACGGGTACGTGTAGGGTCCTTTCCTGTTTATAATCCTTTGTGTTTACTAGAGCTGATAGTTGACATGCTGTAGCTATGTTTATGAGGCCATGTTTATACAGTAACAATAACGGCACAACGCACCGGCGTTTTTACGTTTGCGGCCTATCGTTTACATGATAACAGCATTTGCGGTCTTGAAAACGTAGACTTGTGAAACCAGGTTCCAGAGTGGAATCTTTTATCAAAACTCAACTCCAATGACGTTCCCTGTGATAACGATGACGTCACGGCTCCGCTCCGCTCATGCAGAAGTCTGTTACATTTGTTGTCAAATAGCTACACAAGATTTAGAAGTTAGAAGACAACATGCACTGTGTCTCCGCGGCCCCATCACTGTGATCAGCGGAGAGTCTCGTGCAGGGCTCAAATATAACACTCGCCAAATGCAGGTACATTTAGTCTAAGTGAGTAGTAAGTTATTATTGTCTGGTGAAAGATGTGTGCTCTGCTGGCTTTAGTGAGACCAGTGTTGTGTCAGTGACTACACTTCCCTGCACCTTAGCACCAGGATGTGACTCCTGACTTGACTGAAGGATGTCTCTTCCCTATCACACTACTGAACCATATGGTTTGACTGGACTGGAGGCTCATGGGAGCTGGAGACAGGGCTCTTCTAACCAGCGGAATGTGAGCATACACTTGACCTCTGTCTCATCAGCTCTTAGTTTGACTTTTCTTTTGTCCTTTTCGTTGTGTTGCAGTAGCGGCAGCCTGAATACCGGGCTTGCGGCGGCTGTAGTATAACACTGTTTTAATGTTGCATCTCAAGTTTATAAAAATTCTACAATGGAAAGAATTCTCGCAAGAAAATTGCAAAACGACCCCATAAAGTCGTTATCATTTACCAACTAAAATGGAACAAGATTAGGTGGTTCTTAAAGACACATGTCCAAGCAATACCTGATAGATTATTCTTATCTGATATAGTAACTGCTACAGCTCCTGCATTGAGTCTGGAAAAAGAAAAGGCAGCTGTACATGTTGCTGTCATCGTGACACTTAGCAATGGCTTGTTGTATTTCTCTACATTGCAAGAGAAGGCCCTCATCGCCACTATCTGTTACACAGCCAACACTCACTTGATCCAGACAATCAGCCACACATTTGAAAAAAACACACACAAAGCCTTGGAAGAGAATTGAAGTAGAGTGGATTGATGTAGCTGCTGTTTATGTGGAGTGCATTCCCCACTCCAGCAGGCCCCTTTAGCTGCCTGCTCCAAACGCAAGATCAGCCCTGAAATCTTCCAAGTGCTTGTGTAATTAATGCTAATGAGGCCAAAACAGCCTAATTATTGTCACACATTGCCAATGTGATTTTGATTGCCATCGCTTATCCCCCATGGCAGCTTATGGGATTACTTTGTCTTGGGTGTTTAAAGCTCTGTTAAAGTGCAATAGCCTCTTATAGTCCAGTAGAAAATAGTATTTGACCTCACACTAATTGCAGCTAAAGCAAATTCAACTGATGTTGTATCCTCAATACATCCTGAATAAAGAGAAAAAAAGTGTTAAGAAATTGTATGGATGGAAAGTTTTGAATATTGCCTGAATATGATCCTACCAAAAACTCACTTTCTGCTAGATATGACAGATATTTTAATTTTCATAAAAGCATGAAACTTGGTACACTAGTACAGTTTAGGGCCCTGGACATTTACAGATAATGAGCCTTCGCAAAATTAAGTCATGGCGGCCGTGGCACTTTCATCCATAAAATAATTATGCATTTTGCATCATAACTCCTGAACCAAACATGATAACACATGACCAGTGGTGTACAGTATACCCCTAGGTTTTCATGCTCAGGGATATCCATTACATCATACACAACATCAGAAACTGTTAAGGTGATTGGTAAAGGGGGAATTCAATTAATTTGTTAACATGAAATCACAGTATCTGAGAACCTCGGCGTGACTTTATAATGCTCCATGTTGCATGAATGTTGTATAGAGTTTTATTAAAGTATATCATAGTGATCATAAACCGCAGACATAGGCTAGTGTCTGTTAAAGACTGTAACAATATTATATTACCATAGCAAAGATCACCCTGTGAAATGTGGACACAGATGTTGTGGGACAAGTAGTTGCACATGTGAAGAGAATACATGATCAGTGTACAAATCCTTAATAGTAACAATACCTCTGCTTTTCCAGACTGAGAAATCTGTGAAGGGGGAAATGCATGGTTCTGGAAAATGGGGGCTAGAATGGAGGTGTTCGGCAATTGAATTTTTTTTTTTATTATGATACCAAATCCTCAATGAGTTTTGAAACTACAAAACCGATATCTTTAAATGATACTAGAGGTTTTCATCCTGCATGGAGTAGCGCTGGAAGAGAAGCGAAAAGAGGAACTTCAATGTGCCTCGTTTGAATCAAGTTTTGATTTTGATATGTGGATCATCCCATTTGTTTGACAGTGCGATAGGGCTGCCTCTGTTGTGTGCTGTGTGTAGTCCTAGTTTGTTTTGCCAATTTATTCAAACCTGATGACATCCGGCTTTCCATTAAGGTGCCTCTGCTTAATATAATCCTCAAATGCCCAAAACATGCCTCTCCATTTTGAGGGCTTCAACATTTTATTGCGTCCGGCTGGACTTGATTGGAATTTCATGAATCTGTATAAAGGAGAGCGAATAACACATGAAGTGAACACTGGCTTTCTTGTTATCCTGGCCTTGCTATAAATGCTTTTTCTTTCTTTTGCCTTAGTTTTAGCTATTGAAGTTGTTTTGAATAATCCACTTGTTATGGAAGTGTTAAGAATAAACAAGTGGATTCATGAGCTGGACCCCGCCGAAAGGTTGTCTGTAGATTTATGCTGGGCTGAAAAGAGGGCCTCTCTGTAATAGTTCCCTTGACTGCATTTATTGCTTACTTAAAAAAAATAAAAAAGTAATGTCTTTATATCAGCATCAAGCTGAAAATTGCCATGTATTAGAATTAGGGGCTTGGTAAGCTTCTAATTCTGTGGCATTTACAGTCGGCTGTGTTTCCATGCATTTATAACACTTTGATTCCTAAAAGCTCCCATTTAATCGCTTACGCCGAGCTGGGAACATAATAAACAACTCGCTGTAGCAAAAGTGCCACATGGGGGAGATTTTCAAGCGCTTTTCGAATGCTTCTGTCTCTGGCAGTTCGGTTACTGTGTTTTTCATGCACTGTAAGTACCGTAATCTACTCTGCCAGCATGGCTGCCGTAGTTAAAAAACCAGTGACAGGAAGAATAGATGCAAGGCAGCGTGGAAATGAAAAATTATTGGCCAAAGATGTCACAATGGAGAAAGCGAGGCGCGTGTGCCTGTTGATTGAGATGACAGGATATGTCAAAGCTTCTACACACCCTCACCTGTCTGCTGTGCTCCCTATCTGATGCTCTGCATCAGCTGCTATCAGAACATCCTCTGGCAGATCGCCCGCCTCTGTATTGTGTCTTGGTTAAACAGGCTGCACAGTTTAAAAGCATTTCAGTGAACTGGGACAAAAGGACGTCTTCCATATGTAACTGCTGTTATGTTTAAAACTAAAATATTTAAAATTGTAGATGTTATTAGGGATTAAAGAATAGAATGTCTGGAGCACAATTATCCCCTTCAATTTAATTTTATCATTATTTTATTTTTTTAAATATATTTTTTTGGCATTTTCATGCTTTATTGATAGTGTAGAGACAGAGTTGAAATGGGGCAGAGAGGGGAGTGACATGCAGAGAACAACCACGGGCTGGAATCGAACCCGGGTCCGCTGCTGGCCGAGGCCCATGGGGGGGACGCCCTACCAACTGAGCTAAGGGCGCCCCCAATTTTATCATTATTATGTCAAAAATATGACACTAGTTATCTTCTCACGACGTCCAAAACAGTGTGTCCTCAGAGAAGGTTTCAATCTTTCATATGCAATAAAACCTATTAAAAATGTACTTTAATGATTAAAAAGAGCTTTTTTCATCAAAAGCAACACTAATAATCTCTCATATCAATAAAAACAGTTTTTATACAACACATTCATGTTTTATAAGGATTCTAAGTGGTGGGACCACTTTACTGTAAGTCAGCACCGTCAGACATTTCATTATGTAAAATGTAATAAAATCAGGCGAAATAAGGGGCAGCTTTCAATTCTACCTCTACATTATAGTCAGACAGGCTCTGATAAGTGTTGTAGTTTTAGAATATTTTACATTCCGAAACTTGAAAGTCCTGCGTCACAACCATGATATGTCAACACCGACTTACAATTTCTGAAGAAGTTTGAAATTTTTTGATCATTTTATTTTGCTGAAGTAGTTCATACTAGCACCTAACATCAACAGAAAAACCAAATGGCTACTAGATAAATTCCATTTGTTATGTTTAAGAAACGTTAAATATGTCAACACCGTCAGACAGGAAATCTGACAGAGTTGACATCTGACGGTGGTGATAGGCCAATGACGGTAAAAAAAATAAAAACTGGGAGGTTGTGTCAAAGCTTAGCTCAGTAGCTTAGTATATGTTGGATACTAGTGTCGCAAAGCCAGACTACAGCAAGTAGTATGGTCTGGAAGCACGCCATTTAGAGCCGTCTATTCGGGGGGAAACTGGGCTGGCCTGTTTTTATTTCTTTAAACCAATCACAATCGTCTAGGGCGGGGCTGAGCCTGTGCAAATTAGTGCCGGGGGGAAATATCTTGATGGAATGTCTGCACTTTCAGAGGCTGTCTGAGAAATGGCTAAATCTAACCCGCAAACGCCACAAATAAACTATTGAAGACAAAAGGAATAAACATAGTTAGTTGCTTTCTCACCAGCATGTCAAGACACCATACACTTTAGGGAATTAACTAGTCACACAGTGTTATCTCTGGTAACATTATCATCGGCGGCCCGTTGTCCTGTAAATCACCAAAGAAAAGGAACGGCGGATCTTAATCTAGCTGCTTATAAGGTCCGCTGCTCAATCCAAACCCCCACGCTTCATTTTCCAGAGTTAATGAGGGTATTTTTGCCCGGGGGAAGTTGTACAATGATGTGGGACAGCTATGCTAGGCTAGGCTAAGCTAGGCTGCGTCCCGGACCGCCGTCTGTAATGCCCGTCGCCGCTATTATTATCCCGAAGTATCGCCACACTTTTTGCCGAAACATAGGGTTTGTATTTTTTCATCATTGCACCCTGTTTTGTCCCACTTCTCAAGAATCACTGATTAAGGAATTATTACTCTAATTATTACTCTCCACCATACTTATTCTTCTGTTTCTTACTTCTTCTTCCTTCCATTTTTCGAGCTGAAGAAAGTTTGAGAGGCCACGCCCCTCACACCTTAAGTCCGATTGACTTGAAATTTCTCACACAGGTGTATTAGGGCTGGGCAATATGACGATATCATATCGTGGACGATATGAAAGTGTCTACCGGGAGAGATTTGGCCATACCGTTTATACCGCGGAGAAAAAAAGTTCATGTGGCGGTAGCTTAGATAGAGCGGGAGGCAGCTGTCCCTCCGAGTCCCTACAGTTACACCGCCGCGCCACACGGGGGCTCTGCAGCAGAGTTCTGGGCTGCAATACAGTTAACAAACAAACTCCGTGTCACGGTAGCAGAGCAGCTGGTATTACAGTTTTTTACGATTGCTAAACCACAGTGGGCACAACTGGAACGACAAGTGCAAAACTCTAACAACAGTATGCAGAGCAGCGGTTCATTCGGACCAAACTGTAGCTCATTTTAGCTCATTTTTCATTGCTTATACACAACCTTCAAAACTCTACACACCTATCCCATGGCTTAACCACAGCCTGCACAACACTGTGGATTTCCAGCACTTTTTTCAAACACTAACACACTGCTGCCACAACTATAAACCACACATTCAAAACAGAATTAATCCCTTTCAAACACTGTGGATTGCAATTTCAACTCAAACACTAAGATGTCTTGTTTAGACTTGTTAGTGAACATATATACAGTATAAAGGGAAAGCTCAAAAATATATATTTTTCGGGAAATGGACCCAGGAAGACAGGTTGTTGGAGGTAGAAGAGTGGCAGTGAGAGTGTGGATGTGTGGAGGAAGAACTAGAAGACATAGAGCTGTAATGTCTGATGAAATACAGTAAGGGCTACACTGATAGACCCTGTTGTGAATCATGGTCTCTCATTGAGAGAGGCAGGGTTGAGAGTGCAACCCAATCTGCAAAAATCTAAAGTTGCATCTGTAATACAAATTTTCCAGCAAACAAACAGTTTTGCATCCTTACAGTAAATGACAACATTACAGGAATTGATTTCTGTATTACAATTTTAGAATATTTACACAGATCAATACTACATTTGGAAATCTTTTCAATAAATTATACAAAATGTGTATCT
Organism: Hyperoplus lanceolatus; assembly: GCA_026929865.2. Taxonomy (NCBI): domain Eukaryota; kingdom Metazoa; phylum Chordata; class Actinopteri; order Uranoscopiformes; family Ammodytidae; genus Hyperoplus; species Hyperoplus lanceolatus. The sequence continues at coordinate 39,194,894 of CM049396.1, forward strand.
ATTGAAGCAACCGTCTGATTTTAATTTCTTTTTGTTTTCCTAAAAAAAACTGGTATGTTATAAAATAAGCAATTTCATGTGAAAGAATTTCACCCTCTCATCAAAGAAAATATTATGTAATTTGTGTGAAATAACTCATATTATTCAAACTGTAAAGATTAAAAGTTTGTAATTTGTGTATTGGGGTTTGATGCTAGTGTTTGTACTCTGAGCAGGTTCTGAGTGACAGTGTGTGTTATCTCAATGAGGCTGGTTCATAGTGTTTGCTGCACTGAACCTGTTTTGCAGGTGAAGTGAACTGTTCAGCTCCAATGACTGTAGAGTTTTGCACATTGAGCTACAGTTGTGCCCACTGTGGTTTAGCGATCGAAAAAAACTGTAATGGTCAAAAATGTCATCGGGAAAAGGAAACTTGCTGCTGTGTGCGGCGCTTCAGCGTGCCGTTTATGGGCAGAGATTTGTGTCAGTAGAACTTGAATTTGAATTGATCGACTTGAATATGAATTGATCAACCTGCATTTGAATTATTGATACTTGAATTCGAATTTATACACTTGAATATGAATTAACCATTTGAATTTGAATTAATTATACTTGAATCTGAATTTTTTCTACTTGAATTTGAATTTTCTCTACTTGAAACTGAATCAGTTAATACATTTCAAAATTCAAGTTTTCAAATTCAAGTAGAAAAAATTCAAATTCAAGTAGAAAAAATTCAGATTCGAGTAGAGATGTGCACATCCGGGTTCTTTGAGGAAGAGCAATCGAGTGCAGATCTCTGATCCTAGGCTACAGCGTCCGGCCGGTGACCGTTATTTAACGTTCAGGAAATATAAAGTCATAAATGAGTTTGTTTAATCATCGTCTGTGTTTTTGACCTCTTGTTTTATAATCGAAGTATCTTTTAGAACACTAATCACGTTTCAGTAATTAAAGTTAAGTTATTAATTAAGTTATAATATCGCCAATAGGCTATATCAATGAAAACAGACGGTCAAACAGCGTCCAAATGAGCTAAAATCCTAAATACAATAAACAGTAACATGGAAAACTTATTTTTAGCTAATTGATTAGGCCTATTTATTCATTTTTTCACACGTTTACATGTTTAGAGGCGCAGGATTCCTCCGACGCTCTCTGTCCGGCTTATCAGACAGTAGCTGTTTTTTTGGAGCATTAGCCTATGCTTAATTTCCTGCATTCTGGTGAATTTGTAGGCCTATTCACCAAACTCTGATGTGTGACTTTATTATTGTGCCCCGCTGTGATCGCTCTCGCTGTCATCTCTCCTATAGGCTAGCCTACTCCTACAGGAGCGCAGATGAACATTGCATCCTCTCTCTCTCTCTCTCTCTCTCTCTCTCTCTCTCTCTCTCTCTCTCTCTCTCTCTCTCTCCCCTGTGGTAGGGCGCTTAGCAAACGGGGGGAACGTATAGTGACCATGTTGAAGTTATCTACTGCTTTGTGCCATTAACCTGGATTTTTAACGATAACCTGATGCTCATTAGTGCGTGCCCCTCAGCACTCAGACTACCGAAGTGCGCATGGAAAGGCGGGGCACAAACGTAATCTTGTCCTGGGCGCGGAGAAGAAATGCGGCGGGCATATACTGTAGCCTATACGCTATATATATATATATTATAGTAGCCTAGTGTATACATATTTATGCTCTGTCAAGTTGATGTGAGGGAGCAGGAGATGGGAAAGAGGATATAGGCATCGCGGGAGCACAGGGCAAAGTTTAGGGGGGCGGAGAGGGGGTGCAGGCGGTGGTGGGGGGGGCGCAGCCGCACCCCTATACTTCCAACGTCCCATTTATGTTCATCTCTTATTTATTGTAGCCTAAGCGTTTATGAATGACTGCACGTGCAGTTGTCAGATCGCGAACAGTTAAAATAAATTAGGCCTAGGCCTGTGTTTCAAAGGGCATCGTTTTTAGAATTTTTTTTTGAAACTCACAATGCCAGTATTCATGGGCTACTTTGTCTGAAGAACTGGGGCCTGTTTCAAGTGGTTTTGAGGCAACCCAGAGTTTGTTCGCTCTGAGTTAGTGGAAACTAACAGTTTCTGCAGCAACATGTAATGGGGGCGGGACCTGATAAGCCTTTGGCTTCTTCCGTCTCCCTTCGGACAACACAAAGTATGGTGTATGAATATTTGCAAGAGAAAATTGTGTATTGTGTGGAATTGTCCGAAAGAATAATAAATAAATAAACATGTAGCCTACGCCGTGGGTCTACTGGATAGGTGATTTGACCTACTCTGAGTTTGTTTTCACTTTACGCTGTAGCTCCAACTGAAGAAAGAGTGTCACTGTCACTAACCTACTATCTAAGGTCACAACGCTACCCTGTAAGACAGTTAAAGCAAAATCACTCCATATAAATCTCCATCGGGATGTTTTGATCATTTCCTGATGATTTTACGTTTGCTTGTCCAGCTCAACTGACAGACAGCTGAGTGCTTTCTGACAGAGAGCGTCGGAGGAATCCAGCGCCTCTAAACATGTAAACGTGTGAAAAAATGAATAAATAATCAATTAGCTAAAAATAAGTTTGCCATGTTACTGTTTATTGTATTTAGGATTTTAGCTCATTTGGACGCTGTTTGACCGTCTGTTTTCATTGATATAGCCTATTGGCGATATTATAACTTAATTAATAACTTAACTTTAATTACTGAAACGTGATTAGTGTTCTAAAAGATACTTCGATTATAAAACAAGAGGTCAAAAACACAGACGATGATTAAACAAACTCATTTATGACTTTATATTTCCTGAACGTTAAATAACGGTCACCAGCCAGACGCTGCAGCCTAGGATCAGAGATCTGCACTCGATTGCTCTTCCTCAAAGAACCCGGATGTGCACATCTCTACTTGAATCTGAATTTTTTCTACTTGAATTTGAATTTTTTCTACTTGAATTTGAAAACTTGAATTTTGAACTTGTATTAACTGATTCAGATTCAAGTAGAGAAAATTCAGATTCAAGTATAATTAATTCAAATTCAAATGGATAATTCATATTCAAGTGTATAAATTCGAATTCAAGTATCAATAATTCAAATGCAGGTTGATCAATTCATATTCAAGTCGATCAATTCAAATTCAAGTTCCACTGACACAAATCTCTGCCCATAGCCGTTGCCGTGACGCAGAGTTGGCTTGTTCTATTTCGTTCCTACTGACCGCCAGAGGCGGTGCTTACAGCACTGGATGTTCCATCGCGCGCATGCGCAGGTCGAGATCTTTATACCAACAAAGTCACCTGTGACACCTGGGTGACTCCGGGAATGTATATATTCCGGAAGTCACCAGAGGTTCTGTTCCTTCTATATTCTCGCGGACTAGCAGGTCGCACACATTGTTGTGTGCTAATATACCATTAGCTTGTCGCAAGTAGCTCGTACCTAAGGGTTGGTGCTTCGATTTGACTTCGACCACCAAGGGCTGCGACTTGCAATTCGTTCGACTTGGCTGCGGCCGGTAGGGGTGAGTAAAGTGTGAAGGCTACGCGTAGCCCGAGGCTACCGCGGAAGCTAATATCACCTTTCCACCTTGCTTTGATTAGATCAGGCGGCGGCTGGGTTCACAGTCGCCGTGTTATTCTTTCGTTCGCACCGTTGCTTGTGTGTTTCGCTAGCCCGGTTGCTAATTGTATGCTCGAATGTATTGTCTTTCTAGCATTGTGCACTGTTGATCGGGTGCTACGTTCGCCCCGACCGGTTGCCTACTCTGATTTAATCGACAGCGAGCGGCTTGGGGTACCAAGCCGCCGCCACAGTACTTTGTAGCATTGTCGCACTGTTGCTCGGCTGCTGAGTAGCCTAGAGCGGCTGCATAGGCTACTTAATTTGCTCGTCAGGTGCGGCTTCGGGTCAGAAGCCTCTTTCACTGTTGTTCGCACCGTTGCTTGTGTGTTTTTCGCTAAGCCGGTTGCTAATTGTATGCTCGAATGTATTGTCTTTCTAGCATTGTTGCACTGTTGATCGGGTGCTACGTTCGCCCCGACCGGTTGCTTACTTTGATTTAATCGACAGCGAGCGGCTTGGGGGTACCAAGCCGCCGCCACAGTACTTTGTAGCATTGTGAGTAGCCTAGAGCGGTTGCATAGGCTACTTAATTTGCTCGTACCAGTGGGTGAGCCGTGCCACACACTAGTATGCTGTTATACACTGTATGCTGCTGTATTGCTCGCCGGTGGACGAATTAGTTTCCTAAATCGCCTTCACCGTGTTATTCAGCCGTGTCACACTGTTGCTCGTGTGTAGGCTGCTGTAGTGTGTCGCCAGTTGGCAGCTTAGTTTCACGGCACGGGTGTCGTGTCTGTGCCGCTGTGTTATTATAGCCGTGTTGCACGGTAGCTCACGCCTTAGCCTGACTGCATAGGCTACTTAATTTGCTCACCAGTGAACGTCGTTGCCGTCACCAAGAGCCGCTGACACTGCCAGGGGACTGCAGATGGAGAATAGCATTTTGGCTATTCTAGCATTTTTTAACCCATGTATGATCATGTGGTTTATTGATTTGCACTGTCCCCTTCTTAAGTAAACTGAATTCAATTGAACTGTGTTATTTAGGGGGTCGTGGGTGCGCTCTCGTAAAGCTCGATTGCAAAGCCTACTGTAATTATGCTCGCCAGTGGGCAGCATAGCTTTACACAACAGGTCGCATTGTTGCTTGGGTGCTCTCGCCTAAAGCTCGATTGCCTAAAGCCTACTGTAATTATGCTCGCCAGTGGGCAGCATAGTTTTACACAACAGGTCGCATTGTTGCTTGGGTGCTCTCACCTAAAGCTCGATTGCCTAAAGTCTACTGTAATTGTGCTCGCCAGTGGGCAGCATAGTTTTACACCGCCACCGTTTTATTCTAGCGGTGTCGCACCGTGGCTCGGTTGCTCTCGCCTGAAGCCCGGTTGCATGCATTAGTTGCTAGCCAGTGAGTGTCTTATGTTTCCAAGGGCCGCCTTCACTGTGTTATTGTAGCTGTCACACAGTTGTCGTGTCTGCGCAGGCTACTGTAATTGCTCGCCAGTGGGCGCTATAGTTTTGCACCGCCGCTGTATTATTCTGGCGGTGTCGCGCCGCGGCTCGGTTGTTCTCGGCGCGGCTCGGTTGTTTTCGCCTGGAGCCCGGTTGCATACCTTAGTCAGATGCATATTTAGTTGGCGTGACAGTGGGCAGCTTACGCCTTCATGACCTCCATACAGTGGGGAATGGCCATGACAAGTGCCCTGCAGGTCTCAGGGTTGAGTACCTGAGGGAAGCGCTGTCAGATAGCCCATGCATGAACTGTAGTTTCATGTCTCAGGCACTTAGGTTGCTAGGTAGAGGCTCTTCTACTAGCCTCCAACCAGCGGCAGGCCCTCAATCCTCCGTTCCTGTGTGCCTCCCTCTGAGCCTTATTCCGCTCAGCTCCGTAGATGCTGGCCAGATTTAAGGGCTCTCTCCCATCACACTGCGACAGCAGAGCTCTGGCAGCCATGCACAATGCTGATAGTTAGGGCTCGGACTGGTTAGCTCCGATTGAGCCTGCTAGCATCCCTGGTTGTCTCCCCAGACGAGGCTCTGAGAGCCGATGTGCGCTGCCCTCGGCCCCAGTGCCGGATTTCAGGCGATCTCCTTATTAGGAGTTACGACATTGCTGCCTGTGTGGGCCATCTGGGAATTTGCTTTCTCACACAGTCCTGGCTCGGTCGCTAACCATACAGGGGTCAGGTGCTGGTCACTCAGCATGGACCCTCAGTGATGCTTCACTGCAGACTTTGCATTATGACTTAGGGAGCTAGGCATGTTGATGTCAACTGTGACGTCGTCCCAGTCGGAGGTGTGTCGACTGACCCTCCATTCTCTTTCAGTGATCCCAGGCCAGACGTTCGGCCAGCTGCTCTTCAGGCCTGGTGCGAAGTGTCCAGGTTGACTAGGCTAGACAGTAATTGCACGCAGCGACGTGCACCTCTGCCTGATTCCAGGCCGGGAACCTCTGGTACCCCGTGCCAATAGCCTCAACCACGTTCAGGTGGACAATCAAGGGGCCAGTGCTTCTCAGCACATTCTGTACAGTGCCCTAACACTGCGCTACAGCTGCATTTCAGGCGCCAGGAGGTCGGCGTCCAGCCTCCGCCCTCCCCCAGAGTCCTTGGGGGTGCTGCTCGATGCTCGGTAGGTTCTACTCAACCGAAGTTCAGGTACCAGGAGGGGGGCGGGGTCGCCCCGTTCTGGACTAAGACGGCGGAATCAATGCCTCACGATTCTTCCTTTCCCCATGCTGCGTGTTGCAGGGGTACTCCAGTCTATCGCTCAGGCGGACTGGGTTGTGTCATAGCCCTGAAAGATGCTACTTCAAGTCCCTACTGCCCAATGTCACAGGTGGTCCTCCCCTTTGCATTTCTGGGCAGGGTGTACCAGTTCAGGGTTCCTCCGTTTGGGCCGTCCCTGGCTCTGCGGATATTAGACAGTGTGGCAGCATCCCTGCCACCATTACAGCTCAGCTGGTGCTCGAGTCGGCGGCCATGCGAGCCTGCCTTTCTCCATAACGCGTAGCTACCGTTCAGCAGCTACTACAGCACTCCATGCAATGGAGGCTGCTGGAGTACAGCCTCTTCCTTCGACTGATAAGTATGCTGACCTCAGCATAATCTAATTATCATTATCCAAGCTGTCCAAGTTCCAGGTGTCCGGAACACAGCGATAGAAAAGGGCCACCCCCGGGGGTGGAGACTCCATCCGGAGGTGGTGGGCATGATTGGGACAAGTATGGCAGGGCAGTGGCATATCTCTTTGCTTCCGAAGAGATGACCCACTGTCCCCCTGGGTTCTCCTAGATGGAGAGGACCAGTCCCCTAAGGCAGGATGCTCTGGCTAGTGCTTGGCCAGTCATCCTGCTTTGTGCATTTCCTTCGCACCGTTGCTTGTGTGTTTTTCACTAAGCCCGGTTGCTAATTGTATGCTCGAATGTATTGTCTTTCTAGCATTGTTGCACTGTGATCGGGTGCTAAGTTCGCCTAGACCGGTTGCTTACTTTGATTTTAATCGACAGCGAGTGGCTTGGGGTGAGCCAAGCCACCGCCACAGTATTTGTAGCATTGTCGCCTAGAGCGGTTGCATAGGCTACTAATTTGCTCGTCAAGTGGGCGGCTTCGGGTCAGAAGTCGCTTTCACTGTGTATTGAGCTGTGTCCCACCAGCGTGGGCTCTCACCTAAGCCTTGCGTGCATAGCTTACTTATTGCTTGCCAGTGGATGAGCCGTGCCACACACTATGTGTGTAGCTTTTGTTACTGACAACACTGGATGGGGTCCAGCATTGCAGTTACAGCCTACGTTTGGTGGCTCCACATTGGCCAGGAAGGCCATGGATCCCAGCGTTACTAAACTCCTCAAGGAGAGCCTTGGTGCCTTCCAGGGAGACAGGACCTTCTGTCTCAGGTAGGCGGACACATGTGGCACCCGAACTCGGGGCGCCTGCAGCTGTGCGTGGGGCTCCTGGTAGCCAGGACCCACTGTTGACGTATTGTGACCAGTCAGAGGTCCATACCGTTTTAACTTCAGGGGCACTCGCCACTACATGGCGCTATGCAGACAGGTGGAAGTTGTTTTCACAGTGGTGCATGGCACATGGCGAAGTCCCATGGACTTGTCAGTGGTAGTGATACTACACTTTCTGCAGTCTGTGTTGGGCAGCAGGACAGCTGCTTCCACCCTGTGCGTCTATGTGGCTGCGATATCGGCCGCACATGCAGGGGTGGACAACCAGACGGTAGGGTCCCACTACCTAGTCAGGCCAGAGGCTTCATTCAGCCACCATGACCCCTGAGGGCACCATCATGGGACTTACAAGTAGTCCTGAGGGCCTTAGGTCTACCCCCATTTGGGCCGCTGAGTCAGGCAGACCTGACGCGGCTGTCTATGAAGACGGCATTCCTCCTTGCCATTGCGACTGCAATCGGTCGGTGAACTCCATGCCTCGGCAGTGAGCCAGGCGTGCTTGCTCTGGCATGCAGAAGGGTCAGGAGTGGTGCTCTCGCCAATCCATCCTTCCTATCCAAACGATTGTCTCCCCACCATGTAAACCAATCGATCGAGTTGGCTGCTTTCAATCCCCTGGGCTCACCAGGGGGTGCAGAAAGAACGTCAGACCCACTGTGCCCGGTGCGGGCGCTTAGGGCATAGGTTGTGGCAACAACCAGCTTGCGTAAGACAAATACCTCTTTGTCTGCTATGGGAGCTGCGGGAAGGGGGCTGCCCCGTCCAAACAGAGACACTCCCACTGACTTGTGGAGGTGGTCTTGAATGCATATAGAGCACAGGGGCTCCCCATGCCTTGGCCGTTGAGTGCCACTCTACCAGGAGTATGGCTACATCAGGGGCTGCCTTGAAGCGGATTTCACGGCAGGACATTTGCGCCATGGTCTTCATCATGTACGTTGCGCGGCTCTGCAGAGTAAATGTTGCTGCACCTCATCCGGTGGGATGACAGCTGTCTTGTTGATGGCTGCAAGCCCTTAATTGATGAGTACTCTTCGTGACCTTTTTGGTATAAGTCATCCAGTGCTGTAAGCACCGCCTCTGGCGGTCAGTAGGAACGAAATAGAACGATAGTTACGTATGTAACTACGGTTCTATGAGTTCCGGATGACCGCCAGAGTTCTCTGTCACTCAGACTTCTCAGACACCGCGAGAAGATCCAGTTGGAACAGAACCTCTGGTGACTTCCGGAATATATACATTCCCGGAGTCACCCAGGTGTCACAGGTGACTTTGTTGGTATAAAGATCTCGACCTGCGCATGCGCGCGATGGAACATCCAGTGCTGTAAGCACCGCCTCTGGCGGTCATCCGGAACTCATAGAACCGTAGTTACATACGTAACTATCGTTTTAAGCCGCAAACTACATGGGTTAGCTCTCGTGAGCTAGCTGGCTAATAATGACATCTTTAGCCTACTCGGGGCTTCACCCCCGTGCTGTTATTGTTGGAGACAGCCAGCAAGGCTGGTTTTATGTAACTTTAAAACATGTCAAACTTGAAGATATTATTTGTGTTGAACCTGGAGTGAAAGTATTACCAGACATTTGCTCATTAGTTAATGTTGACAGCTTTTTTAAATGAAGATGAGCAAATACTGCAGGAAAATTCAAGTCTTTCATTATTTTGATATAGGCTACTATCAATTGGAAAATGTAGGCTATTTGGTTGATGCTGTCATTTTTATTTTGCACTGACTGACTAAAGCCAGACTGATGTGGTATTTTGCACAAGTTTCTCTTTTGTATGGAAATTTAAGTTCCAAGCAAAAGATGAAAATAATCTAATGTGATTAAAGTTCAGTATGGTTATTGTAATCCATTTAATTTAAAGGAAAAATACTATATTGTGATATATATCCATATCGTGATATAAAATTACCTATATCGTGATATAAGATTTGGTCCATATCGCCCAGCCCTAAGGTGTATGTTAGGGTGCTCTACAAAAAAGCCTCTGGGACCATAAAAGTCCTTCAGGGAATATTTTCCGCTAATTAGCATAAACTGAAAAACAGGGTTTTAACCACAACTTTCTGAAATTTAACTGTATCAACACCAAATTTCTCGTGAAGCCCCGGGGGACTACAATAAACATACCCGTAAAAGATTAGTAGGACAACTTGAAAAACATGGCCGCCATTGACCAAAAAGTTTACGCAGGGGCGGGGCCTATCAACAAATTGGCCACAACTCCTTAACCATAGGTCCTATCATCATCAAACTTGCTGGGTATGTGCAGAAGTCATGTGGTAGCATGTGCCACAAATGCCCCCTGACTCTGATTGACTTGAAATGTATTACACTTGTACAGCTCATGGTGCTCTACAACAGGGGTGGCCAACCTGCGGCCCGCGAGCCGCATGCAGCTCTTTGCCTTGCTTCGTGCGGCTCTTCAGTTCATATAAAATTTTGTGATTATAATTATTTATTTTTTTCTATACTTTTTTTTTGTGGGCCTATGTGTGTGCATGTTCGCAAATGTTTCATGCGGCTCTTACGTTCGTTTTACATGTTGTTTATTATTTCATTTTGTATTTTGTTAATGTGTAGGCCCTATGTGTATGCCTGTTCGCAAATGTTTAATTGAGGACGCAACATAACGTTCGCAAACGTTTGGTGTGGACGCAACCTAAAACTGCCCGCTCAGCTTGGAGGGAGGTTTTCCGTGAGTAAACAATTTGTGTCAAGTTCGCTCCGAAACAGAGTGGGAGAGTTTATATTTTTTGTTGAACGTTATACCAAGCGATTCTGCCTTATATGCCAGGCGTCATTAGCGCATTTCAAGGCTTCAAATCTTCAGCGCCACTTCAGCTCACTTCATGCTAAACGTAAGTCCCACTAAGCAACATGCATAGTAAGAGAAAAACGCTATTGTAAATTGTTATATTTTTGTTTGTGGACTTGGTTGAAATGAGAGTTTGTGTGTGAGGCAGTGCACACAATGTTCAAAATGACTGGTCTGTCGTCTTAGTACTGTAGGAGTCCAGTTCTGTCATTATCACAGGGGCGGCCTTAACGATCTGGGGGCCCGTTTCAAGTCCTAGTGTGGGGCCCCCCGTTTTTTTTTTTTTTTTCTTAATAAATAATGCGAAAAATAAAAAGATTGTGGAACCCAGTTGGTTCCTCGACGGATTATGAGATGATAGGCCCCTGGACCAAGACTCTCAAAGGGCCCCCCCACTCCTACCTATCCAGTCAGTTACACTGACTTTTCCGCACAGATTCATATAATTATTGGCAAAAAACATATTAAGAAAGTCAGTGTTTCCCAGATGATTTTGGGACACTGTGGGAGGGACCCTGGTCCTTGTTGGGGGGTCAGGGGACATTGCACACTGGAAGGAAATGTGTACCGTTTTAAAGTAAAATGCATCAATCTGATGCACTTAGAGAGGAAAATTTAAAGGCTAAATCAAATCTTGAGCTACAGAAGGAACATTATTTTTCTGATTTTTCTTAAGCAGGCAGAATCCTTTACTCTGCAACTGCAAAAACAGTAGATTGGTCTGCAGACCCTGTTATATGATGGAGAGACCCATTTCAACAGATAAAGGGTGGATAGCTACTTTTTATGAACAGTATAGAATTTACACATAAAGTTTATTCCTGTATGTGTGGGGGCCTTAGAGGCCCCTCATGAAGCCCCTAAGACAGAGCTAATAATGCTGTTGCTTTACAATTGCTTTTGTATTTCTCCCCTACTAGTTGAGGGGCCCATGATGATCTATTTCCTTATATTTAGGCTATTCCTTTTTGGAACCTTTTATTGACATGAGTGACTGAGTTCTTTGACTATAAGACATGTAAAGTTATCAGTACCTTAGCTTAGGGCCCCCTTGAGCCCTTGTGGCCCTGGGCCTGGTAGCATGCACAAGCATTATTTATTTAAAAAATAATAATAATAAAAATTCAACTGAAACAGGTGAATCATAGTTAAGGCCGTTACTGCATTATCATTTTGGTTGTGACATTTACAGTAAATCTGACTGAGCAGAGGTCTGTGTGTGTGTGTGTGTGTGTGTGTGTGTGTGTGTGTGTGTGTGTGTGTGTGTGTGTGTGTGTGTGTGTGTGTGTGTGTGTGTGTGTGTGTGTGCGTGTATGAGGAAGGGATGGGGGGATGTTCATGTGTACCCGTGTGTACGATGTGGCTCTTTGCAGTAACACAGTAAAAAATGTGGCTCTTAGTCTCTGGTTGGCCACCCCTGCTCTACAATATAGTCTCTCGGACATTTTTTTGAATTTCCGCTGGGGGGCCCTGTTATTAAGCCCCGACTGAAGAAAGTTTGAGAGGCCACGCCCCGCACACCGTAAGTCCGATTGACTTGAAATTTCTCCCACAGGTGTATTTTAGGGTGCTCTACAAAAAAGCCTCTTGGATCATTAAAGTCAACCTGGAAATATTTTCGGCTAATTAGCATAAACTGAAAAACAGGGTTTTTTCTACAACTTTGTCAAGTTTTACTTTATCAACACCAAATGTCTCACGAAGCCCTGGGGGACTATGACGCACGTCTCCGAAAAATATTAGTAGGATAGCTTGGAAAACATGGCCGCCATTGACTAAAACGTTTACGCAGGGGCAGGACTTAATAACAAATTGGCCATAACTAATTGACCATAGGTCCTATCATCATGAAACTTGCAGGATATGTGCAGAGGACATGTGGTAGCATGGCCTTCTAAGCTTGTCGAGATTAACCCATAGGGGCCCTCACAAATGCGAAAACCATCATTCAAAAATGCAATGTTTGACAGGCCACGCCCCTCGCCCCCTGACTCTAATTGACTTGACATTTCTTACACATGTACAGCTCATGGTGCTCTACAATAAAGCCTCTTGGACCATAGGGGTCAGCCATGATTTTCTTTCTTCCCTAACTTACATGACCTGAAATACAGTCAAGTGACATTCACTCTGTGGATTTCCAACCTATCATCACCAAATTGTATACACAGTATCAGGGGACGGCCACAACTCGGGACTGGAGTTCGGAAAGCCCGCGGCGGCGGTTCGTAGAAGCGTTCTGGCCCGGCCGACGGGCGGGGCGCCGCCGAAGCGGGGATTGCCGGCCTGCGCAGGGCTGCCCGTACTTTCAAAACCTCCGCGGGATTTTCTAGTTTACATTACATTACATTTTATTTAGCTGAAACTTTTATCCAAAGTGACTTCCAGTAAGTGCATTCAAACATGAAGGAACAAACTCAGAACAACAGGAATCTTGTAAGTACTATAGCTTCAAATAAACCAAACTCCAAAGGGCCACATGTAAGTGCTACATGGAGGTGTAACCAGATGTTATCGTGAATCTACTTAAAGGTGGAGTCAGCTATTCTGGAGAAAGCTTTTTGTCAAAATCACTTTCTGTCATAATCAGTGAATATCTCCTCACGATCTGCTAGCTGTTCCGTACACTAAACATTTTGTATACAGTGTTATAAACAGACTAGGCTCTGTAAACGGTCAAGTTGCTCACTATGGATGGCCCCCTTTGTTTACATACCCTTTGTTTACATACCTATTAACAGAGTCTAGGCTGTTTATTTTAACACTTTTTTTCCCATGCAGGGACACACACTGAAAGTTATTTTGACAACAAGCATTCTCCAGAATCGCCAACTCCACCTTTAAAATATATTCGATTTGGGGGAAATGTGTTTGTCAAGTTTCAATTTATTTTTCCATCAGCATCAAACAGACATGTCTTGTGTTGGTCTGAGACATAATAACGGGTGTAAAACTCAGGTCTGCTCTGCAGAGTGAGGGAGCTTTGATAATGTCTATGGCTGCTACCAGCTGCACACGGCTAAGGTGACACAGTTCTTTGGCTGAGATTGACTGAGGCAACAGAAGTAAGCAAATTACCGTCCTCAGATGAGTTGTCTTACAACAAGATGAAAAGAAAATCACAAAAGGTGCCAGAGCTCTGGTGTCTCTGCTTTAGAAAAGATGAAATAGAACTAATAACTAGGATTGATTTGCTATCTTCTGAGCAAAATGACTTCACCCCCATCCCTCTAACATCTTTTTTTGATATCCTAGGCCGGCATCTGACAGCCTGCTTTTACTGCAAAAGAATAAACTGTAGTGTTACTGGTGAGATATGAAATAGGAATAAATATATACCTACTGTCCCTCCTCTCTAAAACATTATTATACACGTGTAAGTTAAGATACATTAAAAGGGACACTTGTTTTTGGTTTCCAGTCTTGACTAGATAAAGTATCTTGACTATATAAGGGAATTCAAAAAAGTTCCTTCAAGGAGCAAGTTATATATACTTATTTGGATTGTTTGGTCTTTGTTGCAATCACTTTTGTGTCATGGTAAATATTGCTTTGGCAGTCCTTTTGCTTTCTTCGTTTATTTTAAGAAAACAAATCCCTTTTAGGGATAAAGCACCTGGTGTGGGGCTACTTAATAGAATGGCTTCAGCCCTTTGCAAATAAACAGCCTGCTTTTTTTGGTGTGGGATTAGAAATGAGGCTGAAAGAGTGGGGGAGAGACAGAATGCTGGGTAAAAACCAAACAAAGAAAGTCAACATGTGTAGAGGAGTTTCACGACCCGGCTACTTTGACTGCTGTGATTGACTGTATTGCGTGTGTATAGAAATGCATGTTGTGACCTTTCAATCCATTTAAGACTATACTTTCAGTTTCATTTGGAAGTAAAACTCTCTGTTTGGAGAGTTGACCAATGAGTCAGATGTAGGATATGATTCAAAAGGTTTGTAAAATATCTGGGACTTTGTTTTCCCACAGATGCACATATAAAAGCTTGCTCTTTTTGTATTGACTTTCTCTTAACTTGGACAAAGATAGCTTGGTAAGCAGAGCCAAAGAAAAGAGAGTGAACAGGGAGGAGAACTAGTGACAAGTGCAACAGAAAGCTAAAAGAAGGCTACATTTATTTTGGAACTAATACTCTAATACTCTCGGGGCTGCATATATACTGTGTGTGTGTGTGTGTTTATATATATATATATATATATATTAGGGCTGTCAAGCGATGAAAAAAATTAATCTAATTAATTACAGGCTCTGTGATTAATTAATCTAAATTAATCGCATACTTTTATGACACTTTTATACCTGTTTATAAACAGCTGTATAGCCTGCTAGTCTCTCTCTCTCTCTCTCTCTCTCTCTCTCTCTCTCTCTCTCTCTCTCTCTCTCTCTCTCTCTCCGTCTCTCGTAACTTCTGTCTCCACAACAGACAGCGCTGCACTGCCACAGATGCTTATGCCGATTCATTCACCATCGTCGTACTCATAGGCAAAAATATTGAGAGACACACACACGCACACGCGCGCACACACACACACACACACACACACACACACACACACACAGACACACGTTTACGCGGACGACGAGACAGCTAGCAAACAAAATTGAGACACGGGGAGAAAGATTGAGAGATACTGTTTTGAACCTAGCCTACATTGTTGCACCCACTAAATCAATAATGCACAGACACTGGCTGCGGAGAATAAAGTAAGACGTCTTCCTACCTTCATGCTTATTAAACCGTCTATAGAGCCCTCGGCCCCCTGCTTCTCTCTTTACTTTTCTCCCTTTCACCCGCGCGGGCTGTGTCTGCTTCAGGTGCAGCTCGGTGCAGCTACGCACCACTTTTGCACCGGGTCAAAGGGCATTATAGAAGTGCGATTAATCTGCGTTAATTTTTTTAATCGCGTTAATTTTTCTGTGATTAATTAATCGAAATTAACGCGTTAATTTGACAGCCCTAATATTTATATATATACTCACCGGGTGGGTAAGACTTATTTTATTAGCAGGCTAGCCACAACCGTTACCTTGTGCTAGCCTAGCACCAGCACACTCTGCAACTAGAAGGACTGAATGAAAACGTCTCCAATGATAAATAACACACTGGTTTACTTGGAAATGAGGCCCTATGTCCAAAATTGCGTACTACCCCTTTAAACTCACTATACAATATTTGGATGTATTTCCCCCGGGACTGAATTGTACACCACATTGGATTTTTTGGATTTTGACGAAAAACCTTGTCTTTAATGTCTGTCTTTAATGCAGGTGAGACCAGCCATAAAGCATAGCTATAGCTTTGACTGAAGTTAAGTTTGTGTTCAGCCTCTTGTTATGAGACAAAGTAAGGTATAACAAAGGGAAGGGATTGTCAGTATGATATTAGTGCATCAAAAAAAGGAAATGATAGGCTTTATGTTCTGCGCCCTCTTCATGTCCATTATCACTGGTAGGCCTATTGTGTTTCAGTGTAGCCAAATGTAATATTTAGATGGGTTTTTTTTCATACGACTGAACCAGTGTAAAAAAGGGGATTTTATCAGCTCTCAACATGAGAACATTGTTTTCAAGGTATCTACTGTTAGAGTGTTTTTAAGGAGTGCCGTTTGCATCCGTGATGTGTGGAGGGAAGGCCAAACCGGAGAGGCAAATACACTTTTCCAATTTAGATGCCTTAGTCTGGACATGGCCTGGGAGCAACATGCAAAGAAAAAGGCTGCCTTCTACCCGAATGCGGCTTTATTTATGTAATCAATAGAAATAGGTTGAGGCATTTTTTAAACTGATATTTATTTACAGTTGTTTTTTTCTTTTCTTGCTCTGGTTTGAGCCTTGGCTCCTGCGTTGTTTTCATAAACAAAGTCTCCCTGGCCCCAGCTAGAAAAAACACAGGGCCTGCTCAGTGCACTGAAAACAGGAATGACAAATACCATTAGTTGAAAAAATTCCATCTCGTTGCAAATATGTTATTGTTTACTTTACCATACACGTCCTAATATGGTTACCTCCCTGTCAAAGAGGCGGAGCAGAGCCGAGGGGCCCTCGCAGGGAGACGCTTTCAGTTGCCACTTAGACAATAAGAAACAAATGTCACAGCTCGGCAAAATAGCCCGGCTTTCACAGCCTTACAGTACTTGGCCTTCTGAGCTGCTTGGCTCAGACTCCCGTGTGATATTTATCTACTCTCACTGTAATATGCCCTCACAATGTCCCCCCCTCCCCACCTCTCTTCTTCTCTGTCCAATTTCTTCTCCTCTTTTCTCCCTTCCTTCCGTGTGTCTTTGTTTGATTCCCTCCATCGATCTCTGTCCCGCTCCTGTTGTTAGCTATGTGTAGGTTGACTGATGGGCCTGTGTTTGCTTTGTTAAGTTATTTATCAGAGGGAGGGGGTGGTGTGTTTGGAGTGGCTGCTGCCCTCCTCCCTGTGGCCGAGTGGAGGCCAGTTCAGCTGCAGGTCAGGCCCTGGTCAGAAGGCCACTCTGCTATTCAACTGGAAACACTTTGGCCATGCTCAGAAAACCCTGGATAGTGCAGAAGAAATGTAGTAATATTGATGCTGCAGCTTTTTTATTTTAAAGCTATGGTGCCTAACTTTTTCATATATTTTCATAATTGGTTACATTCAAGCCGGCAGCGCAAGTGCGTCCTGTGAACACTGCCACTAGAAAACCCAGCGTAGCACCAAACGCTGCAGCGATCAGTTGCAAGTAGGCTAGCAGACATCCAGCAATACAATTTGCAATGAGTCAACTATACCTTTCATTAGCTGCTGCTGGATTAGAAGTGTGCACAGATCCTTTATCCAGCTGGGTCAGAGCGGCTAGCTGCGGTGTTGTTCCACCCTGCTTCACAATGTCCAGCTAAGACCAGCTTTTCTTAAAAGGTCCTTTTCTCAATAAAACACTTTCCCAGTAAGTCAGCCATTAAATCCACTCCTTCTCCTCTGTAATCCACTGTGTGTTTCCACCAAGACTCATCTAAAAAATCAAATCCAAGATCGAAAAAATCTGACATACTGCCTTCTACACTGAAAAAAGGGTTACATTCATAAATTTAAAACATGTAGGGTAATGGTTCACATCTATATTTTATAACTTGGCCCAATGAAAAGTAAATAACTTGCCTCAAACAATAGTTCCTATGTAAACTATTTGATATAACTTGGCACAAAGTATATTTTTCTATTGAAAGAAGTCAATTAGTTTAAATTCTATGATCTCATGTAAACTAAAATATATAAAACAGATATTTCTTAGTTGAGCTCTTAATTTTAAATATTTATATATAACAATATTTTGAAATAAAAATAACTACTTCAAGAAATAAAACAAATAATTTAAAACGGAATTGAATAACAAATATGAATTGGATGAAGTACCACTTGAAAATCTTTTTTTCAGTGTATACATTCTATGGGGCAAGCTAGCTTTAGTTCAAGTAGGCTACTTTCCCTATTCAAAACATATTAAGACTTATGTGAACAAACTTTTTGAAAAAGATATAATTAATGAAAACATTTTATATATTAGAATGTATAAATTATACATTAAATAAAAATATATAAAGTTGTTGTTCTGAAAGTCTCTAGGCCAGCAGAGAAGGCTTTGCTGGCCCTGACAGCCCACCACTGCTCAGTATGGCAGCGTTTATAAACTGGTGTGTCCCCCGACACTGGTGCAGGAGCTCAGAAAAATCCCAAATAGAGCCCAAGAAACATTTCAGTTGTTGTTTCTACTGCTAAGAAAAAACCTGAACGTTCAGCAGAAGGAATAAAATCCATGTGCGATTACCAAAGGCTCACCTCATGTAGATGCGCATTGTTGTAATTACTCAAAATTCCTCATGGTGTTTACAGAAGTCAGCACTATAGCTTTTGTGTTTGACCCAAGCAGGGGCCTTAGAAGGATCACTACCATGAATACAAACTCCTGGTAAAATATTATGAAAATCGTATAACTGGAAGTCCCTCAAATTGCTAATGGTCTGGCAGTATTCTCCATGGGTTGTTAGCGTATAGGCTATTAGGCATTAGGGGTCAGGCAACCTCACCACATGCTTAGTCCGGTAAAAGGTGGAAAACATGTTCAGATGCATGGGCTTTCTTTTCCCCAGTTGTCGGTGGATGATGGCAGCCTCACCTCAATCCTAAAATCCTCACGTTTATGATATTTGCCCAGTATTATCTGTGCCTGTGGATGAATGGGGAGGACAGAGCATGAGGAATGTAGAAGGTCAGACTGCACGATTTACACAGTACAGAGCCAGAGAATCCTTGGGAAAATACTTGGGCCGGGGATCAAACAGACAATCATGTGATATATTCTTAACACTGACCTTTACATTCATGCATTGTACTGCTACCGCTTTAGGCAAATTATGCACAAGACGTGAAACAATTGGTTAAAAGGATATCAAAAATAAATGCTACTTAAAGAATGCTATTTTTTTTTAAATAATTGAAAACATACTTCAGTTATGTAATACAGCTTGTTTGTGTACTAATGATATTACTTGTATGATTTTTCTGATGAACATGTTAAAGACCCAGTGATTTATGAGTTACGTATTCTGTATTATGTATTCTGAATATGTGTAGAAGTTCATAAAACCAGACCTTTTTTCTGAATTCCTGGAAAAGATTTGAGATCCATAGTTTTTATCTGACTGTCCAAAGGCCAGCAACTAAATACAGATTCTGAATCACAGTGACTTTGATATTTGAGAAGCATACAAACACAGAGGGAGCTGTGAGGAAGCTCACAAATAATTAGTCTAAGTTCACATTTCTAGCTAGAGATGTTTACAATGATATAATTAATTTACACATTTAGTTTTAACCAAAGTTCATACTGTTCATTATTTCTTTTATATGGCCCTAAATGGTCTGGGGCCAAAATATATTACTGATCTGCTGATACGTTATGAGCCGTCCAGAGCCCTTAGGTCGTCTGGGACAGGTCTACTTACAGTCCCCAGAGTTAGGACTAAACAAGGAGAAGCAGCTTTTAGTTTTTATGCTCCAAATCCCTGGAACAAACTTCCAGAGAACTTGAGGTCTGCTGCAACTCTCAGCTCTTTGAAATCGAGTCTGAAGACTTTTCTCTTTCCATTTTAACCTGTCATTTTTATTTTATTTAAATGTTATTCATTCGCTTTTAAATGTTTTATTCATTCGCTTTTCTGATGTGTATTGTGTATTCTAATCTTGCCCCTGTAAAGCACTTTGAATGGCCTTGTGTCTGAATTGTGCTATATAGATGAACTTGCCTTGCCTTGCCTCTTTTGTATGTGTCCTAGGCCGTACTGTTTAACCCCATTGCAGTTCTATATTGTGTTGATAAGCTAATGGCACTGACCTTTTTGTGTTTTTTGAAAGACTATACCCTCTTTGACGTTAATGAACTTTGCGAACAGGTTTGTTTACTGGCTTGGAGGTCAGGTTCTGAGAAGGGCAGCGAGTTTTCTTGTAAACATATTTACAGTCTGGGATGTGTAAACACAGTAAATGTATCCAGGTGCAGCAGGGGCCAAAGCTTCTTTTCTTTTTCTTCCCCTGTGATACGCTACAAGGCTGTGTGTGTGTGTGTGTGTGTGTGTGTGTGTGTGTGTGTGTGTGTGTGTGTGTGTGTGTGTGTGTGTGTGTGTGTGTGTGTGTGTGTGTGTGTGTGTGTGTGTGTGTGTGTGTGTGTGCATAATGTTTTGATTTCTGGAAGCACTTCATAGTAATATAAAGAAAACCAAAAGAAAATAAGAAAAAAAGCCTCAATGATGTGATGTGCCTTACCGTAATATAAAAAGCTGAGAGGGGAGAGAGGGAGAGCAGAGGAAAGATAGCAGGGCAAACGCAGGACTAGTGGGGGGTATTAAATATGAATTAATGGAATGTTGCTCAGGCACATCTCTGGGTGTAGTGTACTGTTGAAAAATACAATTTATGTTGCCGGCTACTAGCCGTGAAGGTGCATTTGGACTTAGTATGCTTTAATTAGAAGTGAGATATTAGCATTTCATAGGGGGCTTTATGCTGGGTGAGGGGCTCGGCCAGCCAGCCAGCCACCGCACCTTCATTAGCTGCTTCTCTGTGTAATGAGTGCCGTCATTAGCTGATGGAGTGGATTTGCCCTAGCTCTACCTTGAAAAGCACATATCTTACATACTGGCCTTTTAATGGATATCTTAATGAATAACATAAGATTTCACTGCTTTAATATTTGACACATGCATTTTTTGGATAATGTACACCTTTTACTGTAGATAGACTGGCAGTGAATAGAGGAAAACAAAGGTATCCATGGGCCTTGATGGAATGTAACTGACTCTTTGCTTAAGCAAAAATATATATATATAGGCTACAGTATATATATATAGGCTACAGTATATATATATAGGCCACAGTATATATATATATAGGCTACAGTATATATATATATATTGTTGTGATCACACACTCTGAGGCATAGCAATAATAAGTGGATGGTAAAGTTGCCACATCAAAATGTTCGACTTTCATTCATATGTGTGTGATTGTCTTCCAGAAGGTCTGAGGAAGTGTGTGATTGTCTTCCAGAAGGTCTGAGGAAGTGCTCGCTCAGCTACAATTCTAAGTGTTAAAACTCACCATATATATCAAGAGTAAAAAAAAAGGCAGGACAGCTATTGGATAAACCTAACTGCCAATGACATGTGTGTGTCTGTGCAGTAGTGCGTACACATTCAACAACAAGCCAGGACAGACAGTCGGAGCGAGGTGTTTTTTTGTGATATGGAAGTCTCTCCTTAAGCCTTTGGGCTGTGCCTCCATTCTCAGAATCAGCCGTGAAGTGATTAGTATTTTATTGATGAGCTCCTGAAGTGGCAGGTGTGGGAAATTGGATCTTTGATCTCCTGGAGTTTAGGAAATCTATCCTGAGTGTGTGGAGCTCTCCAGGTACAACACTCCCATCCTGGCAACATCAGCACTAGACACACATAGACACACGCACACACGCACGTAAACACTTGCGCACCGACAGACAGACGTGACGTTGGAGAGGGATATTCCTCCCTTCTCAAAACACATATTTGTTTTGGATGTTTTCACTAGAGAGTCTACACGGTGATTACAGATGTTCATTAACAAAATGAGGTATTTGTTTTAAACTTTAACCAATCACTTTGATATGCTAATTACAGTGTAATTTAATTTGAGCCCCTGTAATGATGATGCTGTTATTATGGACATAAATGATGCAGTTAAGCTGAGAGTAATCTCATTTGCATACTGTACATGCCAGTAAATTAAGCCCTTTCCAGCGTGGCTTCAGCTTTAATTTTCCACTCCTTTTCACACGGCATCCCTCACCCCCTGTGCCTAATAGCAGGCCAGCTTGTTTGATGTGGGGAAGCGCTTCCTCACACTAAATCTAAGTCACAATATGTATACATGAAGGCTCTCATTATAACTCTAAGTGCTCTTTTAGGAAGTTGGTATTAATAAGCAGGCCGGCTTTTCATGCTTGGCAGCGATACACAAAAACAGCTTTGTCTCCTCACCAGAATCATCTTGAAAAACTCCTTAATCTGCATCTGAGAAATAAAAAATCACGGCTGTGATAACGATGTGTGTACGGGAATAGAGCTCCCTAATCATATTGTATATGTCCTCTTCTATGTGTTGATCAGAGATATCTTCAAAGAGGGGCTTGTATGTTCATATTCCCCCCTCTGAGAAAAAAGATGAAGGGCATTTGGATGTGTTTTTTAACTAAGATATTTTTTTCTAACAACTAATTGAAAATATTGCTTCATTGTTTGTTTAGTGCAAATTATTTTGCTTCTGTTTCTTTGTACACAATGTTTTTTGATTTGTGTATAAAAGAGGCATATTTCTGAGGAAGGGACGCGGCCTGGCCTTGATAAAGAAAAAAAGCTCTGTGTCTTCATTAGAGAAGCAGCACCTCATGGTGTCTGATGTTTGCAGCGCGAGAGTGTAAACATGTTTGTCATACAGGGGTGTATTTATGCTGATCAAATATCGGAGGTGGACCATGGTGAATGTTAAGAACTTTGGCTCACAGGGCTTGGACAGCTCTGTGGATGGATGGCCTAAAAAAATGGCCTGAACGTGCCCTCACATACCCTGTATTCTGACTTCCCTCTATGCGCTTTGAAGGTGGGTTAGCAGCAGTGTGGTTTATGGACTTTCACACCGACAATACAATTGCCCTTCAAGTGCTCCCTCCATTTTGTGCCATAAAGAATATTTTTTTTCCTGCCAGCCAATTTTCTCTGTTAGTCTCTAATTGGCTACATAAATCTTGGGGCCGTAGAGGTGTGAGAAATTGTTGCGGTGTCACACAGTGAAATCTTCACCTTATTTACCAATTCATTAAGATTCATTGATGCAGGATCGGGAGAGGAAATGACAACATAAATCAGGCCTCCAAACATAATGACCCTAATCAGTTGGGAATTGCAGAAAATTTCATGATGAACTATGTCCTTGTATTAGTGCCACTGTACATTGTCCTTTTGCTGGCTGCTTTATGAGTGGGACGCATCCCTCCTGACATGGGGCTTTATTTAAACCCAAAAAGAGTTGTTAAAAAACCCTGATGCCATTAAAATGCGGAAATTCATGTAAGGTCTTCTGGTATTTAGCCCCCTACCCTGTATCTTCAGTTTTAACTACTTAATGGAGCCACAGACTCCTTTCCTGTTTAACCCTCTCTGTCCTCTCTGGGACGCTGGGGCTTATAAAATAATAATAACATATGACTCTTAGGCTTAAACGACCCTGTACCATACTCCTTTAGAAGCAACGAGAGGGGTCAACGGGTAAGACCACTCCCAGTGGAACAGTGAAACTGTCTATTTTACAGAGGCCTTTAAAGCTATAGTGCATAACCTTTTCATATGAATGAATGTCGGCAACATTCAAGCCATCGCCAAACGAGTTGACACAAAGTTGATTAAGCCTATAAGCTCCACAAAACTCTCTCTGTATTTCTCAGTATGGCAGCGTTTAGAAACTGGTGTTACCCCCCAAGACACTGGTGCAGGAGCTCAGAAAAATCTCAAGAAGAGCCTAAGAAATGTTTCCGTTTTTGATTTACTGCTAAGAACCTGAACGTTCTGCAGAAGGTATAAAACTATGTGCAATCACCAAAGGCTTACTTAATGTAGATGCATCGACAGTGTTGTTGTAATTACTCTGAATTCCTCATTGGGTCGACATGCGTTACGCACTATAGCTTTAAGCAGTCTCTGAGCCATGACAGTTGTTGGTTGAGATACTATTGGAGGAAAAAAATAGCCAGTGCATCTCCATGTCATTTAAGGTCAACAATTGCATCTGGAAAATAGCCTTATATCTTAATATCTGTGTGAGGAACTCTAAAGAAAAGGTGGGAGAACTTCACCTGCTGTTGGTCTCTGTCTGTAGAGAAACATTGAACAGTTCTGAGAATCATTGAAATGGCAGGGGTTAGGTCAGACCTTCCACCTCCAGTTATGGTGCATTGCACTGAGAGGGAGGGATTGTAGAAACCACCATGCCTGATGACTTACTCAACAGTAATTAGTGGCCTAGCTTACTTTGTGTGTATAGAACGGTGGTTTACCACAAGTCTGTCTCGATGATTTAACAGAACTGCAATGCTTCTCCCAGAAATGATTGGTTAGCTACGTGTTGTCAGCTCACAGAGAAAGTGTTCTCTCTCCAGTGAGATGACATCTCCCCAGAAGACAGTAGCTTTAATAATGTAGGTACGCAATATTAATTAGACAAGTTTGTTAAGGCCAACCTTGGTTTTTCACCGGGTAAAATGCATCTGACACATTTCCTCTCCACAACTTTGCATTGCCATCCCCAAGGGATGCCTTTATACGTGTGAGTTCTAGTGAAAAAAAATATAAAAAATATATGACACACTTTAAGTAATGTTAAAACAATAAGCAGCTTTGGTAGATCCCATAGGAGGCGGATAGATTGAAGTTGTGATTTTTTCTTTGGGTACGAGTACTAATGAGCTTGAGGGAAGCGACGGCGGCTTTTCAGCCTGTGGTCAGAATAAGAAGCCACACCCCTTGTCTCCTGGTGTCTGTGGTCTCCTTGTTAACGGGCATGAGCCACGCGTGTGTTAACGGGCATGAGCCACGCGTGTGAGCCAGAAGATTATCAAAATCAAATGAAGGAGAGTGGCTGAGAAAATGTGTGGCGAACCACTCTCTAAAGGAGGTTCCACATCCCAGAATGACTATTCCATCCATGTACAACCAGAGTTAAACTCATGAGACTTCTCTATTTACTTGGTCTCTATTGGCCCCATAGTTGTACTAAAAATACTGTGGCCTGCCTTACTTTGGCACATTCCGTCATTGTCTGTGCACAGCAGGCCTTGTATTTCACAGTGGTGTTTCTCGCATGGCTCCATGCAAAGGAGACAAACTGGGTGTGTATGTTTTTTGAAATGATGGATCTACTCAGCTTCTCCACTGGAGTTTTGCCTGCTAGCATCTTTCTTATTATTAATTTATCTGGAGCTTGTAGTGATAATAGGTTGATACTCATATCAATCCTCATACCCACCAACACAACACTAGATTGCGTGCCTGCAAATCCCATCACAGTTGCTCCAATGTGTTATAAATATGTGTTTGGTAGCTCATATGCTCATATGTTATGCCTTCCTTACATGGGGGGCAAATGTTTTTGGGGACTAAATTAAATCACAAGGGGAAGTGGAGAGAGAAAAGCATGGATTCTCCCACCCTGATGATCATTGGATAGCTGCAGCAGCACAGCAGATGGCAAGTTGTTGTCTGCATGAAAAATTCATGGTCAAGGTGACGTTTGAAAGCCCTTACAAAACATTAGCTAGCTTGTGTTTTGTGATTACTGCTAATGTTGTGTTTGATCTAACATATGGAGTTACAATAACTATTATCAGTCCAAATGTAATGTCACATATAAAAACAAGTCTCAAAACCATACACTTTGAAATGATGACGATAACATCTTCGTCCGTTTCAAATGTTTAGTTTTATTTTCACTCTGTACCCAGACATAGCCAGCTCCTGGAGCCTTCTCAGACAATCCTTTTGTTATTTACACAAACCCAGTTACTGAATAATTGAACTAGGTAAATGTTTAACATGTTTTGTACAAGTTCCTCGCTGCGCTGTTGTTGTGAAGGAGACACTGTTTGTTGGCTCTGGAAGAGACACTCTGTTTGCTTTGCTTGACAATGGTGCGTTTCCATAGGAGACCACCACCTTGCCCATCTTCTTCTTATTCACACTGGCTTGCTATAGCAGCTGCAACACAACACAGCAGCCCACTATTGTGTCTTCAAATGTCAGAAGGATGACTTTTTGTTTATCTTGACTTCTGTTTATTCTAGCCTGAGCCACATTTGCATCAACCTTGATCCCCCCCCCCCCCCCCCACACCAGAAAAACCTGTTTACACTATGCCGGCCCGAGTGTCACCTAGGAAATGGGCAGATCATTCCACCTGGTTAATATTAAATGGCTCTCTTGCTGCAAGGAGATGTGTTTGTTCATAAACACAAAAGCCCCGCTCCCCCTCCCCCTGTTTACTGTAGTCATGGCAGCAATCACTTATTAAACAAACAGCTGCTTTGTTTGCCATGTGTGAGTGGTCTGCTGCTTAAACCCCCGCACAAGGCCTGGGAAGAAGTTTGGGGGAAAATGCTCCTGTCTCATATGGTGCATGCAAGGATGGGAGGGGTTTTTGCAATGGAGGGATGGGGTGTCTGTTGGTACTATGTTGTCAGAGAAGTCTGGAGATATGCCTTTGCTTATCTGCGACATGGTTGAAGTGGCTGACAAGATTACACTCTTGTTTGGTCTGACTCTGTGAAGTCGCCTTTTGGCAGAATGTCATCCAATAGCAAGCTGTTAGCTCCTCTCAGAGAATCAAGTCAAACAGACAAATCTTCTTTTTTTCATTGAGGTGGTTCTGGTTTGGAGAATCCCCCTTTAGCAGATCATATGTGGAAGGGTGTGGGACTGCAGCAGTCTGGAAAGGTTATTGGGATTAAGCCCAATTCCTCCGTCTGTTGTCCGATGAGACATATTCTTTGAGTAGTTTGTTATCAGCGATAAAGAGCTGAGATAATGGATTATTTAACATACAACTTGTGTTTGTCTTTCTTATTCCCTTAGAATCAGGAGCAAAAATACATCAGAAAATATTAGACAGAAACCTTGAGAAGCATTCTTGTTGTTGCACCTTTGGGTACTACTGGCTGATGTGTCTAACCTAGCAACCCAGCTGAACCTAAACAGCTTGTAAAGTGAGCCTCTTCCCCATTGTCTCCTCCTAGGTTGTGTCTGTATCTCCTCCCGCACAAGAAATGTTGTGCTTTTGTTGTGCGCTTGTGTAAACAAGGGTTCTGTGTGTGAGAACTCGGTGAAATGGAAGCAGGTGGCCACGCTGAGGCTTTACTGTCATGAGCATTAAAAGAAAAACACAACACGGAGAAGGGTCAGAGCACAGCTGCGCGCAGGGCCCGACCCTACCTTGAATCGACTGCTGACTTTGTTTGAGCTGTTTGAATTCCAGGCAAGCATGACAGGGGGACAGGCATTGGATTTCCAGGGATGGTGTGTGTGTGTGTGTGTGTGTGTGTGTGTGTGTGTGTGTGTGTGTGTGTGTGTGTGTGTGTGTGTGTGTGTGTGTTTGGTATGGGAGAGACAGGGTTGATGAGCTCAGGCCGCTGGCTGTTGTTAACCTTCAACCTGTCTGGTCAGGTGGGAGCGACATGTGTCTCTTGTTTGTACTGTAACTCCCCATATTTGAGGCAAAGGGAAAAACACAAAACAAACTGTAAACAAACAGAAACTCTGACCTTTTTTATTATCCAGTGTTTTGTTTTGCAAGCAAAGCAGGCAACCCCCCCCCCTGAAAGAACAGAACAGGCAACTAATAATCGACAGCACTGCCAGTTCTTTTTTTGTTCAAACTTGTTTTTGCCTTGTTGTGATCTCCTGGTATTTCCATTATATTTAATCTTTTTATATTTTTTTTCCAAAAGCTGATATGCTCCATTAATAATAAGAAAGCCTTTCTCTCTCTCTCATGTCTTGTTTTATGTTTGGAGCATGAATCCATATGTTTTAACCTCTGGTTACTATGCCCATAAGTCTTGACCCATAATTACGGACACATTTATACTTGTTGTATAAATGGAACGGATGGGAAAACTTTGAGCTTTTGGAGTCATGGCAGACAAGGCTATTCCCATGAGCAAAGAGAAAATAAATAGACAGATGAACAAACACATGGTCAAGTCAGTCACGTGTGCGAGTTGCCCCAGCTGACAACAGTGTCTCCTGCCTCAGTGCCTCACTGATTAACACTGTTATCAGCACACACTCTCTAATAAGGCTCTTTCCTATCTACTTGATATTTATGATGGATAATGCCCATTTTCCCATTTTCCTTTTTCCCCTCGCAATATTGCAGCTTTGAATTATTCCGTGGCAAAATTAATGAGAAAGTAGATTTATGGTTTTCATTTGTTTGTCAATTCGGAAATTAATTGGGTGTTAATTTTAGCCATCCCCTCATCAGTGCCGGTTCCAAGCATGCGCGCATTACTTTGCATTCATTGTGACCCTTTCTCTCCTTTTATTGTGGGTCACTAGTTTTGCATACATTAAAATAGCCCCGCGGCTCATTCTCTTGATTACTTTTGGAGATGCCATGCATTTGGAAATTTAAGCCCTTTCCGTTATAATTATGAAGATTTTGCATGGGATGACAGTGCATGTATAATAGCCATTACCCCCCACCCCCCCACCCCGCTTTTAATGTAGCTTTGAAGAAAAAAAAGGAAGGTGAGTGTGGAAAACATTTTTTTCATTAAATAAGTGGGGTGAATAACGCCATTATGGGCCTTTAAGTTCCCTAGGGAACATAGGCCATTGATCAAACCCCTCAATCCTCTACGGTCTTGTGCCTTCAGATCCAATTGTTGCCATGATAGCATTTCCATCGACTCCTTCGACTTTTTAAATAACGTCAGCCCAATGGTTTATTTCAAATGGCATTTAATTTGGCCCTGAGAATGTGTGTTTCTAATTGTTGTCTCAGAATGGGGAGTTGGTTGCGAGCGTGGGCCGGTAGATGGAGTTGGAGTGGCTGGCTGCGTCCCATCCCACAGTATTTCCTCTTGCTCACTCCTTGTTGAGAAAATCCCATTATGGAGTAAGGCCGTGCCAGACTGCAGGGGTGAGCTGGGTCAACATCTGTCTGGAGGGAGAGGGGGGAGGGCTGGCTGCTAGCCCCGGCCCAGAGAACATACTCTGTAGGCCGGGTCCAGGCTGCTCAGACAGGCCCCTGAGTGTGGGGGCGTTGTGACACTCAACTGAACCGGCACAGGCCACAGTGTCAGATGACTCCCTCGGATAGGCTTCTACAGCAGAGGAGATGTAAACCAGAGTGAACCCTGGGATTGAATAGCGTTCTGGAACTGTTTTAGCTTAGCTCGCTTTAGCCCACAGCTAGCTAATTCTGAGCTGGGAGACTATCCCTAACAACCACTATTTGAAAGAGCAGTGCTGTAGTGCTGTTTTTTTATTTTTTATAATCCCAATCTAGATTATTATCTCATTTATTATCTACTGTATATGCTCACTAAATATTCTTATGTGACACGTTGTCTATCTGTCAGCCTGAGTGTGTGTCCCCAGTGGTGTCTGGGTGTGTGTCTGCATCTTGTTTAGACCTGGATCTGTGGAGACTGCAATGCCCTATGTACTTGAAGCACATATTAATTCGCTTTGGCCCTCCCTATTACACGCCTTAAACGCAACACCATAAATCTGCAATTAGTTCCATTTTCACCTTCTTTCATGATGAGGCCCAGTGTTTCTTAAAGGCATTTATTCTGCTTCATATAAATAATTAATCAGCCAATGATTCGCTTCAGCCTGACTTGGTCAGCTTCATTAACTGCCCTGGAATTGGAAGGCTAGATGCATTGTGCCACAGAGGGCCCCGCGACCAATGCACAATAGCTGTAAATCATTCCACTGATTTGAGAAATACAGGCACAGATATGCCACAGTGTCACTGGCACTCATCCCCCGAGGGGGGGGGGGGGCGTCTGTCTGGCTTTTGTGTACCCAAAAGCAGAACAGTGGATGTATAATGTAAGCAAATAGCTTTGTATTCACATTTAACACTGATCTCTGCTGTCAAATTTGAACCTAATGTATATGACATCAAATGACCCTTCCTTGACGTGTCTGTCCATGTGTACGTTGTTGTTTAAAGTTAGATCGAGTTATACAAGACAATGCTTTCAAAGGGGGTCTGCTTGTATTCACTATTCCAACCTGTCAGTGTTAATTTCGTAGACTAAGACTATGACGAAAAATATTCGTCAACAAACCTTTTTCACGCACAAAAACTAAATAAAAACTAAATAAAAAGGCAGATATGATGACGAAGACTGAGACGAATATAACTGACACTATAGTCTACGAATAGGAACGAGACGAAACTGTTAGGGCGGGACGAATGGAGAACAGATCCAATCAGAACTGTGGGACAAGTTGGGAAGAAATCCAATCAGTGGGAAGCAGCGAATGCAACCCTGTGTCGGTGAAAATTGATGGGAGACCACACAGTGTGAGCGGGTGGAGAGAGCCGACGTGCAGAAAAACTGCGGTTTGATGGACAAAATGATAGTCAGGGATATCCTGCCCGTTAACGTTGTCTAGGGGAACGGCTAAGTTAGCCGTGTGTCTCGAGCTTGAATACACAGAGCCATTTCCTCAAACTGACTGCGCAACTATATAGGAAATGAACTGTGAAACTCCCGCCTCCCTCCGTTAGTTTCTGTTTTCACCTGAGTAAGTTACAATCAACTCCGATGCATGGACAGCGTTCAATTAAAACCTCTAGTTTTTATTATCAAAAAGGCTTTGATGCAAAAGAAGTCCGAACACACACAGCGGCAGCAGTGTTGCTTAAAGGAAAGCGCAGTTGCTCAATTTTATCAGCACGTAACTGCATGCTGCTGCTGCTGCCCAGGGGCGGCCTTAACGATCTCAGGGCCCGTTTCAAGACCTAGTGTGGGGCCCTCCATTTATTTTTTTTATTTTCTATTTTTTATAAATAATGCTTGTGCTTGCTCCCTGCAAAAAGAAAAAAGATTGTGGAATCTAGTTGGTTCACAGACGGATCATGAGATAATGGGCCCCTGGGCAAAGGCTCTTAAAGCCCCCCTCCCCCTATCCAGTCAGGTACACTGATTTTATGTGAGATTATTACGAATTAAATAGAATACATGTTTTGTATTACAACTATTAAATCTGTGTCTGTATTGCATATTGAAACCTTAATACCATTCAATGAAGAAAAACACTTAGTCGACAAAGTCCGCTGTAGATTTAGTCAACTAAAATCTGCTTATATTTAGTAGACTAAGACTAGACTAAGACTAGAAAAGATTTTAGATGACTAGAATAGGACTAAGACTAAATGGTGTGATATTCAAAAGACTAAGACTAACGCGCCCCACACACATCCTGCGTCTACCTCTGGAGCGCGTCGCCTTACCTTACTGCTGCCTCTCTCGGACTTTTCTCGGACACACATGCAACGTCTCAGCAGCTGCTGCTGCTGCAGCGCTGCTTCTAAAAGCCCTATCTTTCTACATAGAGTTTTCATAGATAATTCCCATTAAAAATTAAGTTATTTCATGTTATCTATGATGCATATGATTTATATTGAGTCTGGACAGTAATCCGTGCGCCCCATTGCCATTTTTTTTCTTTTTTTTGCCATGTTTTTGCTTGTTGGAAGTTTTATTTTGAAGGGGACACACCAGGAAATGGTGAAACTACAGCGAAAGCTGCCAGTATGAAGTTAGTATGACTCTCAGCAGAGTATTTCAAAAATCACTTTACTGATTTATACGGGAGAGAGAGGGGGGTGTGGTCGGGGAAGAAGAAGGCCGTAGACACAGATAGAGCAACGGAAAACTGTTGCGCTCATCATGATCTTTTTTATTTCTTCACTATATTGGATCTCTATATGTGTCATTTATCCAAAAATGAAATGCTAGAACTAATGGAAAATTAGGTTTTAAATCCCTCGGATTTTGATTGCACAATTAAATCGTGAAATAAAGGGATTATTCGTGTATACGACTGATGGATGTTTTATTTTGAAATAAACACACCGGGTAAACGTGTAACTAGAGTGAATGCTGCTGGTATGACTGTCAGCAGAGTATTTCTCTATCAGTTAAAGCACAGAGACGCGCTGCTCTCAGAAAAAAAAATAGGCGAGCCTCCTGAGGTGAAGGGGAGCGTCGCTGCAGACGTGCCTCCGACGCGCCTCAGCAGTGCGTCTGAGGTTGGATGTGTGCTCGCTCTACGTTGATTTCACAGTCTGTGACAAAAAGTCAGACGCAGACGCGAGGTAGACGCGCAGTAGAGGTAGGATGTGTGTGGGGCGCGTAAGACTAAATCAGAATTTGCTGCCAAAATTAACACTGCAACCTGTATTTAATGTTAATTGAGCGACCCTGGAGGATTTGTCTGTTCTCGCTCGGCCTCTCAGATTGGATGTTTATCATGGAGATTGGCAGGCCTCACACAGTCGCCTCTGTTTCCCATTAAAAATCCATTCTGCCGTGGTTTTTCTGGGAGCCCATGAGAGTAAATATATCCATTTCCATAGAAAGTGTTTTGTTTTGGAGGTCCGGTGTTTTCTTGGGCTCCTCTGCTCGCACTCAACACAGGTTGGGTTCCTCTCTCTAATGTGTGTTGGACCCCGGACCCCTTTCCACCTCTGCAAATGCCCATAATGGAGAAACAAACAAAAACTCAGTCCCTATCCCCCTTTCTCTTTACCAGCCCAGTATGGACTTGTCATAGGATCTGTAGCAGAAAAGACAAAACAAAGGAACGATTCATTATCCTGTGGAAAAGCAGTCAGCGTGAAAGCGTGTGCGTGTGTGTTTGCCCCATTGCATACGCTACAAGCAAACAAGCAAGACACACACAAACCAATTGGGAAACCTGCAATAAAAAAAGTGAAATTGTGTGGGAAGGATATGACAGATGTTTATAGTTTGGCCCAGAGTTCCAATGCGACCTCATTGCTGTGTTGTAACAGCTGCTTCTCTCCCTGTCTTTCTCACCACTGTCCCTGTTTTTTTTCTCTTTCTGTCTGTGTGTCTTTTCTCTCTCAGGTCTTTAAGTCATGATGCAAGAATCTGGGACGGAGGTGACGACGAGCAATGGATCAGCCAATCAGAATGGAGGAGCGAGTAGCGTGGGCGGGGCTAGAGAGGAGGTGACTGCTGCTGACCTCATGCATCTCCAACAGCACCAGGTATGGACCACTCAACTCCCTTTGCTTTCACACCTGTCCTGACTCTTTTCAAGCCATGTCAACAGCAGGCCCTCTTCCCCCCACTTAAAGTGCCACTTAATATTTCATTCCACCTCAAAGTACATCTAGTACATAAACACATTATTATTATTATTTATGTATATTGAAGCCCTTTTTTAAATATTTAAAGACGGGAAAGTGCTCTCTCTCTCTCTCTCTCTCTCTCTCTCTCTCTCTCTCTCTCTCTCTCTCTCTCTCTCTCTCTCTCTCTCTGTGATTGTGTTTGCTTTGTGAGTTGTGTGTTTATCGTAGCATGCGGCATCTGCATTTTTGGTTAAAATATTTAACGCAGTGTTCGGACATCTTTTAAGTATGTAGGTGCCGCAGGATTATGGTAGACAGCTGAGAAAGCAGGACGCCCCCAATAGGATGACAGCGTCGTCCCCTGGCTCATTGTAAACACACCTCACACTCAAGGCTAATGTCACTTTCGGGGCCCGCTTTAACCAATGAGGTGTTAGCTACACAACATTTTCACCATCTCCCGAAACTGAGGCAAACAGACAAGCTCTTTCTGTTGGTGTCAGTGTTATGTGTGGCACACGACAGCACGTTTAAGGAAACAACATTGAAAAGATCAGTGTGTCTTTAGCTATCTGGGTCTATCCGACAGCACTCGGGTTGTTGTCAGGAGCTGTTTGGTGATGATGCACAGGCGCGGTGCCGCTGTCTGTTGTCAAAGCACATCCATCAGCATTTTGCACACAGGGAGGGCAACAATGCTGCAGCCTGGGAAATGGCACTGTAACATACAGAGTAATAATTCAGTCTTATCGTTGTATCTTCTTACAGCAGAATCATGACATTATGATTATATGATATTTCCGGTAATTGCTGCTGGGATTACCGGCAAATTCAGTCATAGCTCATGTTGATGACAATAGTATGACATTTGTCTTTGGTAAAAAGGTTATCACTTCTTGAAAAGTCAGCGCTTGACATCTCAATGTAATAGAAAGGTCAATGCAGTCATAATCAGTTGTGTACTTGAGTTTTTATCATGATAAGAAAAAAGTATTCAAGAGTATTGCTCAGCTCTACTCATAAGACTTTGATATGACTTCATATTGCTTCTACATGGTGATGAATTTTGTTGATATTAAGGGACATTAATATCAACGGGACATTATTGTAATAAATAGCAGAGTAGAAGTGTAAAGTAAAGAGGGTGTGTCAGTGTGCGTCCTTCAGGCCTTTAGCAGATCTGTTCCTCATCCCCACATCCCCCCAGCTCTACAGTTCCTCCTCCCACTCACCTTTCATTCCAGGTCAGAATGAGGCATGTCGTCAGTGAGTCAGACTCACAGCCATACTGAATGCATTACTGCAGTAGTCACACAGAACCATGGATAACGTTTCAATAACTGCAGGCCACAGTTGAGTAAACAGTTGCACTGAAACTTAATTCCTGTTGACTTTTCCTTCATTGGATGCCAGAGGGGGCAAAATTCTGATTCGCTCCGCAAAGACAACAGGGGTTACAACTTTGATGCATTGACGCGAGGGAGAGAGAGAAGTGTCACGGCCGTGCACTTGACACCAAGAAGGGGATGGAAATAACGCCTTTTCCCACTATGAGATCTAGCAAGTCGTCCAAGCATGGCCCTTGTTTTCTAGTCATCCAGAAATAATTATTATTGCTATCCAGGATCTAACATGGCATTTAAAAGGAATGAAAACAAGCAACTCCTATTCACTTTGTTGCAGGTTCTTCCCAATGCTACCATCTTGCAAATCCACTGGTTAATATCTGTGGCCCGCAGTCGGAGTGGAAATGGAGGGAGGCGTATTCAGTGTTATAAATGATGCGTGGATGGGGACAAAGGACCACGAGATGTCTCACTCTGGGCTTCTTGACACTGGGCTTTGATAGGCTACTTACCGGGCTAGTGTTACTGGGAAAGCAGGCATGCAGGCAGACAGGCTGCTCTTTTTATTCTCCCATTAGACTAACCCAGGATTCTCACTAATGCACCACGCACCATGTTAATTGTCCCCTGGGCTTTACGATCTTCGCTCAATTACTCGATAACTTTTTTTTTTTTTTTTTACTTCTGTGGCATTTCACATTCTTTCAATCAAGTTTTATTTGCATCTTGCACTAACATGCCTCTAACTGACACACTCAGTTTATGTCGTTTCTTTTCTTTTTTTTCATTTTTTTTTCTCCACAACATCCAAGATGCTATTACCCGCTGTAGGTGAAGAAAAAGAATCAATCTTAAATCTCCGCAGACTCAAAGTGCATACGTCTGACGGTCCCCCAAGCGAGCAGGCACAACAAACCTGGCAGTGGCATATAATTTATTCTTATTAGGGAACATAACTATGAAAGACAGTGCTCATTAATAAAGATGGGGGCTGAAATAATTGTAATCTGTTTGATCATCTTGATTCGGACAGGGGAATTCATCTTGTAGACTAGTCAGATTTGGGGGGAAGTGGACCATAAGCTTGATATAAGCATCTCTATTAGTAAGTCAAATACTGTGGGGTGGGAAGTAAGGGTGGGAAGAAGGCGCTGGCTGGCTCTCTTTTTTCAGTTGTGTTGCAATGGGTCGATGTTCGGTGTGCTCATGAATATTTGTTGTGCATATTTTTCAGGCTGTGCTCAGTATTTCTTGCTCTTGTGTATATTATATGAGTATCTTCTTTTTTTAAGAACACAAATATAATTTGTTTTCATAACATGTGTTGGCCCCAGAACATGGGTATGTTTACTTTGTCACTGTGTTTGCGTTGCAGAAGTTGTGGTTTTAACGTTATCCTCATGAGGAAGTGAAGATTCTGACAAAAACAAAAACAATCAAATGAGAGAAGAGTGGCTTTTGCAAGAACCTGTTTTGTGATTTGCGACTTAAATGATTTTGCAACAGGAAGTTGCGTTGTGTGGCTGTTGTAGTCAAATACACACAGGGTGACAATAAGGACATCAGGGACTTTGTACTAGCTTCGGAGCATACACTCACAGTGCACATTTTCTTTGACATTTGGGTTTTAGCAAAGCATCTTTAACATCTCACATGTTAAACCATGCAAGTGATTCCTTCGCTGGAATTTTGGTTGAGCTGATACAACTGTAGAACATTAAATATTAATATCCTGTGTTATAGACAAGCCTTTTTTTAATCAAGTATGAGCAATTCTATAACATGAACCTTTCTTTTTCTGATATTGTACAAATATACCACAACAATATCTCCAAAGAAAAGTGAAAGCAGGGATGAATAATTGCTTTTCTTTTATTGCATACACATTCATCTAGTCTGCTTTGTAAAACAAGTGCCTTTAAAGCTTTTCCTACATATCATAAGATAAGGCCAGCCAAGTATGGCTGTTTTCTTCTACTTCTTCTTCTTCTTCTTCTTCTTCTTCTTCTTCTTCTTCTTATCTGCCTGCGTGGTTGAGGTGTCCACCGCCTTGCGTGTGCAGAGAGGGACAGAATGACACGCATTACAGTGGGCCAGCGAAAAAGCTGAGCAGGCACAGGTTTACTGTTTGCATTATGCAAGGCTTACACGCTCCATTGTGGAGGTTTGAAAAGGTGGAAATGCACGTCTTAGCCACCGCCACCAAGCCGTGTTTCTGCAAAGCTTTAGGGGGCAAGTGCAAGATGATAAGCCTCTCTATGACAGAACACTCAAGACAGGTACAACCATAGATATACAGTACACACGTAAACACAGACAGACAGAATATAGGCCCAAAGACTGATGCAGGCGACTGCTAGGTTCTGGCTTCTAGTCCACCTCCATTATGGGCTAATGCTCAAACTGACCCTGCGTTCCAAATCACATACTGTTTCTGTATACATTACTACATACAAAAGCATGCTGGTTTGCATACTGCTCAATTAAATTGCATGTACTAGGGCAGTGGTTTTCAAACTGTGGGGCGGATGAATGTGATTTTTTTTTTTTTTTTTTAGTTTGTGTTTTTTATATTAAAGCGGCTACGAGTAACATTTAAATATCTTTTAAACAGCCTCATGTTTCCTCTGATAATCATAAATTACCTTTAACAGCAAACGAGACCATCAGTGCAAAGAAAGACGTTTTTAAATAGTTTTTATTACTGCTTTTGGTCTGGTCGCACACCCAGTCCGATTTTCGGTTTGCTCGTGCAAGCTCTATGATATGCTTGATATGCTCTATGCTTTCTGTGAGGAGTCGGACACGTAGCCTAATCTTTCAGCTCCGTGAGAGAGAGTAGTTAGCAATCAGCATTGCAATCAGGTGCGTGTGGCAGTGACTGGCATTAGTTCATGCAGTGTCAAAACCACTCTCACGGAGCCAAAAAGAGTCCTCACACTTTCAACACACGGACATGCACTATATTGCTCCCTTCTCAGTTCACACTCACGCGCCTGGCACACGCTAGTAAACAGCTTTGCGACAGCGGGCGTCGTAAAAATACTACCGCTTTTGTCCAAAGGGGACGCCAACGTGCCATGTTACTCGTAGTGGCTTTAAGATCACGGCATAGCTGCACAAGAGTTCTTCTGCTTCGTTCCTCTCACTGCATTTAAATGCATTCATGATATTACAGAGAAATAGGTCTCGTTAAAGAAAAAGAGCACCAAGCCCAACCCAGAGGACCCTGCATAATTTTTTTTATTTTAAATGTATATTTTTATGGAAAATCCATGTGTCTTTCTTCAATAGCTTCTCAGACCCAGTGTCTCCAAATTATTTGTTCACACAAAATTCCTCATATTGTCCTCTCAAAGTGCACCAGATTCATGCATTTCACTTTAAAAAGGTGAAAAAAAAATCTCACAGGGGGCATACCCCCGCACCCCCCTAGGAGGGTCTGGTTCTTCGCTGGCTACTATTTTCCTCCAGCAGGACATCGGAGGCACTAGCGAAAAAACACTGGGTGTGTAAACAGTCTGTCTGCCTATCTTTCTCACTCCGCTGCACACTCAGTCACTACCATGCTTAAAGGAAGCCAGATTAAAACACTGGATTAAGATGTTAATATGTATTAAAAAAAAATGTTTAGAATGTTTCAAAAATATGTTTAAATTTGTAAAATAATTAAAAGATCTTTCAAAACACAGGGATGTTTAAGTCTTTTTCCCAGGCTTGCTTTATTTTTAAAGTAGATTTGTCCTGCCGGTCTAAAAATATTCCCACAAAAGATGAAATCAGGTTTTTAGCTTCTGGTGAGCCTAGCAAAATTTTGGACAACGAATCATCTGCGGGCAGGGACTCAGAGGATGGTATATTCTGTCTGACATAATTCCTCACCTGTAGATACCTGAAGAATTGGGCTTTCGACAGTGAAAACTTTGATACTAGCTAATCAAATGAAGCAAAGTGACCGTTTATATAAAGGTCCTCTACTGTTACTATTCCCTTCCGACTCCAATCTCTGAATGCTGAATCAGTGAACGATAGGGGGAAGGCATGATTATGCCAGATTGGGGCATGTATGGTCGTGTTCGGTAGGTCTAATTTGGTTCCAAATTCTCTGACCGTTGGACAAGGTAAAGTGGTCTCCTCTAAAGGAGGCGGGCGGTCTGGGAGAAGAGAAAAGGAGGGCAGTAAGACAGGTTTTTGGGGCCAAGCTTTTTTCAATTGCCAACCATGGGGGCAGATCAGATCTAATGCCTTTTTCATATGTAAATTGCCAATACACTATCACTCTAGCATTGGCAGCCCAGTAATAATGTAAAAAACATGGTAACCCCAGTCCGCCATGCTCCCTGGGTTTCTGAAGATGGGCTTTTGAGATCCTATGTGCTTTATATCCCCAAATGAAAGGCATTATAATAGAATCAATTGACTTAAAGTAAGATTTAGGAATATAAATTGGCACATTCTGAAATAGATACAGAAATCTCGGCAGGGAGACCATCTTTACTGCGTTCACACGGCCAATAAGGGAGATCGGTAGTGTTCTCCATTTCTCTATGTTCTCCTTTAGTTTGTTCAGTCGTTCCGTAAAATTTAACTCAAAAAGTGTCTTTGGGTTTTTAGATGATTTAATGCCCAGGTACTTTATACTGACCAGATTTGTTTTAAACTGCGTATTGGCTAGGAATGTTGTGTCCAGATCTGCTGTTAAAGACAAAAGTTTATGGTGTAACCCGAGACTTCGCCAAAATAATTAATTAGCTGGAGTAGGTGGGGGATGGAATTCTCGGGGTCAGCTACAAAGAGGGCGATGTCATTTGCG
This sequence comes from Hyperoplus lanceolatus, assembly GCA_026929865.2. Taxonomy (NCBI): domain Eukaryota; kingdom Metazoa; phylum Chordata; class Actinopteri; order Uranoscopiformes; family Ammodytidae; genus Hyperoplus; species Hyperoplus lanceolatus. The sequence continues at coordinate 39,233,824 of CM049396.1, forward strand.
TACAGAGAAATCTTATGGTCCATCCCACCTAGTGATATTGGCTTTATAAGTGCGTGCCCTCTTATGCTAATAGCCAGGGGCTCGATGGCCAACGCAAAGAGGATCGGCGAGAGGGGGCAACCCTGGCGCGTGCCCCTCTGAAGGGCAAAGGGTGTGGATCTTTCCTGGTTTGTTAGAATGGAGGTGGTGGGATGGGCATATATTAAACGCACCCAGGAAATAAAAGGGACCCGAACTCCTCCAGCACCTTGAGCAAGTACCCCCACTCAACCTGGTCGAAAGCCTTTTCCGCGTCCAGACACAAAATAGCTTGTTTGGAAGAGCTGTCGAATTTGTTATACATAATATTTAGGACTTTCCTAACATTAAAACATGAAAACCTATTGGGGATGAACCCGGTCTGATCTGTGTGAATAATGGATTCTATACATTTGTTTAGTCTATTAGCCTGAATGTTTGTAAACATTTTGAAATCCAAGTTAAGCATAGAAATTGGTCGATATGAAGACGGGTTAGTTTCATCTCTATCTTGTTTTAACAAGAGAGAAATGTTTGCGTTATACAGTGTTGGTGGGAGCCTATTCGCTTTGGTTGAGTGGGAGAACATACTATGCAGGATCGGGGTTACTTGGTCAGCAAACTTCTTATAAAATTCAACTACGAAGCCATCTGGCCCAGGGCTCTTGCCGTTATGCAGCAATTTGATAGCGTCCGTGATTTCTGCAGGGGACAGTTCAGAGTTTAAGGCCTCGCGGGAGGTGCTGTCTAGTTTTGGTATGTCTAGCTTTTTTAACCATGCGTCGATATCATCATTAGCTTTGGATTTATACAGCTCCTCATAATACTCCTTAAAGCGTTTATTTATCTGTTTCGGGTCAGTTAAAGCCACACCTGCTAGATTTTATTGTATGTATGGATCTGCTGGCTTGTTGCCCTCTGAGCTGGCGGGCCAGCAAAGTATGTGGTTTATCCCCTAATTCAAAATAATGTTGCCTAAGTCTGAGAAGCTGATCACTCACTTGACTCGTTAAAATAGTGTTATACTCGTATTTAAGAATATTTTGCAGAGTTTGGGGGTTATTCGTGTTTCCGTATAATGTCTCCAGCGAGGTGAGCTCCAAATCAATATCCTTTAAACGTCTTTCTCTAGATTTCTTTAAAGACCCTTCATATGAAATGATATAACCTCTCATGACCACTTTAAAAGTTTCCCACAAGGTGGAGTCAGAGACATCCGAGGTATCGTTGGTCTCTAAATATTCAGTGATTTTTCCCGACATGTATTTACAAAAATGTCTGTTGTTGAGCAGAGAAGGGCGTAGACGCCAATTAGCTGGCTGTTTGGATCTCCCAAAGTCAAGAATAATGGCCATTGGGGCATGGTCCGAGATCAGGATGTTGTGATATTTGGTGTCTATTACGTTGGGTATGAGTTTTGAGTCTAATAAAAAATAATCAATACGAGAATACGAGTTGTGCATTTTGGAATAAAAGGAGTAGTCTCTGTCTGTGGGGTGCTGTATTCTCCAGATGTCAACTAAATTAGTAGTTGAGATCATGTTTTTCAGGACTGTAGATGAGTTAGAAGGGTAGCTTGTTTTCTTTGATCTGTCCATATGCCAATCAAGGATTACATTGTGGTCCCCTGCAGCAATCACATTTGTGCCCGAAAGGTCGGGTAACATATCAAAGGTTTTACGGAAAAAGGTAGCGTCATCAATATTTGGACCATAAATGTTAAGTGTTACATGAACAGAGCAAAGGTACCCAGTTACTATAGGTAAACGACCAGTCGGGTCAGTTACTGTAGAGATATGTTTGAAATCTATGTTTTTCTTAATAATAATTGCCACACCGCGGGCTTTGCTAGAAAAAGTGGATTGAAAAATCTGGTCTGCCCATCTGCAGCGCAGCCGGTTCCGCTCTGATGGTCTAATGTGAGTTTCTTGGAGGAACACAATATCGGCAGATAGAGATTTAAGATGTGAAAAAACCTTTGCTCGTTTAATTGGATGGCCCATACCTCGCACGTGGTAACCCCCTTGCTTGTATCATCACCCCTGGGTATCATACAAAGTTATACGCCATAATACACACACAGTAGTTTGCCCCAAACAAAAAGACAGTTAGACCCCTATTACAAAAACACATACAGCCCTCGAACATGCCTTCCCACCCTCCCCACTTTCCCAAACAAAGCGGGGGAAAAATACCCTAACATACTGTAAAGCTTCCGACTTTAAAGCTAGAACTAACAAGTAGAACTCTGCAGAGCAATAAAGCTTTGCTATTACTCCGGTAAACTGTACCAAAAATAAAAAATAAATAAAAAATTAGCACATCTATAATAGTATTTTGGCTTCAATGGCCCCAAAGAAATATGGCTATAGAGAACGAATATCAACTTTGGAATAACTGAACTGTGTAAACAGTGAGCAGAAGAGTTGTATGAAACGGAAAACTCACATGAATTAACAAATATTTGAAAATATGACTGCAGCTTTAAATGTACGGCTGCAAACACTATAGACGAGCCGTTAGAACGCATCAGCACGCACACAGGGGCAGACAACATGCGGCAACAGCAAACATCCCCACAAAACAAATTGAACACCATCTGGACATAGTTTATCATTTGAAATGCACGTAACATTGAGTGTCGCCATTGTATACAGCCTGTATCTTTAGTAAATTGGCAAATACCTGCACAATCAGCTGTGTAGCAAAACTCAGACGCTAACTAGCAGCTACACTTCTGCCTTCTATAGCTACAGTGTTACCTCTCATCCAGTGGATTAAACGTCCTTAAACAGTGTCTTTATGGGGGTTTGGGGGACTTGTCGATTTATTTCTGCGCCTCCTGGGGTGAGTTTATCCACTTTCTGGCTCTATCGGACATCGTGACACTGAGTCGCGCTGCGTATAGAAGCGCAGGTCTCAGTCCCCGCCTGTAGAGCTCTGCCATGACGTCCCGGTACTCTGCACGCTGGCTCTGCACCTCGGGGCTGTAGTCCTCCACCATCCGAATAGGTTTGCCTCGAAACTCGAGTTGCCCTCTCTCCGTCGTGCCTCTCTGATGAGTAGATCCTTCATCTGGAATCGATGCAGGCGTAGAATGACTGGTCGCGGTCTCTGGCCCGGTGCCGATTTAGCGCCGAGGGAGCGATGGGCTCTATCAACCTTCGGGGGATCCGGCAACATCTCGCTCCCGAAAACCTCCCTCAGCATATCCGAAAAGAACTCAGTTGGGCGCCCGGTTTCAGTGGATTCAGGCAAGCCGAGAATTTGAATGTTTTGTCTTTGGTTCCGGCCCTCCAAGTCGGCTACTTTAGCTGTTAGCTTCGTGTTGTCACCACGCAGAGTGGAACAAATGGTCTCGAGGTCGCTGACATGCTGACTCAGGTCTTCAGCAGAAAGCTCCAGGGACGAGAGGCGTTGACCATGGTCCTCCACTGTCAGTGTAATCTGGTCCAATTTTGCGTCGAGCTGAGCAAATGATTTTTTAAAACTCGGCGGTCAGTGCCTCCCGGAGCTCCTGAAGTAGCATGGTTATCATGATCTTTATGGCCCCCAAGCTAACGTTAGCATTAGCTTCCTCTTTTTCGCTCGGAGTCGGCTTTTTACCCATAGAAGTCATTTAGAGAGACGGCTGTGCTTCTCTAAAGGAGTGTTTGACAGAAACAAAACAAACTGAAGCCGTTTTGGTGTGATAGTATGTGTGTAGAATGTTATAAAAAGGCAGTTCACTGGAGCTCATGCTTAGTGCGTCCACTCCATCTAATTCTAATAGTGCTTTTTGACCAGTAAAAAATCCCAACTGGATGTGTGCTACCTTCCTGAGCCTGACTTGTCTAACTCACACACAACACAGTATGGGCAAGTGTTGGGATGACACACAGTCCACATGGTATTGCTGTGCACACTCAGAGCTCTCAGGTATCTTCCGTGTGTGTACTGTTCATATTGCCACAGGAGGCCAAGCACAGGCTCCAACTTATTGGAAAATGTTGGCGGAGAAGGATAACATCAGTGTTATGACACTGCATATTGCCCTAAATTGCTTTATTGGTAAAATGATAGTGCTTGCCCAATTTGAATAATTTTATGGAATCCTTCACAGAACGGTTTAATTATGTTATCACACAACTGGCAACATCTGTCTTTATAGCACAGCACATGACAGTTTTATTACAGGCTGGATTTCTTTGCTGGTTCTGATGTGTGATCTGATTAATACTCACACAGATGGAGGTGAAAATTGGAACAGTGATGCGCTGCTATGTCGAAGAGAGGGGGAAATAATTATTAAAGGGAATGAAAAAAAATCTCACCGCCCGTCTCACTGAATATATCGTGACTGTTTTTGCTCAGGCTTCAGTTTTTGTCACTGGAATCATTTCGCCTCTTAAAGGAATTGTTCATTTTTATTTTTCGGCTTTTTGGCTCACTCTCTGGCTCAAGAGAAGGCCACAGAAACCATCACTTTGAATGGGCATGCATTTCTGATAAAGAAATGGGTAAAGTTCCCTCATCCAGGTTAGCTTAGCTCAAACACTGGTAGTCAAGGGTAAAGTAAGCCTGCCTCCGCTGACAGTCAGTTAGTTTTGAGTTGGAGACGAGAGGATGTTGCTGATGAATGTCTGTTGAATATCCAACTTAAAACTAACTTCATCGCGGTGTCAGATTAGAGAGCCATCACAACAAGCACACAGGAGTGTTTAGTGATGACTTTAGTTTATCTTCTGACAGTCAGCAGAGGCAGGCTTATACTCCCCTAGGTGAGCACCCTATGGCTGACCCCCTCCAAAGTGTGGTAACTTCAGAGGGGATATGCGAAAGGACGAATTTCAATGTGCCGTGTGTAAATTGACTAATAAAGAAAACTTAACTTAACTTTACTTCTTCATCAAAAATGCAGTTAAAGGGATAAGTGCTGTAGTCTTTTCTTAAACCGGAGAGTGAGGCAAAAAGCTTTCAATAAAAGATGTTGAACTTCTCCTTAAAACAAAGTTACTTGCAGTTTTTTCATCAGGAGCAAGATGTGTTCCGTCTAGGTGCAGCTTTACACATCCCTTTTGTCACTCAGGTTTTGTTGGTGAGGTTTTGGGAGGTGAAGCACCCAGCACCTCTGTGTCTTATGGATGCCTCACAAGACGGCCAGCCTATCAACTCATCCATGTTGTTGAGTCTACCTCCAGCCACCGCTCTCCGCCTGGGAAGAGATGAAGGTCTCATGTGTGCTGGAAGCTTATGTGGGCAGCAGGAGTGGGATCACAGGAGTGTGTTTGACATTGTTGTAATATGAATGGGCACATACACACAAACATATACACACACACACCTCACATCTAAGTTTCCATCTCATTGTAACCTATATTTTCATAAAAATACTAAAACATGTAAACTATGGCCAGACCATGGCAAATGAATGTGAAAAAAACTGTTAATGGTGATGTTAGAATCCTTTTTCTTTTTGTTATTCTTACCACTACCTTACCACTGGTTAAGCGGGCTGGCCAACGATCCAAGGGTAGGTGGATCGATCCCCGCCCGGCCACCTGTGTCATGGTTGTTGTGTCCTTGGGCAAGACACTTCACCCTCCTTGCCTTGTGTGAATGTGTATGACTGCTGTATGTTTGAGGTGGTGGTTGGAGGGGCCGTTGGGGCTGAATGGCAGCCACGCTTCCGTCAGTCTGCCCCAGGGCAGCTGTGGCTACTCTCGTAGTTTATCACCACCAGTATGACTGTGTGTGAATGAATTGAACCTGGAACCCTGTAAAGCGCTTTGAGTCACAGAGAAATAAAGCGCTATATACACTCAACAAAAATATAAACGCAACACTTCTGTTTTTGCTCCCATTTTTCATGAGATGGACTTAAAGATCTAAAATTCATTCCAGATACACACTATTACCATTTCTCTCAAACACTGTTCACAAATCTGTCTAAATGTGTGATAGTGAGCACTTCTGCTTTGCTGAGATAATCCATCCCACCTCACAGGTGTGCCACATCAAGATGCTGGTCTGACATCATGATTAGTGCACAGGTGTGCCTTAGACTGTCCACAATAAAAGGCCACCCTGAAATGTGCAGTTTTGTCTCACAGCAAAATGCCACAGATGCCACAAGCATTGAGGAAGCGTGCAATTGGCATGCTGACAGCAGGAATGTCAACCAGATCTGTTGCTCGTGCATTGAATGTTCATTTCTCCACCATAAGCCGTCTCCAAAGGCGTTTCAGAGAATATGGCAGTACATCCAACCGGCCTCACAACCGCAGACCACATGTAACCACACCAGCCCAGGACCCCCACATCCAGCAGGTTCACCTCCAAGATCGTCTGAGACCAGCCACTGAGACAGCTGCTGAAACAATTGGTTTGCATAACCAAACAATTTCTGCACAAACTGTCAGAAACTGTCTCAGGGAAGCTCAACTGCTCGTCGTCCTCAACAGGGTCTTGACCTGACTCCAGCTCGTCGCCGTAACAGACTTGAGTGGGCAAATGCTAACATTCGATGGTGTCTGGCACGTTGGAGAGGTGTTCTCTTCACGGATGAATCTCAGTTTACATTGTTCAGGGCAGATGGCAGACAGCGTGTGTGGCGTCGTGTGGGTGAGCGCTTTGCTGATGTCAATGTTGTGGATCGAGTGGCCCATGGTGGTGGTGGGGTTATGGTATGGGCAGGCATCTGTTATGGACGAAGAACACAGGTGCATTTTATTGATGGCATTTTGAATGCACAGAGATACCGTGATGAGATCCTGAGGCCCATTGTTGTGCCATACATCCATGAACATCACCTCACGTTTCAGCAAGATAATGCACGACCCCATGTTGCAAGGATCTGTACACAATTCTTGGAAGCTGAAAATGTCCCAGTTCTTGCATGGCCAGCATACTCACCGGACATGTCACCCATTGAGCATGTTTGGGATGTGCTTGACCGGCGTATACGACAGCGTGCACCACTTCCCACTAATATCCAGCAACTTCGCACAGCCATTGAAGAGGAGTGGACCAACATTCCACAGGCCACAATTGACAATCTGATAAACTCTATGCGAAGAAGATGTGTTGCAATGCATGAGGCAAATGGTGGTCCCACCAGATACTGACTGGTTCTGAGTCCCCAGACCCCCAATAAAGCAAAACAATGCACATTTCAGAGTGGCCTTTTATTGTGGACAGTCTAAGGCACACCTGTGCACTAATCATGATGTCAGATCAGCATCTTGATGTGGCACACCTGTGAGGTGGGATGGATTATCTCAGCAAAGCAGAAGTGCTCACTATCACACATTTAGACAGATTTGTGAACAATGTTTGAGAGAAATGGTAATATTGTGTATCTGGAATGAATTTTAGATCTTTAAGTCCATCTCATGAAAAATGGGAGCAAAAACAAAAGTGTTGCGTTTATATTTTTGTTGAGTGTAAATCCAATCAATTATTATTATTATATTTCACTGTTCGAGAATATTTCCTTTCCTCTGTCCAACCTAAACACAAAGCTAGCATTTTAGAATCCTACACACGGAAGAGCTTTTTTTGATAAGCTTTTTTTTTTTGTGTAATAAAATCACTGGCCTGGTGGGGACAGAAAGCAAATGAAAAGAAGAGAGATCAGGTTAATGTAGGTGCATTTCAGACTAACTGTTTAACTTGTTATAGTGTGCATATTTGCATGACAATGATGGACAGCTAGAACAGTTAAACAGTAGCCAATTTGTCAAAAGTTCAAACATTGAGGCAGACAGTGAGGGAAAAAAGCTGTGCCCACTGTCTCAGGCCTGTCCACTCACTCATCAATACACATGTCTACAACTAAACAAACTGCCTCACGTCACCAAGCATATTCCATGTGTAGCATACTTACTAACAAAAATTTCAAATGTCTCTGGGCTTGTAAAAAAAAGAGATGACAAATCTAATTAGACTATTGTGTATGTAAATGTTGTCAAGAGAAAAAAAGGAGTGTGCATCATGTATCATTGAAACTTGAGCTGATTAATTGTATGTCCCCCAGTGGAGAATGTGTGAATAAGGAATACACCTCCAAGGATGTGTGCACGTACACATGGCCTCCCATGTAATTGATGCAAGTATATGCTGGTATCATTAAGGACGAGTGAAGTGGCTCTCATTGTGTGGCCCCCGGATGCTCTTTGATGGCCACCACAGCCTGTGTGTGTTTGTGCTGAAGTATGCTGAAACTCCAAAGTTTGAGCAGGTGTCTGAAGCAGCTGGCTAGAGGCAGGCAGACAGACAGGGAAACACGTTTGTGTCAGTTCACTATTAAATAGCTTAAAGAGAGTGAGGCCTAGGCTAGCCAGAGAAATAATGCATCATCCATGTTTTATTTAAAGTAGTGCCAGCAACTGCCTCGGAATGCTCCACATCAAGACCCACACACTCAAATAATCACAAATGCACAAACACACACACTCACATACACATGGGCACACAGAGTAATTTTGCGCTGTTTAGCTGAACAACTTGTGTGTTTAGTGTTGTAAATAAGTAACCGTTTTAACAGGGCCTCGGGAGACTGTGGTTGGGGAAAGTACACGCTCAGACATGCCTAGCATTAATAGCCATTGTCAAAACACTGTTTCAACAAAAGGCCTTTTCTTTACCCGATTGGAATGTTTACATTCAGTTGAATAATAATAATGACATTTTAAGGAGAAGCCATTCTTTAAGGATAGCCCATCTGACCCAATGTATTAGGGATAGACTTAAAGGATGCACAATTCCTCTTGGGAAAACATTCAAGCGCAGGGCCTATTCATTTTTAATGAGAGCGCTACTTTAAAAACTTCATAGAATTAATATGTATCAGTGAAGTATTTTCCTGTGCAAGAAAACTTCAGGGTAATTAATATTCATAGGCTGTGCTTGTTAACACCCCCAATGCTGGTGCAATGTAGATCCAATTAACATAGAATGGACCCCAAGGATTTGGACAGATAAGGGTTAAATGAGCTATTGAAATTGAAACTGGGACTGTCCTCTTAAAAATCGTATTTGTTTCAATAAACCCTAATCCTTGTTGCAGATTAAGGCATCTTTTGGTTGCACATGTGAGCGGCTACAATGCCTGTGTTGATGTGTGTGTGTGTGTGTGTGTGTGTGTGTGTGTGTTCAGGTAAATGCGTGAGCATGCACTTGTTGTATACATGTATGCATAGAGTGCATCACCTACACAGCCAGGCTAATGTGAAAATCCTGTAGCGAAGCCTGGCTTTTATATTTTATTCATAATGTCTTGACACAATGTGAGTAATAGACATCAGTGTTGGTTCTTGGGGCCTGCTTGCAGGCCCTGCCAGGCTGGGCTGACAGGGGGAAGGGCTAGGGGTTCTAAGGTGAGCTAGGTGATGCCGTTTGTTTGCACACACATTGCAGTTGTTGCTGCCCAGAGCATCTGGAGACAACTCTCTCAGCTAAGGACCTTAGGGTTTAAGATTACATGTGAGCAGGTGAGCCTTACCTTTAACCTTGTTGCACGTTAGTTAAGAAAACTAAAACCAAATTGGGGAAATAAACTTATAACAACTGTAATCTAACGCTAAAAGAGTGACAAATAATGATGGTAAAATGTTGACTAATGTGTTAATAGCACTACCATTGAGTGTACAGTTCTAATAACATACTCATTTCATACAGAATATCATATAGTGGTCTAGTAATAAAGACATTTCAGCACTTGTGTCATGTGTAAATTCCTTTTTCGTGATACAGAAAAAATGGACAGCTGTGTTTGTGGCTTGCCGGGGTGGAATATGATACATTGCTGATGCTGATGATCAAAATGAGCCTTTATTGAAGTAAATATGCATGGACAGCCACTGCATGTACAGGTCTCCTAGAGTCAATTTGATTGTTTGACATGTATTCACCCATCAAAGTATGTATCAGTGATTAATAACAGCCCCTCTGTACGCTCAGCACTGACATGGCCTTTATTTGAGAGAAAAATGGCACTGGTCGGTATTCACTGGCGAATAGCTGTATACCATTTAGAGAATGATATGCCATGATGGGATGTCTGCTCATAAATAACAGTGATGGCACCTCTGCGTCCTGTGAATGGCATGTGCCATAAATACTTAGCCCGGGCCAGAGACAATGGTTCATATAAATCCTCGTGCAATGCCATTTTTCTCGGTACAAAAATATATATATTATTTAAATAAACAGTAAAAATCAAATGTTTCCCCTTCTCAGTTGGCCTCTGGAGCAGGACACAATGGTTCAGTGCTCTCTCGCTGTGGTCTCTGATGCGCTGTTGTTATTTGCTTGTTTACAATCTTTGACATGATGTAATGGGATGGCTGTGAAAGTACTAGTCAGTAAATGGCACAGAAAATAAGACAGTCCTTTATGTCCCCCCCCACCCCTCCTCTTCCCCTCCTCTTTTTTCTTGTTTTTCCCCTCTTGCAAACGGGGGAATATGTTCTGCATTTGACTGAAGGAACATGAGCCTTGAATATAAGTAAGTGTTTTTTGCATTAGGTTCTCCCTGGAGGTAAGGGGGAAAATATCATGTTGCTGCGTGAAATGCGAATGTGAAATCTAGCAGAAAGAAATATTTATGACCATTTTCTGCTTGATTAGAGCTGGATGACATGCCTTAGGAGACAGTGAGTGGACAAAAGGCAGCGCTGCTTCTGTGCGAGTTGTTTAGGGAGGAAGGCATTATGTGTGTGCGGGCTGGGGGGGGGCAACTGGACTGTATACTGGGAGGTAGATGGAGAGCACACAAGATCTATCACTGGCCTTGTTTTTTAGACATAAAAAGGAGGGGGCGCCCTTAGCTCAGTTGGCATGGGCCTCGGCCAGCAGCGGACCCGGGTTTGATTCCAGCCCGCGGTCGTTCTCTGCATGTCACTCCCCTCTCTGCCCCATTTCAACTCTGTCTCTACACTATCAATAAAAATGCAAAAATATAATATAATATCTTTAAAAAAAAGACATAAAAAGGAGCGTGTCACAGATGCCAGTAATATAAGTGGGACACTCTGAAAAATGAAAACCAAACATCAGCTTGAAGTACTAGGCAACACATCAGTAGCACATGTTCCTACTGTGAGTGTAACTGTTACTTCAGGCAACATATTCATCCACCACTTAAGGTGAAGTGGGATTTTTAGTCCAAGACAATTTACCCAATTTGGATAAATGTACGGCCAAACCAAGTCATCCATAATTTTTTTGCTTATAACTTGCCACTGCTGAAGATGCCACTTGCTTTTTGCAAGGACAAATGCTCTCATACTGTATATGAAGGTTACATCTTTCTCATCATTTCTCATTTCTCATTCTCATCAGTAAATATGAATTATTAATATTAACTAAAAACAGCCACCCACTAGTGGACATTTTTTCGTAAAATAGAAGTATTACAATAAAGTATAATAATATTTGGATCTACAAATGTGCATGCAGAGGTGATGCTGAATTGGACTTTCACATTGTAAAACAGCTGCAATTTCACTTAGCATTATTCTGCATTATACTTGCTTTTCAGAAGCTATAATTGCCACTTTGAGAGTTAATAGTGTGTAGGAATAAATCCCTCTGTCAACTCTAACTTAATGCTGTTGTGTCTGTGCATTAGCATATGAGCACATGATAATAGCATATATTGCATACGGTAATAGGCGAGGGCCAAAAGGATTATTGAAAACGTACAGGGCCCACGCATGGATAATTAAGTAGTATGGATGTGAAAATGCACCACACACCCGGCCTAGGCTAAGCAATTTTGTATTTGCAACTGTTGTCAGTGCTCATGCATCCTATTATGGCACTATATGTAATTCATAGAGTGTGTTAGTGTGTTGATGTGCTGTCTCCCAACATGAGCTCGGAAGATATTTCCCCACTCTTTGCACCTTTTGACACAAAGTCCTGTTTAACACATTTGGGATATGCTATTTGGTATGATATTATATTTGGTATTATATTATTTGATATGAAATCATATTTTCGATTATTAAATACATGCTCACAATTCCTGTGTCAGGCCATGAAGATATATCTGTGTAACCATCAGCACTTGAACAATAAGCTTCTCAGTGTTGCTGTGGTGTATCGGCACAAGCGCCAACACATAAATAATGACTTCATTACTGTATTGATGCATTGTCTCCATTGCTAAAGCAACCCAATGTCTGCCAGCAGGTTGAGTGTGTTTAGACAAAGCCTGTGACAGCTTGTAGAGCCATTTCCAATGGATCAGAAAAGTACAGAATTGAGCATGATTAATTTTTAAATTTCTCTCTGCAGATATCTAATAATTGTGCCCATAGATAGCCAAGGGCTGTTATAACACATTAACATGCAAAAGGAAAAAGTTAGAAATCAGAAAAGATGGTATTTTGGATTGAATAATGTAAAATATCTGTAGGGCAACAAGGGGAAAGAAACAAACTATTCCAGGTTTATTCTTCAAATGTTTTTCCACTGCCTCCCCCTAATTACTGAGCTCGTATCTGCTCACTCAACACTAGATTTAGTTTGCTAACCCATTACTAAAATGGCCTTTTAATAACATATACATGTCAGTATAGTTGTATAAGAATCATTAGAAATGTCAGTCTGTCTCTGCCTGGAATTGTGTTTTTAATTGCTATGTAATTCTACTGGAGTAGACAAGTTTTTATTTTTTAATTTCAGGTTGTTTGATAATTAATGTGGGAGACTGTATCCAGCTTGTTAATGTTTGTCTCTTTGATCTGGTGAGGGGGAACAATGTTTCCCATAGTTCTTATTAAAACACACCAGCGTCTTTTCTCCTCAGTGTAGAGACGGCTGGCCACTTTGTCTGAGAGGAGGTTCCATCATAAGGTATCCTCCTCTCTCTCTTTCTCTCTCTCTCTACCCCCTTCTCCCCCCTTGTCTCTCCCTCTCTCTCACCCCCTCTCTCTCCCTATCTCCCTCTTTCTCTGTCTCTACCTCTCCCTCCCTCTCCCTCTCTCTTTCTCCGTCTGTACCTCTATCATTAAGGTATCCTCCGTCTCTACCTCTCTCTCCCTCTCTCTCTTCCTCTCCTTATCTCTCTCTCTATCCCTCTCTCTCTTCCTCTTCTTATCTCTCTCTCTCTCTCTACCTCTCTCTCCCTCTCCTTATCTCTCTCTCTCTGCCTCTCTCTCCCTCTCTTTCTCCCAGTGCTGTCTCCATCACTTTGCTCCGATCCACATAATATATAATCTTCATCTCAGATAGCTGTGGCACAGGGGAACTGCATTTGTTCAGATTTGGCATTGCTTGACGACGCCCCCTCACACAGAAGTGTGTGTGTGTGTGTGTGTGTGTGTGTGTGTGTGTGTGTGTGTGTGTGTGTGTGTCTGGGTCTGTTGAAGGTGTGTTGCTGTTTTTAGGCTGTGATAGCCTTTTAGTAGGATAGGATAGGTAGAATCAGCATTGACACTACCTGGAGCTTGTTTGTACAGAGCCTGGGTCTGTTGAAGGTGGCTGTGCTGTTTGGGCTGTGGTAGCCATGATAGGATAGGGAAAGGAGAGTAAGTAAGTGAAGAAATATGTTTTTGTTTATTTAAATGTTTTTTACATAAAGGTTAAAAGTGGACGTCATCATCGACATCGATGGACAACCAAGAGAGAGTGTGTGTGTGTGTGTAATGCCTAGCCATCGCGGGCTCGATTGAGCGGTCCTGCCTGTCACACGACTAGATACCCACATCATTAAATACAGCCCCTCGCCACCTTTTTTTCTTTAACCTTTATTCATACAGGTATATCCCATTGAGTCCGAAGACTCTTTTGCAAGGGAGACCTGTTCCCATTTACACGTTACCATTCACACACTCATTCATACACCAATAGCAGGCTAACTATCGACATTCACACGAGGCAAGGTGGGTGAAGTGTCTTGCCCAAGGACACAACAACTATGACACAAGTGGCAGGGCGGGGATCGAACCTCCAACCCTTTGATCATCGGCCGACCTGCTCTACCAACTGAGTCACAGTCGCCACCACACGACTAACACACACACACACACACACACGCACACGCACACGCACACACACACACTCGCACACACACACACTCGCACACTCGCACACTCGCACACTCACACACACAATGCACTGATGCATCTTGCAAATTAATATTCATCTCTCCCTTTGTGTTATGAACATCTTAAGAGCCCAAATCGTGATACATATTAAGTCCCCTTTTCTTAGAAATCCCTTTCTATCACACAGCCATACAGGTTTCACATGTTCCATATTTAATAGATAGACATATTGTACCAGGAGCTCACTGCTTCTCCAAAGGAGAATCGTGACTCAAGTTATTCAAGTCTTTTTCTTCTCAATTTGATGAAGTCTCTAGCTAGCTGCTATCGCGCCAGCTGGACTGTGCATTCCACAGTCAGTGCAATCTTTTTCATATTGCCCCCCTCTCTTCTTCAAAACATCACCGGCATCCAAGACGGATTGAATTAGCGATTTGTGGCTTTATTTATCTCAATCCGTCTTAGCACTCAAAGCTCAATGAAAAACAATAAATGGTGTCCTTATCTGCCCGAGTGAAATCAAGATAGGAGCAAGGAAGCTGCAAGTTATTTGTGGTTGATTTGGAGAGAAAAGGGGGGACAGGAAATGGACACCCCTCTCACATTACCTCTCCCCACAGTGAGAGAGAGAGGGAGGGAGAGAGTTTTTTTAATCTGCAGAGAGCTGGCCTTCTAATGTAAAAACTGTCAAAGATGTGCCTTAGCCCCAAAATGAGTGAAATCTGGTCTAGTCCTGTGTTAAATTGAAAATGGGTCCTCTGAGGTTTGGAGGTGAGTGGACAGGGGGATCAGTTTGGTCAATTATCACAGTCTGCACTGCTCTGTTCTACTCTAGAGGCTTTGTAAGGCCCACACAACCAAGAACACAAGGGAACACACATTTAAAAATCTAAGAATATTTCTGAAATGGTTCACTTTGAAATTTAAATTTACATTTTAAATCACTTTGTCAAAATACAAGACTGTCCGTACTGTGTGTGTGCAAAAGTGATTTTGACAAAAAAAACATTCTCCAGAATCGCTGACTCCACCTTAAAAGTAATTCTTGCCTAACTGTTTGGCATTTTGCCTGACAATTCATTCAGATTGGGGCTGCAGGTGATTGGAGTCTTTGCTTGCTGTACATGAGTCAGGAATCCCAGCAGCCTCTCTGGCAAGTCAGAAAAGGAATCAGTTCCTGGCAGGTGCAATGTGGAGCCACTGCTCTTGCCTTTTTGCTGACTCACCACCAAAGTAAAAAAAAGAAACATTTGAAGTAGAGGGGGGAAAAATGAAAGTTACCCACCACTTTATTTATATATGTTTGTGTGTGCGTGCGTGTGACTGTGTGTGTAGTCTAGTTAAAAACCACCTGAACGGGAGCCAGTAAGCCAGCACTTGCCCCATATTTTAACCAGATGTCGAGGAGGGAAAAGTAAAAAGCCTCTCAAGAGTTCTTGCAAACAAAATGATTATCTTTATGGGGTGAAGGTTTACAAAGTGTTAATGTGATATTCTACAGGCGGACTGTGAGCTGCATGTATGTGTTAAAGATCATGAACGTTCCTGCTTATTAAAAGAGCCAACACCTTCTTACCTTTTATAGAAGCAAGGCACTTTAGAGATGTTTTTACAGCTTTGCTTCAAAAGAAGGAACACATATCTATAGTCAGATCCTCCTCCTCTGTCTAAACAGCCCCGTTCTGCCCACCATGAATCATAGAGACGTACAGGATGGGCCTCTTTGATAGACCAGCAGTGATTTGTGTGTGTATATATATATATATATATATATATATATATATATATATATATATATATATATATATATATATATATATATATATATATAGCCACCTTTTACATTTGCTCCCCTCTAAGCGAGCTAAAATGATTTATCACTCAAATTTACACATTTCCCATTAATTCAGGATGTTTCCTAGAAATGGGCATTAGCAGAATCTTTTCAAGACAAAGGGCAGTGAAAATATGATTGTTTTAAAAAAAGTTGTCATGTGGCTCACTTTACCCCAGCTGTGGGGTAAACTGAGACAGACCAGAAAAATCAAGGGGGCAAAGTGAACCAGCTAGGGGTAAACTGATCCACTTACTTTTTCCACTCTGAAACTACCATAACAACACATATTGTAACAGTTAGAATCCTGAAAGCTAGCCACACACTTTCCAGAACTAATGTCGGACTAGTAAAATAATGATGGGGTTTGGTCAATTAAGCAAAGCAAATTTTCTAAACACTTGAAAGTAACTCAAAACAAATTCAAATACAACATATTATAATTCAAAAGGTTTTAATAAGATTCAAATGAAAGATAGAACCAGTTAGATTAGAACACAGTCTGGGGGTCAGAACACAGGACCCTTAGAGCCAGCTTGTGTCTGGGGGTCAAAGCATAGGAAAATCAGAACCAGCGAGAACAGCCTGGTACTCAGAACACAGGAGAAGACCCAACTGCATTATAACATCAGCCTGCCATACTCTACAACTAGGCCTACTCTACATTCCAGCTCTGAAGGTTACAGGGAAAGATGAGAAGGTGCTCTTTCCGTGTGGTTGCCCCAGGTCGTCTTCCTGGTGTATTTCCTTGGCATGATGGCTTTTCTACAATATGAATGACATTAAAATAAAACATATGTTATGTAATATTACATTAAAATATGTTTAAGACTAAACTTAACTTGTGCCTCATGGTGGGGGAAAGTGAAACAGTGTCTCATTTTCCCCCACAGCATTTGGCTCACTTTCCCCCACCACCACAATTTGAGAAAAAACTACCTCTCTTAGCATTTCAGGCTAATCTTTAGCTAATATGATCACATGGTTTTTATATGTTGGTAGTTTATCAACACGTATGATAGAAGTTTTTCTACGTGAATACATTTGCTTTGGCACAACAGTTGATTAAGTTGACAGCAAGAAAATTTACTTTTACATGCAAAATACCTATTTTGGTGAAAAAAACATGCTTACCACAGCACCATGAGGTCCTCTCTTTCAGGGCCATGGGGAAATGAGAGGGGCTTGAAAACATATATGTCACATGACCACAAATGTTTTCCGTTGACTAGATACAGGGGGTGGCTCACATTACCCGATGCCTCAGATTCTCCCGTTCTCATATATATATATATATATATATATATATATATATATATATATATAACACTCAGATCAGATACAGAGCATATTTTCATTATAATTTATATTTCACGATATCAAATTATGATTTCTAATTTGATTCTGTATATATTTTTTAAATATATTTATTTATTACTTGATTGGGCGAGTCTAATAGAATTCCCTCATTTGGCTTCAGGGGCAGTTTGTTTTTGGAGCATATTAGCTTGGTTGCCACATTGACAGACATTTTCTCTCAGGAGTTGACGTTTAATTTGAATAATCACAAAGAAAAGTGTGTTCTTTTTGCTGTGCAGGGCCATCAGTGTCCCAGATGAATAGAGAAGTAAATGAGAAGGAAGAAAAACAGGTAATTATGCTAACCAGTAAATGAATAACCCACTGACCCTCAGTCCTAATTGATTTTCAGTAGAGGCTAATCGTTTTTATCATCCATTTTGATGTGTTTTTGTTAAATTCAAAAAAATAATAAAAAAATGTAGGTGTAATTAATTGGTTATTTGAACAAAGAATAAAAAAATAGAAACAAGGGTTGGAGAAAATATCTGTTTCTCTTCCATTTACCAGCAGAGCAATTAGAGCTGGCAGCCCCAGCTTTGTGAAATGATGTCATATCCTGGAAGACGAGCAAAGACTTCACTTCCTTCCAGAGTTATTATGCCCCGCAATGTTATTGGGCTTTTTTCACTGTTTCAAAAACCAAATATGCATAACATTAACATACTGTTGGCTGTTTGGTAGAATAGCTAGACTAGATACACAAATTATGCAAATGAAAAAACACACACACAAAAACAGTCTGCACTAGCTGTGTGTATTTCAGAAATAGCAGTGTTCAGAGAGAGTTCATGCTCGGGGTCAGGCCTGTCAACCTCGCAAACCGTTGCAAATATGTGGCGGTCAGCGAGTGTATGCCAAGTAACAGTGCAACGTTGCCTAGTGCGTCCACACCGTCTAAGGGTGATGACATGTGCTACTTTGCATGTAAATTCTTCAGTGATTCACCTCCGAGTGAACCCACTGAGAGCCATTTCTGGTGCTGGCTTAAAGACAGAGGTGTGTTTATGACTAGGTGAGGCACGTCCTCTCCCAAGGCCCTCAAGCACTGTATCCCTCTGCCCTCCCCTTTAATCAGTGTATCAAGCGCTCTCATAAACTCCATGAGGTGTGTATTAGTGTTTGTGTGTGTGTGTGTGTGTGTGTGTGTGTGTGTGTGTGTGTGTGTGTGTGTGTGTGTGCCTGTGCATGTGTGTGTGTGTGTTTGTATGTGCGTGTGCATGTGTGTGTGTATGCGAATGTCATGTACATGCGCCCGTGAGCATGTGCCCTTCCCTTGTTTCCCCCCGTTTTTTAAACTTAATCAGCAAAAATAAAAAGCCTGTTGTAAGCCAGCTCATATTGAAGAGGTGATTATTGGCAATAAATACTTTTTATACATACTTATTACAGAGGCAGTTTTCTTCCTTGCGCTTAATGAGAGTAATTTGATTTGCTTGAGAGATTACAGTTTCCTAGAATTAATGCGGCAGTCGCCCCATTCCAAGATAGAGTGAGATCTAAGATTCTTCACAGGTCGTGTGCTGTTAGATGCACCCCTCTCACATAGCAGCTAATGGAGTTGAACAGCAGTCTGTCACCCCCCTCCCCCCATAGCCCACATGCCCTTGGTTCCTGCAGTGCTTGTTGTTTGGGGCTACAACTTCTGCCACACGCATTTTTTACTTTTACTCTCTTTTTGCACCAACAGCTACTAAGTACCTTTCTCCGGAATAATACGGAGGGGGGGTGATTTATTGTATATATGCAATGTTCAGTCATTAATGACAATTCAACATCTGGGCAAATTATTCAATCAATTGCACAAATTCAAATGGTTTTAAAGTTGCATCAGAACCATTCAACATCGTTTTTCTTCCTCTTTGTCCCCCCCCCCCACTTTTGTCATTGTTTAATATTTCCATCACATGTTTATGTAAGCCTCTTCAAGCTTAGTGCATAACTTTATTTGAGTTGTGATCATCTCCTCTTGCGGCATTTATTGAAGCCCTGCAAGCCCCCGGTCTCTGCACCTAAAGCTGAAGGTGGCTCAGGCAGATTGAGGGCGGCCAATTCTGTCAGCGCACTGCACTCCGCATGTTAATGAAGCTTGGAGGTGAGCTTTGGACAAGTGCTTTCACTCAAAGGGCTGTGTTTTTTTTCATGACTTGTTAGTCCATAAACTTTTAAGAAAAAGACTCCCAATGAAAGAGGATTTGTAAATCAGAATAGTGAACTGTGTGAATGTGTTTAGCCAATCTTATCTTAAATCCCAGACCACTAGGAGAAACCCCCACCCTTCTTTTAATCTTGAGAGGTAGACAGGTCTGTGCTTCAAACATGGAGATCAGTTGATGCCTTAAGGCTAAAGGAAAGTTGTCATAAATTGGTGTGTTTTGTGACGTTGCCAGCAGTTCCTAGAAATGGTTCCAACGCTTCAGCAATTCCTTTAATGTTATTACATGTATTTCCTGTTCAGATGATCATGACTTCTGCCACTAATGTGTGATAGTATGAGCTTCATTGATCAGCTCGTCTGATTGAGAGATGACACCACTTTTAGTGATGATCAGAGAGGTTCAGTTTTTCCAAATGAAATGTAACTTGGTAGCAGATTAAGGTGGTTGTGTAATGTTAAATCGTTGTGTTGTCTTGTTTGTTGTAATACCATTGTTATGTGTGTCAGTACAAAGTAAACACACTCTTCATTTGTTATGTTTTGGATGATCATTGGGAGGGTACTTTACTACTAGCGGTTATTCATGTTCTTCTTGCTTAAAGCTGGGGTGGAGAATTTGGGGAGAAAATGGCAGTTGGGATAGAGATTTGAATCCAAATATCTCAACCGCTCCACTTGTTCTCTTTGGTCCCTCCCCTATGGTCCCTCCCTGACACGCTCTACACCAACAATGTCGGTGCCAAAGTGAATGGACAGTCCCAACAGCCAATAAGAACAGAGAATCAGATTTAATTTTTTATTTATTTTTATTTTTTTAAGAATCCGAGCCTCGCTCTGGTTGGTCAGTGTTTCCCTCTCATGTTAATTTTGACCAATCAGAAATCACATACCCCAGCTTTAAACATACAGTTAATTCCTGTGTGATTTTTCAGATACCATCATCGCTTTAATCAATGGTTCAAACTTGTCACCCAATGAACGTCCACCAGATGCTTTTCCTGTGGTATGTCAGAACTGCATCTTTTTGGTTGCATTTGCAAACATTAAAAACCATCCTGGTGCTCAAAAATATCATATATCAAATGTTTTCTTATAACAATGTAGGCCTACATTGCAAAATAACTTCTGATTGGATAAATCCTGATATCAAATGAAGTTTTTAGAACTCTAGAACTCTTAACATGGGATCATTGAAAGATGAATCTCTGCACACCCTAACCTGAGATGATCTATGTTACCAAATAGAGTGAAGATCTTCATCTTCCCCGGCTCAAGAAGTGGCAATCCTTTGTGTTTTCTCAGGCATGTACCACATCTTGCTAGTTTTCTATGACAATACAATTTCGCAATGATTTTTGAAAAACTGTTTGTGAACCACCAAAAAAAAAGTAAGGCCCCTACCATGTGTCATATCATCTGCCTGTGAGAGTTCTGATACATTACAGTCCAGTGTGATGTGTCTGACCCTGCTGGGAGATTGCTCCTCTTTATGGCCAGAGCAATCAGATTTGTCCCCCCCTTTCCTTTTCTCTTCCCTGCCTTTTATTCCTGGCGGCATAGGATCATATTACCCATCTTGGAATGACTTCAACAGAGACACTGCTATTCCCAGGGAGCTGTCTCGCTCCCCGCTGCAACTCAATCCATAGCCAATTGGACTGGCCTGTGATTTATAGAAGATCCTCTCCCTCCAAAGGAACTCTCGCTCCACACACACGCAAATGCACACACGCACGCGCGCGCGCACACACACACACGTGCGCACACACACACACACACGCACACACACACAGTGGGAATTGTCCCTCAGCAGCTCATGCTGTTTTAGGTCTCAGTTCAGGACAGTTCAAAGCATTGAGTACAGCAGGTAAAGATGCAGTCGTGAAGCATATGAAGGCTAGAATAAAGGCTACTGATACTTAAAACAAAGACTTATTTACTTAAAGGTGTCGTCGATTCTGGAGAACGCTTGTTCTCAAAATTATTTTTTGTCAAAATCAGTGAATATCTCCTAAAGACCTGTCCATACTGTGTGTGCGCATCGGAAACAATCTTGTGAGAATACAGCATAGGCCCTGGAAACGCTTATGGAAACAAAGAGTATGGAAACAAAGGGCGCCCACCAGCTGCGTATTAACACAGGAATTTCTTTTCAGCTCACACACAATACAGTCAGGTAGCAGATCGTGAGGAGATAGTCACTGATTTTAACAAAAAGTGATTTTGACAAGCGTTCTGCAGAATCGCTGACTCCACCTTTAATTCCTATGAGAAGAGAGATTTTACAGTTTATGTCTCAATGAAATCAGCAGCATACTTTGAGAATATACTCGTGGCCTGCTTTTTTGTCTTTTAGCAGATGTCATTTCTAATCTATCTTGAAAGGCACAATCAAGACATTAGCTTTGGGCAGTGTCATGCTTGTTTGTCTGTTTTAGTGATTAGCGGATTATTCATCCATATGAGGTAATGCACCCGCCCTGCGGTTCAGAGGACAAAGAGTGGTCAGCTGACAGACACAGCACATCAGTTCAGAGCCCTGTGGCAACTGCCTGATCACTCGCTATTCTGTAGATGTGTGTAGCACTATATTCATCTATATTCACCACAACTAAATTTGGAAGATTAGGGGGTTTTACTGGTCGTATCCCCGAAAGTCCTGGGGTGTATCAATACTGTTGAGTCCTCCTGTCTATGAGACCGGGGCGGATAGGATCTTCCCATTCTAAACAATATCATTCACGCGTGATAAAATTAAATCGGAGTATTTTGGGTCTCACGCTGGGCTTCTTGGAATCGCCCGTTTTTCCCAAGCACAGCACTCCCCGCTATATGACGTGATGCAACACTTCCAACCAAGATGCAATCGGGGAGTCCGCGCATGCGTGTGTTTTCTAAGTATATCCGGCACAGTTGGGAATGCCTCTTCTCTTTTCCAGTTCCCACTTCATCAACTTGACGGATATTTGACGGATATTGTGGCTCATTCAGTGCGGGGCATCCTAAAGGCATCATATGCTCAGAACTCACAAAAGAAAAGCTAAGGTCAGGGAGATAGAGGGGTTGCTGAGATCTGCCATGCTGATTTCTTCCCACATTGTCTGGGCATTGGCCTCCTAATTTTTGTCTCTCACTCTTTCAGCTAATTTTTATCCTACTCCAACTCTTTCTTATTTGTTTTCTTCTCTCCATCTGCCTCTAAATGACACCTAAGCATTAATCGCTCCTTCTCCGACTGACTTGCCTAGTGTGTGACCTCTCTCCTTTAGTGGGAGCCATTCACAGGCAATACTAAAGTGAAATGCCCAGGCTCTTGGCAGGATAGACACACATAAGACGAGATGGGTGACACGCTGCTGTGCGCTGATAGACTTTTACCACTGGAGTGGATTAAATCAGCATCACACTAGTGGAGCTGATTACCCCCAATATGAAAATGCAGTATCTTAATGGTACATATTTTCATGAGGCAGCCCCGGTTGCCTTTTCTCATTTTGCAGCTAATATGTCTATTCTTATGAGTCATTTACTTCTTTAATTACCTTTAGCAGCAGATGCACAATGGTGTATTAATGTGAACGATTTTTACTGCCACTTCATCATACTGAGCCTGAGATGGTTGAAAGGCGTAATTGAGGCGGAAGAGCGACTCGCCAGAGAAACAATATTTAGTTGACAGCTCCTCTTGTACTCCGGCGGGGTGTTTATGAGTTTACACCGCACAAACGCCGTCATAAACACAGTGTTGGTTTAATAATGGCGGGGGACTGAAAACGCTTTCACTCAGATGGTTGTTTGGGTGTAATCAGACAAACGCGGTATGCACGTGTATGTGCTGCACTTGCTTTTGCAGCAAGCTTTTGCTGTTCTCCCTCCTTTGCAGCATGTGCAACTCCATGTCATTTGCATATGCGCGCTTTGCGTTGTGTCTTCTGTGTGTTTGTCGGCGGTGGCTTGTGTACTCTTCCTCGGTGTGTTGCAGACCACACTCTGAATAGAGGCCCTTCTTCTTTAGCCATCTGTTGTTAAGCTGCTGGCTAAGCAAAGGCTGGGGGAATCCAAACAAACACCCAAGCGCGCGCGCACACACACACACACACACACAGCAAACGGAAGCTGTCAGGGCCCTGCATAGCTGAGCTGACCTCGCAGGGCTGGGTGGGTGGGAGAGAGGGGAGGGGTAGTTGACCCCCTGTACCAGGCTCCCAGAGCCCCGATCCGCCTGTTTGGGGCACTCTTTACACTCCCCTCTGCTACATCCTCCTCCTCGCCCCTCTCTTTCCATCTCTCTTTTTACTTGGCTCTTCTCATTAAGCTGCTCACTCTCACTACTCCTGGATATTTCAAGACGATTGTCCGAAAGCATTTCACAGAGTGCAATTGTTTTCATTGTGTATTGTTTTTTTTTGTTTTTTTTCTTCAGAATGTGTTTTCTTGTATCTTGGCACCATTGAAGATGAGGGACACCTACATTTGTTTTCCGAGATTCTAAATAAAGGTTGACCTTTACACGACAACGTTCTCCTTATAAACGGGAAACATATTTCTTTTATGTTTTTTAAAACTAAAGACACCAATGTTTTGAATACACTTCACATACATACGGAGCTGCAAAAAGGACTTTAATCTCTGTAAAACGCAAGCCAGGCCAGTAGTTGGCAGTGAAACTTTGTAGTATAGATTGCCCTCCCGCTGCAATTTGGTGCATGAAACCAGGTTCCAGGGTAGAATCTTTTCAAAACTCAACTCCAAAACTCAACTCCAGTAACGCTGACGTCATGGCTTCACTCCACACATGCGTAGGTCTGTTACATTTGCTGTCAAATAGCTACACGCAGGTTAGAAGTTAGAAGACAACATGCACTGTATCTCTGCTGCACCATCACTGTGATCAGCGGAGAGTCTCGTGCAGGGCTCAAATATAACACTCGTCAAATGCAGGTACATTTAGTCTAAGTGAGTAGTAAGTTATTGAGACCACCCGCCACTTTGTCTGGTGAAAGATGTGTGCTCTGCCAGCTTTTCTAGCGACATATAAACTTGTGTCTAATGCCAGGGACACAGCTTTCTATATTAAAAAAACACTATCTATAGATCAGTTCGCAGCAGTTAAGTTACTTTTAATTCAAACAGAGCATTAAGGCTGCGGCTTCACATTAAAATCATTTCACTGGCTTCACATTAAAAGCATTTCACTTGCTTCACATTAATAGCATTTCACTGGACAAATGTGAGTTGACTTTTATTTTGAAGTAACAGGAAGGTAGCCGCTCACACAGCCCCTTCACAGCTCTGCAGCGCTCCAGTCACTAGCAGCATTTCTTCTGTTTTCACGAGTTATACGCGGTGAAATAAGAAGACAGAAAGCTTGTCATTTGCTAAACTTCTAACCCTAAGCTTACACCAAAGGCTTTATGAACGTTAGTGGCATTCATTTTGGGTTACATTAAACTGATTGTTTACATGCACCAAATTGCACGTGCCTGATGAAAGTTTTCAAAACAATTGCGTCTGAACGTGGACATTTTTGAAAACCTAAAGGGAAAAGCTTTCCGTTTTCAGTGAGACTGTTACCGTGTAAACATGGCTTAAGAATTTAAGAATAAATTATATGTGTCATTTTAAGATTTTACTCTGGAAGCTGGTTTCAACAAGTTTTGGTCTTCCCCCTCCTTCTGTTTCACTCCACTCCTTCCTTCATCAGTCCTTCACAGCCTGCTCTCTTCCATCTCCAATCACAGTTAATAACTTGACTTTCATCTTGTGTTTTCTTAGTCATTTATTTTTAGGGCTCTGTATTACCTGTTATGGGCAAAGAGAGGGGGGGTTGAGTGCAGCAGGTGTGTTGGACAAACAAAATGGAGATTTTATTAAAGTCAGATTTGGTCTATTGTAAGTGCACGCACCCCCTATTGTGTAAACGTGGAAATTTGTAATGTTTAGTGTTGTCATAAATATTAATAGATTAGTTGCAAAGCGCAGGGAGGAAGGGGAATCTAATGGTTTGAAGTGGGTATATTAAACGATTGATTTATTTATGTATTCTCCATGAATTAGTTTGGGAAATCCAAACACAGGCTGGAGAGTGTTGTTGTGCGGGCCCAGTAATGCCCAAGGTTTGAGCACATTGGGATGCCTGTTTTCCATGTGGAGTGGCTTTTTAGAAATGGCATTAATTATATACTTACCGGGGATACCAGCCGTTCCCTGCTTTGCATTGCAAAGTCTGTATTAGTGGGAGAGAAAAAACTGCAATATAAAAAGACGATAGATGATCCTCACTGCTTATCCGTTTAGGTGTTTAAAAATCCCCCCCACCTACACCAAAAAGTTACAAATCATATGCATTCCAATTAAAAAGTATTATTCCAAGTGAATGTCATATGTTTGCATGGTCATCACACCTATAACACCATATCTGTCATATGATGACCATAGAGCAGCATGTCTTCTGATTTCATTGTCACCGGCTACAATCGGCCGTATCATTTATGAAATGATCGGAGACCTTTGCTTGTTGAGCTGTGTCCTGAAGGAGGCTACATCATCTTAAAGGTGGAGTCAGCGATTCTGGAGAATGTTTGTTGTCAAAATCCCTTTTTGTCGAAATCATTTTCTCCTCACGATCCGCTACCTTGCGAACTATGTGTATACTGAACAGTGTTAATAAATGCAGCCTAGACGTGTGAACAAAGAGGGCCCAGCTTAGAAACATTCCTTGTTTACAGAGCCTATAGTCTGTGTATCAACACTGGATTTTTTTTCCAGACAAGTAGCAGATTACGAGGAGATAGGGGAGAACGGGGTAAGTAGGCACACTTTTTACTCTAGTGAGAATTGCTCATCACCAAAACATCTGTCAATAGCCATTCCTACATTAAATTGAAGCTTAAGGTGTTGGCTAGAAATGTGTGTCTCTCTTTTTTTCCAACTTATTGTAATGAAGAAGTAATTTACCATCAAAGACACTCTGACACATTGTGACAACCAACCCCATCAAGGGGTCGGTTGTCACACACTATGGGGTTGTTTGTCACAATGTTATCTTAATGGGAAAAATCTTAAAAAGAAGGCAAGGAGGCAGAACCAAATTTGAATGTTTAATTGCATTGTCAAGTTGACAAATAGGCCTACATAACGTTCTGTTGCCTTGGCAGCTGGTCTAGTTTGGGATGCACTGGGTTGTTTTGATTTTGTTGCCCTTTTTTCTTTTGCTTGCTAGCTGCCTTTTCCTGCTCTATTCTTTCCTTCTCTGGGGTGTCAGTGAGGATACAGCTTGACAATTTCTTTCGTTATTGGGTTCCTTTTCTGGCTGCAGCCTTGAGATAACATGTGACAACCAACCCCCCAAAAAATTTGACGACCAACCCCAACTTGAATTTCTTGCTAGCATCAAGGCCAACAACCATCTGACAACTAATTAGCTTGCTAACCACAATCTAAACTATAGTTTACCCTTCACACTTTCTGAGGGTAACAAGTGTTTTGTTATAAACCCATTGTGTAAAAGCCTAGAAGAAAAATACTGAGAAGCAAAATATTTTGAATTTGACATGAAAAACACAAAACATCCTCTCACCTGAAATGCAGCAGTCTAACTCCAAGGAAGTCTATGTATGTGACCTCTGATCCCAATTCTGGACCTTTTTTATATCAACATTTCAGAGCTAGCGCGCTCTGGTGGCGAGATATAACGAATGTGACATCCAACCCATGTGACAAATTACCCCGTTCTCCCCTACTCACTGATTTTCACAAAAAGTGATTTTAACAACACACATTCTCCAGAATGGCTGACTCCACCTTAAACATAGTAGCATCTCATGCTGAGGAACTGTTGAGAGCAGAACCTCTCAGTGTGGTAAGGCTAGCACAGAGGAGATGAGCAGGAAACAGCACAAGTGATAAATGTCAGGTGAGTTCAGACGTGCGATCAGTCAAGAAAGTCCAGCAAATAACCTTGACATTTATGCTGCAGGTGTGTAAGGCCCCACCGAGTGCAGAGTGAGAACAGAGGGCCCACAGTCTCTTGAGCTGGACTACATTAAGAGCTAACCTATAGACGAGTTGTTGCTGGCTGTCTCTGAGCCCCACTTACACTGAAGCACGGTGCTAACCCACACACACGCATGCAGACGTGCACACACACACACACGTTCAGAGACACAGAAACAGATGCATGTCTCGTTCTTCCTCCTTCTTTTCTTTGAGTGGCCGCAGGGATCCAGTTACACCTGCTTGCACATCTTCTTGCAATTAGGTGCAATCTGCTTGAAACCATTTCACTCTCAAGGTCTTCCCCAGCTGTGGCCAGAGGAGCCGGACGTTTAGAGAACTACAGAGGGTCTACGTGTTGATGAGCCTGAACAAACAACGCTGGCCCCATTTCTCACTGTCTTTGACTCCCCATGGAAATCATCGCTATTTCTACTGGAACTTTTATCACATTCCCTTTCTACTATTTGTTTGTCATTCAGAAAATTGGAGGTAGTGTGAGTAGTGTGTGTCCTCCACACAAATTGAATGGTTCTTTCAAATCCTGTTTCTTTACAGTAGGATTTGTTCTGTTGCAGGTCAGGGAAGTTATATAAAATGACAAAAACTAATCTGAATTATGACTTATTTTTCTTTTCTTTTTCTCTTTTGGCGTAGTGGGAAAAGGTGCAGTGAGGGACTGAGCAAAGAGCAGACTTGACTGTGTGGCAATGCTCTGAGCTGGGATTTGTAAGACACCCAGAGCTGGCTTTAGCAGCAGGAGACCTCAAAGCCTGTAAATAATCCACATAAAGACATCCAGTACTTAGCAGTTCCCTTATCAGAGCAGCGTGATAGCCCAGGGACAGAGGAGACACCATTCACTAATATGCTGTGAAAGTATAGATGCAGATAAGAATGCCTGTTGTTTATTAAGGAAGCTGTGTTAACATGGGGAAGAGGGTGTGAACTTTGAACACATTTGAAACAGGGGGAATATAAAAGAGGACTGCAAATGACAAAGATATCAAATTGCGCCGCCTTTTGCTGCTGATAAAAACCTTTGTCATGTGCTTGAGGGTGTTTTCTAATCAAAAGCACCTGGATGGTTCACTCCATTGTGTGTGTGTGTGTGTGTGTGTGTGTATGTGTGTGTGTGTGTGTGTGTGTGTGTGACCCCGTTTTCATTTTTCTTTAACATGTGGTTTTTGTGATCGGATCACGTCTGGACAGCTCTAACTACAGGTGAAAACACTCTCAAGACACATTGAGATCGGATCACAAAAACCACATTCGGAGGTGGTTTACGTCGGTTGTCTGCCTTCAAATGGTAGTGGAAACAGCAATGTGACTTTTGTCCACATTAGGGACCTCCTACTCAACTGCCGCCCCCTGCCTGAGCGGAAATACGTTGAAAATGCATCACTGGTGTTCATGCAGCTTTTATAGAAGCCTCATGAATTTTAGTTGCATCCGCCAGTATTGCAAATGACAAGCTTTCTGTCCTCTGTTTTCATTTCACTGCGTAAATCTGAAAACACGGAAATTGCTGCTATTGACTGGAGAGCTGCAAGGCAACGACTCCTGTTCTTATCTGCTTAAAAATAAAAGTCAACTCGCATTTGGCTAGTAACAGGCTTTTAATGTGAAAGCGCACAGGCAATATTCTGTTCGCATGTAAAGTAACTTAACTGCATATAGGTGGTGGTGTCAAGAGTGTAGCAGACGTTGGAAAAGCCATCCGGCAAACACACATCTTTTACCAGACAAAGAGGCGTAATGACTTACTCGCCTAAGAGTTTTTACTTTTATATACTATGATATTTACCCGCATTTGGCGAGTGTTAATGTAGAGCCCTCTAAGCAGTTTTATGCATTGCTCCTTCTTGTCTAAATGAGACAGTAGCCTATCTCGTCAACCTAGACTGGTAATTATCTTCGCATGTAATGCATTTTACAGTTTTTCACAATTGCTTAAACACATTTCCTGATAGACTACCTCACTTTTTCAAAACCCTAAACCCAAATTCCAAAACTCAAACACAAAATGCAAAATCCTTCACTTCTCTTGCAAAAGCACACTTTACGCTCAAAACAGTGTTAACTCTTCACTAAATGGTGTTTTCTTTTCAAATGACAAACACACACATCATATGACTAGACATTTCTAGCACTCATTGAACACTGGTGTGCAGAATTGAAAACACTGTAGTATAAATGCAAAACACTATATGAATGCTTTATCAGTAGAATTATGCCTTTGCATGTTCATACACTTTCACCTACAGTAACAACAAATACTTAACGGTTTTTGCCAAATGCTAACACACATGTTGCAGAATAGTTTATTTTGCCATTTCAAACAAACACAATGAATGGGTAGGACTGCAGTTCAAGCAATTCAGTGTGTCAGTATAAACTAAGAAACAATTACAGTAGAATAAAAAAACAGTGTTGTAAGGAATTGGGTGGTTGGATTATGAATCCTTTTATAGATACCGCCTCCTGTTTGCATCTGACCACATCGCCAAATCAACATCACACTCAATGTCTTCCTTTGAGAAGCAACAGGGAAATGATCACCTGATATCCAGACTAAATCTCCTAATTATGGAGCGACTCAGGTTGGGCTGCACTCTCTGTCCAGCCTCCCTCATTGATAGGCCATGATCTATAACATAGTCCACTATAGTGTCCCTGGTGTATGTGTCTCCTGTCGCTCTCTCTCCTGCTCTTCTCCTGACTCTTACTGTCTCAAAAAGGAGCTGAGCTCACCCGGGGTCTATTTGTAGTGCTAAGGTTTAGACTGATTGGTTTTCAATTAGTTTAATTTTTTTTCAAGAAGTATGTTGGAGAATTTCAAACAGCGCAAAGCATATATCGTGTTTGTAGGGTTGGAGCTTTGGTTTAGAGCATAGTTACAAAAGTTAGAGGTTGTGATGCTGTGGTCATAGCAGTCACTTTTAGTGTTTACAGTATTCGGCAAAAACTGTATTTGTACCAAAATGTGCAGTCTACTGTAAATCACAGCAAACAGGAGCTCATCTCTGACCCTTCTATAGCTAACTGCATAAAAGCCTTTTGAGTTTAGAAATGTGATTGGCAGTGTGTTCTGTGTGAATACCAAGAGAGAGAATTCAGGAAGAGTGTGCAATATTTAGAAAATTGTGTGTAATGTTGTGAAAAATGTGTGTTCTGGAAAGGGAATATGAGTCTAAGGCAGGAAATGTGTTTGGAGTTCAGCAGAATTGGTTAAGCAGTTGGTAAATTAGTTACAGATTGTGCACATTGTGTCTGATGTTCCAAAAAATGTGTTTTAACAATTGTGAAAAACTGTAATAGCAAATGCGATTAAAACTGTGGCACTGCACAGCCCTGTATGTTTACTTGTTTGAACCCCACCGGTTAAAAACAGCAATGCAAACGGAAATGATGTACGTGTTGATTTAAATACTGCGTGGGTAAATGGAATCGGATCACACGTAGACAAAGAAGTCACATTTGAAAATACAAGTGTGAACACACGGACTGAGAGCTGGCCACTTGTAACCAGATTCAAAAAATCAGATGTTGATCCCAGGTGGAAACAGGGTATATGTGTGTGTGTGTGTGTGTGTGTGTGTGTGTGTGTGTGTGTGTGTGTGTGTGTGTGTGTGTGTGTGTGTGTGTGTGTGTGTGTGTGTGTGCGCGTGCATTGCAAACCCACAAACAGTGTGTGTATTCTTTTCTGATCTTTTTTAATTTGCTATTTTGAAGTAAACTAAAGGTGGAGTTTACTCAAATATTTTTTGTCAAAATCAGTGAATATCTCCTTACAATCCGCATTTTGTTCATACTCTGTCGGCGCTGTAAAATAAAAAAAACTGTGTTCATACACAGCCTAGCGTTGTCCAGAATGGCTGACTACATCTTTAATAAGTACACTTTTTATTTGGAATTCATAAAAACAAGTATAGGCAAGGCAAGTTTATTTTTATTGCATAATTCAGACACAAGGCCATTCAAAGTGCTTTACAGGGGCATCAAATACATCAAGATTAAAATACATCAAGTATAGAATAGACACTAGAAAAGTTAATAAAAAAAATATTTGAAATAAAAAGACTTGTCCCAGACGACCTGAGAGCTCTGGACGGTTCAGCAGATCAGAAATGTATTTTGGCCCTAAAACATTTAGTGATTTATAATCCAACATCAATATTTTGAAATCAATTCTTTGATTGACAGGAAGCCAGTGTAAAGACCTCAGAACTGGGGTGATCTGATCCACTTTTTTTGTCTTAGTTTTAGGAAGGCCTGCAAAGTAACTGTTACAGTCAAGTCTACTAAAGATAAATGCATGGACAAGCTTTTCTCAATCCTGCTGAGACATAAGCCCTTTGATTCCTGATATGTTTTAAGGAGGTAGTATGCTGACTGAATTGATTTGATGTGTTTTTTGAAATTCAAGTCTGAGTCTATGACAACACCAAGATTTCTGGTTCGATGTGTGGTTTCTAACATAACAGATTTAAGCTGTGCGCTGACTTTTAATTGATTCTCTTTGGCACCAAAGACACTTACTTCAGTTTTGTTCTTTAATTGAAGAACATTTTGGTACATCCAATCATTGATTTGTTTAGTGCTTGTATCGGACTGTAGTCTCCTGGTGATATGGTTATGTAAATGTGTGTGTCGTCTGCATAATTATAGTAACATCATTTGTTCATATTCATAATCTGAGCTAGTGGGAGCATGTAGATGTTAAACAGAAGAGGCCCAATAAAGGAACCTTAGGGGACCCCGCATGTAATGTTTGTTCGCTCAGATGTGAAATTGCCTATTGACACATAGTAGTCCCAGTTTAGTACAGTGCCAGGTAGTCCCACCCAGTTTGCAAGTCGGTCTAGTAATGGGGGAATGTGAGACATCGGGCAATGTGAGACACCCCCTGTATGTGAGATATATGTTTTCAAGCCCCTCTCATTTCCCCTTGGCCATGAAAGAGAGGACCTCATGGTGATTTTGTAAGCATGTTTTTTTCACAAAAATTTATTTTTTGCATGTAAAAGTAAATGTTCTTGCTGTCAACTTAATCGATTGTTGTGCCAAAGCAAATTGATTCAGGTAGAACAACTTCTATCATACATGTTGATGAACTGCCAACAGATGAAACTATGTGATGATGATAACTGAAGATTAGCCTGAATTGTTGAGAGAGGTAGTTTTTTCTCAAATTGTGGCAGTGGGGTAAATGAGACAGTGTCTGTGCCCTCTTTTACTGAATCCATTATATTTGAGTTAGCAAGGAAACTAGTTTGAATAGGACAAAAGACAATGTGGGCTGGAGGTGGGGCTTGATGGATGAAGGTGTGTCAGCAAGGGCATGGTTTGGCACGTATGTATGTGGGGGACAAGAGAGTGACCTTTAACATCAATAGACTCTAAGTAATATGTCTTTATTCAATGAATGATCCCAATAAAACAAATGCAGAAAAATATTACTTAAAGACTCAAAAGATGGAAAATTACAGTTGGGTCTAGTCCTGTGTTCTGAGTCCCAGGCTGTTCTAGCTGGTTCTGATTGTTCTTTGCTCTGACCCACAGACACTAGCTGGCTCTAAAGGCCATGACACACCGGTCCGACTACCGACCATCGTCAGAAAATGGAGTCTGCCGATGCAGGCCGATTCTTTCTCCCCGACGCGGTCAATTTTTTTTTGAAGAACACACCGAGCCGACTACCGACTTGACATACGTTCCGCGCTTGCGCCGGATGACATTAAGTAGCTGTTATCATAACGTAGGCTGTCATTATAATGGATAGATTGCATGCTGCAGACACACACAGACACACACACACCTGTGGCCACTCCTCACCCAAACTACCTTGACTATTTCTGAAAACATGTGAAAATGTCATGCACGGACAATCTAATGCTGTGCTGATTGTGTTTAGCCTACATAACAATCTGAACATGCTCCGATTTTATCGATAGCTTCCTAAATCATGTTTGACAAAAGTGAAACTAATATCTGCTCCGCTGCCGTGGCAGAGCAGAGACGGGCGAGCCCTCCACCAATCAGATTGCTCCGGCTGAAAGACTGGCCGACACCGATTGAACATGTTGAATCGGCAAAAAAAAGCCCGACGACATCTACGACGCCCGAGGTCACCGAACACACCAAACAGATTTGTGTCCCCGCCCCGTCCAGACTCTCCGACCATGTCCGACGCCCGATTATCGGGCCGGTGTGTCCTGGCCTTAAGGGTCCTGTGTTCTGACCCCAGACTGTGTTTTAATCTAACTGGTTCTATCTGTTATTTGAATGTTAATTATTGAATATAAATTATATGTTATATATATACACTCACCGGCCACTTTATTAGGTACACCTGTTCAATTGCTTATAAAAACAAAAAGCGTATCTTCCAATCACATGGCGGCAACTCAAGGCATTTAGGCATGTAGACGTGGTCACGACACCATGCTGTAGTTAAAACCGAGCATCAGAATGGGGAAGAAAGGGGATTTAAGCGACTTTTAACGTTGCATGGTTGATGGTGCAAGGCAGGATGGAACCATGCTTTCATGTTCTTTACGCCAAATTCTGACACTACCATCTGAACTTTGCAACTGAAATCAGACCAGGCAAGATTTTTCCAATCTTTTATTGTACAATTTTGGTGAGCCTGTGCGAATTGTAGCCTCAGTTTCCTGTTTTTAGCTGACAGGAGTGGCACCCTTTGGGGTCTTCTGTTGCTGTAGCCCATCTGCTTGGTTGTGTTTTACATTCAGAGATGGTATTCTGCATACCCTGGTTGTTACCAGTGGTTATTTGAGTTACTGTTGCCTTTCTGATGATAAGCCCTTAGCTCAGTTGTTATATTTGATCAGTTACTTTCAAGTGTTCAAAATATTTTGCTTAATTGACCAAACTCCATGATTCTGTTCATAGTCTGACATTAGTTTAGGAATATTTGGTTTTCAAGCTAGCTGTCAGGATTCTAACTGTTACAACATGTGTTGTTATGGTAGTTTCAGAGTGGAAAA
This sequence comes from Hyperoplus lanceolatus, assembly GCA_026929865.2. NCBI lineage: Eukaryota > Metazoa > Chordata > Actinopteri > Uranoscopiformes > Ammodytidae > Hyperoplus > Hyperoplus lanceolatus. The sequence continues at coordinate 39,268,240 of CM049396.1, forward strand.
AGTAAGTGGATCAGTTTACCCCCTTGATTTCTCTGGTCTGTCTCAGTTTACCCCACAGCTGGGGTAAAGTGAGACACAAGACAACTTTTTTTTAAACAATCATATTTTCACTGCCCTTTGTCTTGAATAAATTCTGCTAATGCCTATTTTTAGAAAACATCCTGAATTAATGGGAAATGTGTAAATTTGACTGATAAATCATTTTAGCTCGCTTAAAGGGGAGCAAATGTAAAAAGTGGCTCACATTACCCCGTTCTCCCCTATGTTGTGGTCAACTGTGTCAAACGCAGCACTCCAGTAAAACTTAGACTGAACTTTTGCCACTGTCTATGTTGATGTGGATTTCATTGACAACGTTAACCAGTCTCAGTGTTGTGGTGTTGTCAAAATCCTGATAGGAAGACATCAAAGCAGTTATTCATTGCGAAGTAGTTATTTAGCTGTTGATAAACAGCTTTTTCAATGATTTTACTTAGAAATGGAAAGTGAGATATGGGCCTATAATTGTTCATGAGTGACATATCTAGATTGTTCTTTTTTAGGAGTGGCTTGATGACTGCTGTTTTCAGGGCCTGTGGGAATACACCTGAGCAAAGGGACATGTTTACAATGTGTAGAACATCTGAGGCCATGCAGTTAAAAACGGTTTTAAAGAAGCCTGTGGGCAGCATATCAAGGCAACAGGAGGAGGAGTCTTCTTCCTCAATCCAGCAGTGCTCAGTGGTCAAGCCTTGTCTTAAAGGTCACATATTATGCTAAATGCACTTTTTAAATGTGTTCTAACATATCTATGTTGTGCCTAGAGACTGCCAAAATATAAAAAAAAATAACAATCTCTCCTTTTCTCACTCTCCCCCTTTCTGAAACCCACCCCCCCCCCCCCAATATACTCCAGTCAGAATTCTCCCCTTTTCTGACCTCAAAAACTGGAAAGCCAGAAGCTTCCACTGTGCACACCCCTATTTCTTATTGGTCCACGGCCCTGACAGACAGAGGGCGAGGTGTATCTGGCTTCGTTTCCGGACAGGGGGCGGGGGGAGCTCAAAGATTGTATATTTACGAGGGGAGCTGCAGCTCTTTTAAAAAAATAGGCCATTGTGATATTAGCTGAACATCAGCATAGTACAATAAATTATCTGAAAGTTTTTTTCAGCAAACAATTGTACTATTCTGATGTTCAGCTAATCTCACAATGGCCTATTTTTTTAAAAGAGCTGCAGCTCCCCTCGTAAATATACAATCTTTGAGCTCCCCCCGCCCCCTGTCCGGAAGCGAAGCCAGATACGCCTCGCCCCCTCTGTCTGTTTGTAAACAATGATGACGTATAGCTTGTTAGCACAGTTAGGTTTAGCCTACCCATGAGAAGAACCAATTCTAGTGCTAGTAACGCACTTTGAACAGTTTGACATGACCTATCCTTGTCTACATGAAAGACTATGTTCATACAGATGCACTGACAGCCACAGGCTAATGGTAACGGCATGTTCACAATAAAAATGCTGCAAAAGATGGTGGCTACTACGAAGCTAGCTCGGGAGCTAGCTGCTAACAATACCACTAAAATCTGTGAAAAAAATATCTTCAAAGTCAGACTTCTTCAGTTGACATTCCAATCCTTTGTCCTATTAAAAACGAGGCATTTCCAGACTAGTGTGGGGAATAGAAATATGTTTTTATGAGCAAAAGCTGGATGCTTGTCCCAAAGCTAATAGCTATACACCAGTCAGGCAAAAATACCAATAAAAACATTTATTTCAGTTTCACTGTTTGAAAAAAAGCACAAGTAGCTTCCTATCCGTTGTGTTATTAAAAACGAGGCTGCTGTGGTTAAGATAAATTAGTGTATTATGCAACATTCATCATGTTTTGCTGTATTAAAGGCATCTTGTCGCTTAGCAACAAGCAAACAACATGGCAGTGAAGGAATATTTTTCAAGAGGATCTCGGGGCCCGTGGACCAATAAGGAATAGGGGGGTGGACTGCACAGTGGAAGCTTCTGGCTTTCCAGTTTTTGACGTCAGAAACGGGGAGAATTCTGACTGGAGTATATTGGGTGGAGAGGTGGAGGGTTTCAGAAAAGGGGAGAGTGAGAAAAGGAGAGAGCTTTCTTTCTTTTGATACTTTGGCAGTCTGTAGGCATACATACCGTAGACCCATAATTATGTTCAAAAACATCGGAAAAGTGCATTTGCACAATATGGGAGCTTTAAAGTTGCATTTGCTGGTTGTGGACGGGTCAGTAAAACAAAATGGAATTCATACAAAACCGGAAGCAGATATCCCTGTTCACTCCAATACAAGCATCAAACAGGAATGTGTCTCCGGATTTCTTTTCTGGATATCAATCAAAGGCAAATACTTTTCTTTAGACAATGTACTAATAAAATGGAAGTTTTCTTTTTTCAAAACGCCACCGCAAGCATTTAATAGCCGTTTTATTTTCAGTTTGAGCCGTTAGCCTGAGGAGGGGTGGGGCCTGTCGCTACACGAAGTGAGGAGCCTGCACGATATGAGGTGCGCATGCGCAAAATGGCCGACATCTTTGACAGCCTGCTAAAGCTTTTATATGTACATTTTATATCTGTATATGTCCATGGGCAACAGCATATACTATCTATGCCTAACACTAATACTTTTATTTACCACAGCCCTTTCTAGACAGTCGCCTAGGCAATGCTCATCAGCGTCCTCGGCTCACCTCCCTCCCCCCTCGGACACACACACACACACAAACAGTCCGTGGGTCAGCGGCCCAAAGTGTTTTGGAGAGATACAGACTGCACTAAAAACAGACTGTAACTCGCTCAAATCTGAACCGATTTTCATGAAATTTAGTTTATTATGAAGATAGAAAGATTAAACATGATACTGATTACGTGTTGGAATTAAATTCAGTTACGGGGCCGCTGACCCAAGGACTTTCTGTGTGTGTGTGTGCTCACGGGGAACTTTAGGAGGGGGGAGGGGGGGGTGAGGATGCTGACGTGCGTTGCCTAGGCGACTGCGGGCTTTCCAAGATGGCGGCCGTTCTGCGCATGCGCACCTCATATCGTGCAGGCTCCTCACTTCGTGTAGCAACAGGGCCTACGACTTCTAGCTTACAATGCTAAAGAACAAGAATACTTCTACATCTGGAACCCTGTGAAACTTGCACTGCGCGTCAAGCTTTAGGGGTGTGTTAGGCACACATGATGCGAAAGAAAATTCTGATTCTGTATGTTGCGCTGTGCCAATGAGCAGCTTTCATAGGAATGAATGGGCGCCATGTTTCAATCCGGTGCCCATCTCTTGTCCATGAGTTCTGGTGTTGTATAATGTCCTCCAGGTTTTTGTGGTTGATCAGATACAATTATGTCACCGCATTTGAATTGATTTAAAGTGGACATAGGGATAACACATATCTTGAACCCGGTATTAAGACAGAGATCCCTTGTCAAATTTTCTGAATTTTGTCAGTAAAGACGGAGGCAAATTCATTGCAGGCTCTCGTGGATAGATGTTCAGACACAGGAGGGTTTGTTAGCCTGTCAACAGTAGCAAACAGGGCACATGCATTGTTAATGTTTTTGGTGATGATGTCAGAAAAGAAGGACTGCCTTATATTTCTCATTTCTGAGTTAATGGTGCAAAGTCTCTCTTTATAGATGTCTTAATAAACCTGGAGATTTGTTTTTCACCAGCAAGTATACAATACAATACATGAAAATTAAAAGTATGATTCTGTCAATTTCCCAAGTGTACGGTATAGTTCTCAGGGCAACTTATCCTAGTCATCATTATCTGGCCTGAATATAGTTTTCAGTAACCCATCAGTTTAACCTCATGTGTCACCTCATTTAGACTACTAACACAGTACTGAGACAACATGCAGTGTTCCAGAGACGCCTCATACCTGTCATCATGTTTCACCTTTATCACATTTGCCTGGAGCAGCTCTTCTGCTCGCACGTCTGTCAAACGTCCAGTATACCTTTGAATGGAAGATCAATTCCAGGGAGGGAGGGAGGGAAGGGTAGAGCGCTGAAATAGAGGAGTGGTTGCTGTGTAAACATGGCAGTGACAGTTCACAATAGGTTATTTTAGCCCCAGCATTAGGCCTCTCAAAGGCATGCCAGCTCCAGTGGCCTTTTTTTTAAACACAAACATGACGGCAACATTCCTCAACATGGAGCAGACCTCACAACACAGGTTCTCAGGCTGCTCGTCTCTCTCTCTCTCTCTCGCTCTCTTTATTTCCTATAACAACATCAGCGTTCACTCATCTTGTATGTTTGGCATTTAAAAGTCACATAGTAAAGTTATTAAGCCACCATTTCCAGGCGTATGCTCAAAGGCAGCAGTGCAATTCAAGTGTCAAAATGATCCTTGACTATGTTTTCAAGTGCATGATCACATAATTATTGCCTTTGCCTTAATTGCAAGAATAATGAGATGAAGCTGGTGACTTGAATGGTATGAGGATATGTGTAATGGGGCTTGTCCCCTTAATCCAGTCGTAATTTGCCAATGTCATGTAATCTTCTAATCCTGTTACAAAAGGATGTAAACAAAGGCAGTGCTGTATACAAACACACTGACACACACACCACATAAATTATATTAATGATCTGCAAACAACATCACTTGGAACACATGGAATTATTTTCCCTGTCATAGTTCTAATAGCCTCTTTATTAGTATTAGCGTACTTTTTATCATCATTAGCCCCTTGGTTTAACATGCAGATTATTGGGTTTTCTCTCTCTACTTCAAATGAAGATGACAGTTAGGGAAAGACTTCCCAGAAATGTATCTCTTATCCAGTACTGTCTGAACTTCCTATCATATCCTGTTGACTCAACTCTCTTTGTTCCAACACCTTGGGTTGTAAACCCACACACACGCGCACACCCGCACATGCACACACACACACACAATTATCTGCATGTGTCATCAGTTACAGTGGAAATAGAAAACTGTTTACTCTTCGACATGACCGTAATTCCACGCCTTTTGGTGGCAATTTTTAACACCTTATATACTGTTCTGTTTTCCGTTATTAAAAGGCTTTAACATGCAATGAAAAAATATCATCATGTTCTGTTTGAATGCAACCGATAATCTAAATAATAGGTTGTCGGTTGCATTCAACCGACATTTCTATTATCTATTATAATAGATAATAGAAATGTGTACGTACTTTTCCGATCCCCTCCCGTTGTCATTTCCAATCATGTTTTTGTTTCCGTTTCCAACTGGTACGTTTGTTCCTCTGTAGAAAACAAGCTGCACGTCTAAACATGTAAATATTACTGGTGTGGGAGTTAATATTGCTCACATCGTTCTTAGTTTCAATTTATACACTTTCATTGTGAGCATACTTGCATCGCGGGGAGGGGAGTTCCCCCACTGCAATTTCAAAGCAGAGAACAAATTCAGCGTGCAGAGTGAGAGATATTCTGTCATTTATCTTCACATGCGAAGACGGCAGATGGATATAGAGAATGAAAAAAATTACTCTAAGGTTAAACTTGGTGAAACGCCAGGGAGTGTGGCCTCTTTGTAGCCTGTGGTCATATTTATGCCTCATGATGTCATCTCGACAGCCGTGTGTGTGTGTGTTTGGGAGGGTCAACACACACACACACACACACACACACATACCACAGACCATTGTACAGCTATTCGCTCCAACCTCTTACCGTCTCTGTCTCCCCCTTTTTTCTATCTTGAAGTATTGTATCAGACTTTACTGGTTCTCATATCTATCTCTATCTTTTCATCCGTCCACAGAGCTTGCTGTTTGCCTCTCTCTGACTTTCACACAGTCTTTTTCTACAGGTTTCACTTACGTTGTTCCATCTTTTTTTTCTCCTTCTTAAACATTCCAAACCATTTACTTTTTACAGTTTCTGAAAGTTCTCAAATAATTGACTGAGGGGATTGGAACTTTGCGGATGCCGTTGAGATGAGCTTGTTGAATTGTGTCGTCCCCAAAACTGTTTATTTAATTGTGGGGAGCGATCGTCTGAGAAACATGGAAAGAATGAGGCAAGTTATTTACCCAGATGGTTTACTGGTGGAGGTGTAAAGGCTGGCCAAGCTCTACTGTGGGAACACACAAAACACTTTTACTTTTCTTGGTATCGCTAGAGTAAGATTTTTGTAAAGACCACTGTCCCCCCCCCACTCCCCCATCAGCTCTCTCTCTCTCACTCTCTCTCTATTTCTCTCCCACTCTCTCTCTCTCTCCCTCTCTCTCCTACTTTGTTTGCTCTGGATGGCATGTTTGATTATTTATCATAAGGGAAAAGGGAGTAGCTGGAGCAATAAACATGTGACTGCACGTTATTTTGTTTTCCACTGAGAAGGCCGTGTCCTTTCACAGATATTGGGGGCAGCAGCCGTAAAGCCTTTTAGTTCTATTCTGAGTTTGGACTGAAGCTAAAAGGAGGATCAAAAGAACTGATTGCAAGTGTCTCTGAGAGACAACTTGTGTTTTCTGTAAGTTCAACTTATCAACAGATAAATATTTCTCCTGGATGGCTGCCCTTTTTTTGCCTTCTTCTTCTTTCTGTATGTGAATTAGTTTAGACATCTAGATCATTGTTCTCTGTGTGTTAGAGAAGGGGATTGTTTTTGCCTGCTTAAATGATGATCTGTAATTGTTTGTTTGTTATCTATCAAAAGGCCAACAGAATATTGTAAGTGGATCCTCTGCTCTGAAAACAGTTATTAAATTATTCCCGCGAGACTTCCGGCATATCAACTTTTTGCATTTTTATTGGATTGTTAATATATATATATTTTTTTAAACTTAAAACATATTTCTTTTTTCTGTAAGGCTCTACAAGTTGCTCGGCAAATACTCCTCCAGCAACATCAACAACAACAACAACAACAACTGCAGTCTCAACAAAACGCCGGCCGCAAATCCCCCAAAGCCAACGACAAGCAGCAAACCATACAGGTAACTGTCGATATGTTTGTCATTCTCTAGACACCTGACACTCATTTATTACCTCTTGATCACAGGACGGCTTGTTCATTTGACTTTGTGGTTATTCCAATAATGAAAGAGTCAACTTATGCAACATTCTCCAGAGCAAAGTGTGCAAAGCAAGCACAGCAACTTGGCTAAGTTCACAAACAGGAAATTAGAATTGGCAATGCAACATTTTGCTGTTATGTATGCTCATGTGTTATGTGGGATTTAGCAACACACACACACACACTCAACCATTAGTCATCCGAAGCCTGACGTAGAACATTAGAAGCAACAGTACATAGAAACAGGGGCTGTTGTGAAACATATAGGCCAGATTGTAAGAATTCAGTCAGTGCAGTTACATGCAGACTCATAATCGGGTAAATAAATTAATAAGACTTCAACCGTAAAATGCATGTAAACACCTTTATCTGATCTACTTCGCACACAAATCGGCACATTAACGGACAAGCGAAGTCAGATAAGAACACCTAGATCATCACTCGTTCATAGTCTGCATTTATCGCATATCGGAGTTTGCAGTATGCGCTCGAGGGTTCCCTGGGATTTCACAAGGAAGTGGACGGAGACAACGTAATAAATAGTAGTGTTGTTGCCGGAAGGGAACCGGACATGGCTCTATAACCACTTGTTGAAAGGGCTACAGCGCCACCTAGCATAGCAGGGTCAGCAATGCTCCGGCCATTTATCGAATATTTGAAAGGCCATGTATACTCAGACAAGTGACGTGGTCTGTTCGAGTGGCAAGTTCGGTATACAGTATGTCTTAATCCAATCTAGTTGTCCCATGTAGCTGCACTGTGTGGTTTGGATAACATAATCTCATCCAGTAGTTGTTGATTCCAGTGCAGTAACACACATCCTGAAAAGCCTTTTTCTATTCACTGTGCTCAGTTCAGGTGGTGTACAGTTCAGGTAAAACAGGGTTCCAATACAGAGTCTGGAAAGTTTGAAAAATGCATGATTTTAAATATTTAGTTTTTAGGGTTTGGAATATGAGTGAGATCTGCAAACCTTTCTGTAAAATGTTTGATTGCATCCATACGGACCCATACGTATTTTTGTTCAATACATTCATGCTCACTTGGCTTTAATGTTACAAATTATAATAGCAAACTTATTTGATTGATAATTTGGAATTCTTACATTTTGACAAATATTTTAATAGAACATATTGGATTTTTCTTCAAAAGCGCTCACATTATACAAGCCATTGACTCTAAATCAGACCCATAAATGAATACCACACAGGGCACACCTCTTTAAATTGGATTTTAGTGCTTGTTCTATTTTATATTAATATCTTATATTGTTTATTGATTTGCAATATTCAATATACAATGTATGAAACACCCTTACATTTTACTAACGGGGCAATGTATAAAATCCTTGAAAAGTTCAACTTTTTTTTTCAGGTGCTGGAAAAGTGCTTGTGTTAACCCTTTTAAAGAAGGAGAAAGTGCAGAAATGCGAGGGGAAAAAGGAAAGGTCTGGTCGAGCATAGGAGACTCTGTGCTTCTCTTGTTTGGCTTTCATCTCTGCACTTCACACACACACGGCACACACAGTATTAAAGGAAAGGCAGGTCCCTACCACCAGCAGCAGGAGGAGCTGTATAGCAGGGGTAGTTGATCCAGGTGGGGGAATAGACAGAGACAAGCAAGGGGTGGGCAAGTGTGAAGGGTCTGGTACTAAATAGAAGCAGTAGGATAGTTATATGGATTATATGGATCTTTGTTTAAAGAAGGAGTGCTTGTTTGTGTCGGTGTGAAATTTGCAAACGACTTGGGGGCATATTTGGTCATTAATACGACAGGCCCTGTTCTCTACGTGTGTGTTTATATATACTATTTAATACCCTTACAAACCCATTGGGGGCCCCTTTTTAATGAGCTATTGTAGCGGCTAGGTCTAATGTCAGGTTGGTGAAAAAGCCTCTCTTTTGTTGTGCAGATGTCTTTTGCACAGCTCCAGAGGATGAAATATGACTGTGATGACCTTTGGGTTGTGTGCGTATTTGTCAGGATTCAAATAAGTTGAAAGGATCAAACTAAACAGTTTCCCTCCCAGCCTGGCAGGGAATTGTGCTCCAGAGGTCATCAGAGGGGGACCAGCAAACGGCTAGATTCCAGCGTACTCACAGCCAGTTGTTGGTACATAGTGAAGTACTAGACCATCCTCTCCTGCAGACAAAGACAAAATTAAAATTCTAATTTATTAATGTATACAGAGAGCTTGGCCAAGCTGTCACTCAGCTATTGAAAAGAGAATCAGCACCCCTTCGCTCCCCTCCCCTCCCTTCCCCTCTCATGCCAGAGTCTTGTGAAGATAGCACACAGGCATCGCTGTAGTATCTAACTAACACTTTAAATTGCCTTCTGCTCTCTTAATGTTGTATGTTACATTTTGCCTTGGTTGAAAAAAAAAGAAGGTCCAGACAGACAGGTACAAGTATTTGTTTATCTCTGAATGACATACAGTATTCTGCTAATTAAAGCTCATCCTGCAGTCTGGGCCCATCTTGACCCCAGAGCTAAACGTCTTGTCATACATCTCGCAACTGCTTCACTCTATCTTCAAGATCAATTTGTCCAAAGAAGTCCGAGTTTAAGGTCAGAATTCTGAGAATAAAGTCAGAACTACATTTGTTTTCTTATGTGTGGCCCTAATCCTCTTCCGTACATTAATTACATAGCTAATACGGTTTTGAGAAGAAAAAAGTAAAGATGTTGCTATGATGGTTGTTGCTTTCACTACTTTATGCTTGGGGTCACCAGGGACTCAGTTCATGTATTTAAAATAGGTTGGGTAGGATGAGGGTTAAACACACACACACACACACACACAGTTCATATATAGCCAATCGTTCATACATAAACATCATTCTGCCGTTCTGCGTGAGGATTTATTTACAGAAGAGTATTAGGGCCACAGGGAAGGAAAAACTAGAGGAGGAAGTTTGCTGTACCCACTAGTTCAGCTTGCATGAACGCGGCTACCTCTTCCAAGTTTGTGTGGTTTATTCTTCTGATCAGACACAGTTTTCGCCACAATCGCAAATCGCATCAAAGTCCTGATACTGACCACTACACCGTGTTTATGAACTAAAAGAGAAATCCTTTCTTTGTTACTAAAGCCCATTCTGAAGTAGTTTCACCAATTCATCTACTCAAGGCATGTTGTTGAGGCTGTTCATATGAGCTGTTTGATGGAGTCTTGAACGGTGGACTTAAAAAAAATAGATTTGTTCTCTGTTTTTTTTTATTTGTTTTTCTCAATGTTGAATTTCGACTTTATTCTCGAAAATGTCAACATGTTTTTCTGTGGGTCAGATTTTTCCTTGTCTTCCTCACACTGTATGCCTCTGACACACACAAACACATGAAGAGTATTGGTCCGGGGCTCCTCTCACTTCCTCTTTTAAGAACAAACCTGCGTACCTTCAAAGATGCCCCCTTCACACACACACAACAACATTCACTATCTCCATCACACACACGGCCCTGGATAATGATTCTCTGTTGATCCCCGGACTGGGTCATCAAAAGACATGATCCAACAGTTATGAGGCTGTGTAGGAAGCTGACACCCCATAAAAGCACCTGATCTTGCAGACGATGCTCTCTTCATCTCAGCGGTCTTCCCATTAAGGGCCAAAAGGAGGTGAGAGGTGCGGAGAGACTTTTTTATTTATTTTTCTCTCTCATTTGGAGACGTGACTCACTTCTTAAAGGGGACATATTATGCAAAATCTTAGTTTTAAAGGTGTATTTCCAAGGTCTACTAGAAAAGGTTTTCATGGTTTATTGTTCAAAAAACCCAATAGTTTTCTACCATTTCCCATTTCTTCATCGCCTTTTCCAGCCTTCTCTGCCCTCTATCTCAAAAGGTTGGTTTTGACATCTTACCCCGCTTCGCAAAAATACTAGTCTGCTCTAACTGGTCAGATCTACATGGGCGTGCATGCACCGCCCTGCTCATTTACTCTATACCTACCTACATGGGCATGGCACACGCCCAGCTGTCAGTTTTGTTTACTTTTGGCCAATGCAGCATGGAGACCAATGTAAAAATGTTTAGCTTCATTTCTACCACAAATATCGGCACACTAACCAGTTCTAAACTAAAAGATGTACAACTGAACCTGTTCAGACAGGAGTCTGAGCTGAAAACTGTGAAAATGGCATCAAGATTTCTGATTTCCCTGACATTATCCTCAGGTAAATACTGTTTAATTATGTCACAGTCAATAACATAATTTGAGCTAAGTATTTATGCATAAACTCTCTAAACTGGTAACATACACCCTGTTTTACGTTTGTCTTTACAGGTCTGTGGAATGATCTACAGCCCAGTGGAGTGAAAAAGCTTTGGTTGTGAACCGATAGAATTGACATGTAAAAATGTACAGTAACCATAATGGAAAAGAATGTATCCTGAATCATGTCAAGATTCACTGGAAAGGCATTATCTTTTGTAAAATGTATGGTTGAAATAATTATGCTTTAGGTTTGTCAGAGCTGCAAATTATCTGACAACATTTCAATTTCTAGTAGATAATGTATCATTTGTATTGTGATCACTCATTCATAATAAAGTTTTACCGTTAAAAAATGTATTGTGTTGCTTACTGTCACTGTTTGCTACCTGTAGTAAAGGATTACTTGAAATTCACATTTTCATCTCGCCGAAGATTTTCTCTGATAAAACAGAATCATTACATTTTAAAAAGACCAAAAACATCCTTAAAAATAAAGCAGTTTATTCATAGCCAGTGGAATGAAACTATGAAGTGTACATATCAAACAGAAGCAAAGCCATAACTTTTATGTAACTGTCCAGTTGTTGTTGGGCCCTGAAGAAGACCACCTGTCCCACCCAGTGAACACATCCTCCTCTGAAGGAACGGATAGTGTGACGGTCTTGGTGGCTCCGTCCGGCTCCATCAGGTCACTCAGACACCTGTAAAACATGGCACATTCAATGTTACACCATGTAGCCTAGCTGACATGTATAGGCCTACATCATACATCTGTTATGGCAAAGCTACAACAAATTCAGTATAGCCCTGGCTCAATAAGCAACAGGTTCTGAGTGATGCTGTGTGCTTTTTGAAATATAATGGACAGGAAACAAACACCACTGGAGATCATGTAATAGGCCTACTGCTGCTTGTACTACAGGTTTATTTTGCTTAAAAAAAACGGCACTTTGTCACGCATTCTCCCGCACAAACGTAGTCTTTGTCCCACATCTGGTGAATTGGGATCTGGTCACCCTAACTACACACTGTCCGCAGACTTATTGCGGTGTGTACTTGAGCTATACAATCAGACAGCTAGCAGGTAGCAGGATGTAGCTATTAAAAAAATACTCTTCAGTTTCCAACACACCCTACAGTTTCACCGTCTGTTTTTCACACAGGGGCTGTCACGGCAGGACTAACGTGAGCTCACAAAAGAGCCAAATAACAGTCACTGCAAAAGACTCACAGCTCTAACCGTTAGCATAAAGCTAACGATAAAGCTAGCGGGCGCTAATGCTAATGACTAAACCCCGCATTCTCTCATTTCAGTCGGTGTTGGTTATTATAGGAGGGATAAAATAAAGCACATTACAGACATTGAACTAACAAACGGACAGAATTATTTTTAAAATAGGAATACTTACATTTCGGACGGATGGTGTATCTCAGTCTTCCTGGCACAGTCTCCTCCACACTCCAATAAAAAGGCTTTGATCACACTAACAGATTGCAAACCTTTGCTGGCGATAGCCTAACAAAAAATTAAGTAAATCCATTCAGCCCTAGTGTGCTTCGAGGCTGGGGTATGATGGTAGCTTGAGGTTGAGCTCACACTGCAGCTTGCTTCTCCTCTGTTGTTGCATGTGCGAGTGGAGGCTCAGCCAGGTGTGTGTGGTTACCAACGGGGCGTCTTGATTTGCCAATCAACTGCCGAGTTTCTGGTGAGCTTTCCCGTGGGAGTATTTATGACAGGGCTCAAGACTAACTTCTTTTACTAGTAGGGCCCTATGAAATCCGTTTTATTTTTTCACAAATTCCGTTTTTTCCGTTTTAATCTCATGACTTCCGTTTTTTTTTACAATTAACACTCATTTCGTCATCAGAACGAGTGTCTAATTATTGCGAACAAATAATATTCTAAAAATTTAATCAGATATAAGGCTAAATTTAAAATACATCACAACATTGCACTGTTTTTAGTGCTTAAAAAAAGCGAAAAAACAAATTTGTTGGGTATAGGCTATAACAGAAAATAAAGCCATTCATCTTGTGCTTCAAGTGAAACATTAAATATTATTTTTACATAAATAATAAAGTCCTTATTAACTTTGCAAGAAGCTGGACTAGAGTGCAAATTGGACAAGGCTCTATAAGTCCATGGCTTTTACCTGTGGGACAGCGCTTCACCCAACAGCGGGCTGCAACACCAACCTACAGTCTATTGTGCGACGGAGAGCTAGTTAACATTAGCATCAGCGTTAGCCGACATCACGGCAACAGCTGAATAATGTAACACATAACACAAGTTACACTACATGAAAACAACGGGCTGTAGACGCTAGAGTTATAATTGTGTGTAGGAAACATTGTTGAGACTGGAATTTCGTACCACAACGGCCGTTCCATAATACAACAACACTCCCTTTAGCAATGGCTGAATATAAGACCTCCCTGTGCTGTGTATCTGCGGGAGCGAGTGGCATTAATAACTTAAAAACAGTAAACGTTTAACATGATTACGTGCTTTTAGATGCTTTAATCGTATGCCGAATTTATAAACAGACCATATTATTAACAATAAATTAAGTTGTGTACATGTCAGAGTTACATACATGGATACATTCATAAGTAAACATTGAATAGACAGATTTGTGAAAGGGGTTTGGCGCTGTGTGTTACATTAGCGATCCTGCAGCCAGGCTCTACTTTTCACGGCAGTAGTTTGGTCTGTAGATGTCGCCAAACCAAATTTCCTCCCTAGTTCTGCTTTAATTTCAACCGTGTTGTTTCCCTTTGCCATGGAAATTGAATTTCACCAAAATAATGGCGAATTCCGTGACATTCCGTGTTAACAAGCAGATTCCGTGATTCCGTCCGCGTTTTCGTTATCGCGGAAATCATAGGGCCCTATACTAGGAGCACTGTAGCCCCTAACTCAAGCAGGACATTTAGGGGCAAACATTAAATAGACCTGCAACGCATCTATTAAAATGTTTCCCAATTTTAACTATATTAGGCCTATTGATATTGTATTGCCAGCATGTTTTGGACCACACTGACAACAGATGATACATTTCATTGTTTTTTTGATTTTCCATCACCATGTGAAATTCTTCAGACATTCCTTTAGGAAAAGGATTTTTTTCCCCATTTTCACCACAACCACTTCTACATCCAAGCCCTCTGATTTTTCCTACTCTATCTCTGCTGACTCCTGTAAGGAAAATAGCCTAGTTATTGGCCCAAAGGTAACTAGTAGGAGCTAGATTACATTATCAACTAATTTGCATTATCGCCTATGCTTTTCTGAAAGAGGCAAAATTAATAGAAAATGCTGACACGGTAGTTTACAAATTAACTAGGCCTATTTACATATTTACAAACTCACTTTACACACTTTTTTTGTTGCCATATAACTACAAGTTAGCTACTTCATAGATATGCACTGGCCTATTGAATGTGGACATATAAAACAATTGTCGTGTTCACAAACATCACCTGGCACACGGTGCTGTCTGCTGGTTGCTGCAGGTGGCCGGGGGCTTCTATCAGTGTAAGTAGCTTCGTTTGGGATGTCGCCGTCTTGCTAAGACCTGCGCAATTATGACACTCGTCTTGCTGAGCGCACAGCATTTTTGTTGTGTGCAAGACGCGCGTCATAGTTGCGCAGGTCTGAGCAAGACGGCTCTAAGTCGAACGAGGCTAGTAAGTGCAGTCAGCGGTGAGGAGTAGACAGCTCCGTTGCTACTCTGCTCTCGTGTGCACGGTGTGCACGGTTAAAAAAATCGCAAGATGTGTCTCTGGACTCCAACAGCCTTATCGCTATGGCGGAAAGTGAGATGAGAATAGGTCACGTGATTGCTGTTGATCGTTCCACTGATCCCTCGCGGACTCTCTCTGTCTCTCTGTCTCTCTCTCTCTGTCTGTCTCTCAACCTATGCTCTCAACGCACTAATAATAATAATGATACAAATGTCGGAATTTTCCGGTCGCGCGCGTGCCCCTAGTTTTAAAAACTACTCGCACTGTCTCCGAAAATGGTCGCAAAATGCGAGCATTAGGTCGCAGTCTAGAGCCCTGATTTATGATAATGAAAACCGACCGATTTCGTCATCAGTCGGTGTTTTTTGGAAGAAACCTTCAAATCCCCCCTTTTTCGAAATAAGTGTCCCAGAAGAAACTGACATATTTGTCTTTTTGAAGCTTGTGTGTGCTGGTAGGGACGCCAATAACCTAAACAGTGTGCCCAAACACCGACAATGTTTGGTTTTTCATAATATGTCCTCTTTAATTCATTCTTATTCAAGTCAGAAATAATGAAGCATGTTATATATATTTATATTTGTATTACAGAACATCAGAAAGAGAAAAAAATTAGCCGCATTGAGTAGTAAAGGAGAGAAGAAAAAATATGAGTCAAACAAGCCTCAGAATCCTTGATCAGCATTAAACGGCTCTTTGGCTTTATATCACCAACAGGGGTGCCCACCACACACACACACACTCCCCTCTCCCCTCACATACCCGCCCAGCCCCTGCCTCTGGATGGAGATGCCTGCGCTGTACTCTTGCAGCCCAGAGGCACTTTAATCAGACTAGATATACAAACAGCTGCTACGCCAGGCTGGGAAAAAGCAACTAAACATACTTGACTGGTCAAAAAGCCAGTAAATTAAATTGACAGAATGATATGTGTGATTAAAAAGAATGCCATGCTGCGTTTTACCTTTTTCGCACCTACAGTGGCGCAATGACAAGAGCCCGGCAACTCCCACCCCACTAATTATCATTATCAGCGAAATGGTAAGGGTTTGACTCATTAGTTCATGTGCATTTCATTAGAGGCAGGCTGAAATTGGATTTAACTTATTACTTTTTCATGGATCACTTTATTGTCATCACTTCAAATTGGATTGCAGCCCCAGGTAACTAATTATGCCAGCCGCAGGATCAGGAGCGGAGAAATAGGTAATTAGGAACAACACTGTCGGACCCTTGCTGATAGTCCAACACGGCACAGAGGTGGGAGGAGGGGTATGGGGGATTTGAAGCTCGTTTGTGGCTGGTTAACTGCAAGAGATCCTTAGGTAGGCATTCACCTCCTACAGGGGATTATGTGGCATTCAGCTGGGCCGAAGATGTAGTGTCAACATGGTGTCTTTTGTAATGCTCCAGATTATGCTTGTTTTTCCAATCCACAATTTGTGCCCTCTATGGAGCCTTTATTATTCATGTCAATGGGACAGTGTGAGCGATGGCTAGTGGCCAGCTGAAGTTCCCTGTGTGGACACTCCTTGAATGACATTGACATGGTTTCCGTCTGTAATACAGTACGTCTGCACTGATAGCAGTGAGAATACATGAATGGGCAGTTTGAGGATAGGCAGCTGGATAATGTATGGAAATACCAGCGATAGTCTTGTAGTGGAGGGTAAAGGAAAAAGATAACGTCACATGACTTACTACTGAGAGCTTTCATGTTCCATACAAATGAAGAAGAGGTCCTTTGTAAGAGTATGAAGCTAGAAGAGCAACCTTTAGGGTTTATTTTTTTATGTATTGTCATTTTGTAGTTTGTTTTAAATGAGAAATAAGAAATATGGTCCTTTTAGCTAACTTCCTGTCCTGATTGGATAAAAACAAGCGGGATTCTCACAATTTTATCTGGCAATTATTGCAAAGTGTAATAACTGGGAGACCTGTGTTATGAACTATGCATACTGTGTGATTGCCGTATGAATATAGAGAGATTTAACAAGTATATTAACAAAAAATATAACTTACTTCTCGTGTATTGATTCACTGTTGTCTGATAAATGTTGCATTGAACAATTTTGTATAATGTCAAAGGTGAATCACTTGTTATTCTTCAGACACAGAGAAAACTACTGATGCTGTTTCAAAAACTAGCAGACAACTTCCTTATCTATTATGGCGCTTTTCCACTGCGTGGTATCAGCTCAACTGACTCCACTCAACTCGCATTTTTGGCGTTTCCACCAGAAAATCATGGTACCTGGAACCTGGTAGCGGAAGGGCTGGGCGGTATGGACCAAATCTTATATCACGGTATAGGTCATTGTATAGATATATATCACGGTATAGTATTTTTCCTTTTAATTCAATGGATTAAAATAAATACCACACCAGTTTGGCTTTAGTCACTCAGTGCAACAAAAAAATTACTGCATCAACTAAATGTTCAGCCTAAATTTTTCAATATCAAAATAATGAAAGATTAGAATTTTCCTGCAACATTTGCACATCTTCATTTACAAAAGCTGTCAAAATGAACTAGTGAGCAAATGTCTGGTAATACTTTAACTCCAGCTTCAACATAAATAATATTTTCAAGTTTGACATGTTTTAAAGTTAATATGAAACCAGCCTTGCTGGCTGTCTCTCCTCAGTGTTGTGCGGTGAGGTCAATGAGTGGGTAGGCACTGAGTTCTGAAAGCCATATTTCTCTAAACCTATATATTGTTAAAACAACAAACAAACAGGCACGCACGGCCAACATCAAATAATCTCTCTATCTCTCTCTCAGACACACACTCACCGATGCGTGCACACACAGACACTAGGGGTGGGAATCTCATGGCGCCTCACGATTCGATTCGATTCCGAGGTCAACGATTCGATTCAAAATCGATTCTCAATGCATCTCGATGCAATTTGTTTTTGCGTACATACCTATGTGGGATTTTCAAAAATATATTTATATACACATCTGAGTTTGCTAATCACTTCCTACTTTTGTGATGATCATTAAATACAATCAACAGATGAATTACCTTCTCTAATATTGTATTAGAGAAAAAGATTTTCTTGTCACAAATATGACTTTCTATAACCAGTGCAATACTCAATGCAGCTTTCAACACAATATGGAAGTATGTAAAAACTATTTTCTTTCTACTCTTGTGAATCATGTTTCTATAGGATTTCTATTCTATTATTTTCTATGTCATTTCAACACATTGTGCAAAAAGTATGTCTTGGAATTCAGCTCTCATACAAAAACGTAAACAGACAAAGCCAGTGCAGGTCATATGGGTTTGCTGCTCTCTGCCGTTTTGTTGCCACTTTTAACAACTCGCACTTGTGTGGTGTGCATGTGCAGTGGCGCAGGAAATACTAATATTAAATACTAGTAAAAAAAAAAATCGATTCGGAATCGTTCGAGAGAGAATCGCGATTAATCGGAAAATCGATCATTTTTCCCACCCCTAGCAGAAACACGCGCGCACACAGACCGGACGTAGGCCTGTATGAAATGAGACAACGGTGACTGCGGGTTTGCCTGTAGCTTACTGTAGTTTGGTCTAGATGATGACACATCATATTCATCAACTAAACAGACCCATCCCTCACTCCAAGGGCCGAAAAAACATAGGGAAACGAGTCAGGACTTCGCCGATTCAAACTACTTCTGTTTAGCTTCAAAATAAAAGACAGCACTCACTATTCTGTAGGACTACAGCATAACTGATGGCAATTCCATAAACTCTATCTTAATAGATAAAGTTCCAGTAGCATATGTCCCATGGACCTGTCCAGCATCAGAATTGTTGTGAATTCTCCAAGTACTGCCTGTCTATTTATTATTAACGTCTGAGTTAGGTCAGTTATTTACGTAATTTGCGTAGTTTACGTCATTAACGTAAATGTCCGCACCACCGTTGAGTTTATTCTCCGGTGGCCACATTTGGAAGTCATTGACGATAAACTTCATTCCATATTCCATCATTCTATATCCCATATTTCACCACTGTGTCAACACGTGTTCTACAAAATGTTATACAGTCCAAATTGAAGTAAAATCAGCTAACTCTCAACTAAGTGACTCTGTCCTTCCTGACCAAAGCCCTGAAGCGGCGTAAATATTAGTCTGCCAGCTCAACTTTTATCCGCATTTATTGCACAGCGTCCAAATATGTTTGTCCATCAGCCACAATGAAACACAATTGCTCAATTGATTATAAAATGCAGAATGGCTTGCACTCGGCATCAATTCATCCAACCTTATTATTAAATAAACCCCCAAAATAATTTCTGACTCACCAATCTGACTCCCTGGCTGTAGAGAGAAGAAAGCCGATAGTAATCCAGTCTGACTGATAGCACAGCTAGCCGATCCTTCCGTTCATGTAGGATACCTGTCCATTTGAAACGCTCGAACATTGTTTGTCCCTGTTGCTGCTCCGTTAAAGCCTGGCGCAGGCCTTTCTCTTGCTATTCATTCTTCTCAAATTATAATCCAATTTTTTAAAATTCCTCCAATCTGAAATATTTGCAGGCACGGACGGCAATGTTGACTTTGAAATCCTCGGGGGTAACGACGTGAATGAGCGTAGCCGGCGTAATGACGTAGGCCTAGACTGCGTAAATGTCCAGCAATATATCGATTTTAATTGGTCCATGTATGATACGTAACGTAAAGGCTTCTAGCATACCATATTTACGTCAAAATAAATAGAAATAATCCTGCTTATTGCGCACGACCTTCAATAACAGCACAGGGGTTAAGCCCTGAATAGATGCTAAAGATGCCAGTGTTAGCCAGCTAGCTCACGAAAGCTAACCCATGTAGTAAGCTACTTAAAACAAGCCAACTCTGCGTCACAGCAACAGCACGCCGAAGCGCTGCACACAGGGCTGCCAAGTTTCACCAAAAGTTTGGAGTAAGATTTTTTGGCCGAGGGACCCAAAACCGTGTCCTCTTTCCCAACCAATCATTTTTGCTAGTGTCCTGAAAGTTTACATATTGTTCATAATAAATCAGAAATAAAAGACAATTGGAAAATGTGATAAAACATCAAAAATCTTATTAAAATAAACTAATTCATGAATTGCAAAGTCGTAGGACAGGTTTTAATTGGGTGTGGACATATTGTAAGTGGGGGTCTGGGGTTCCCCCCCAGAACATTTTGAGCATTAAACACTTAATTTCCTGCATTCTGGTGAATTTTTATGAAGCAATGTGTGCCTTTTCTGCATTCATTTTTATGTAAAGTAAAATAGAACATTCACGGTTTCGCTGACACAAATTTAATTGAATAGCCTACAATGCATGTGTAGTGCTTTCAAATATCTCCTGTAGCCTATTGTTAAAACATTTGGTTAAACTGTAATAAAGGTAATTATTCTATATGTATTCAACATTGTATGGGTTATCCAATTATCCAATTTCAATTCACCATTATCATATTAAGTCTATGACACTTGATGTCTTCTCAGAACATATTTTTCCCACAGTAACCTCTAAGCTTAGTTACTCAATATATTCATTCAATTAATGTTGACAATATTTTAGAACAAAAATGTGTTGGTGTGTCAACCAGCCCAATAACATAATGCAAAACAAGCTTGAATATATCAAGTGAAGTGACTGATTTGAATTAAGGTGTTCTTACCTCTTTGTTCATTTAATACCGGCGTCCTTGTTGTCATTAATTTTCCATATAATTTGAACAAAGGGCGGGACTGGGAGGCGGCGGTCCTTTATTAGTTTTGTAGTGTAACGCAGGGGGGCGTGGCCGTGGTGGTTTGCCAAGTGGCTGCTGCGGCTACGGGCTGCACACGGCCATGGACCTATAAAGAAACCGCGCGTGCAGAAAGCATGGCAGAAAGAGGATGTCACGGAACTCAGTCCGTTTAGCTTTTCAAAATAAGACTTTCAAAGTAAAAGTACCAAAAAAAAATATATATATTACGGGGATTCATTTCTCTGCGTGAGAAATTGGAGGTGTGGCGTGTGAGCGTGTGAACTGGTTGATATGCGTGTGTCTCACGGCCAAAGCGTGAGACTTGGCCGCTCTGGCTGCACACGGCAGCAAGTTTCCTTTGCCCGTTAACATTTTTGACCGTTTAAATAGCTGCTCTGCCCAGGGACGTTTCTAGGTTTCCCAAACATCCGGGGCTTAGCCCAAGAGGGAATAAGGTAGTGTGCGTGCAGAGCGCTCGCGGCAAATTTTTTGTATACTTTTTTGCGCATAATGCTTTACCTAAATAAACAAAATAGGCAGCTAAATATAGCTTTAAATAGCTACCTGACTGCTGCTTATCCCCAAACATTTAAAGTTCCATACAAGTTATTTCATAGTAAAATGAATACAAGTGAGACAGACCTTACATTACCCATATCAGGGGTGTCAAACTAATTTTCACAAAGGGCCACTCTACGATATTATCACACTAAGGGCCAAAAAGGAGTTTACTGACATGCCTTCTTTTCAATCCAAAAAGTAAAAACAACATCATGTTAGCTTTCATCCTTAGACACTTGACACAATCAATCATCAATATTAGCATGCTATTTAGCCTCATAGATTGGCCTATTTACAGCCCACAGAAAACTGATATATTTTCTTCAATTCAAGTTCATCAATTCATGGCTTAAAATCTTGAGCAGTGGAACTTTCAACAGAAATTCCTAGCAGTAAGCTACGCGAGTGTCCTAACCAATGGGAGCATGTGCGACGTGCGGATATAGCACAGCATGCAAAAAATAAATAAATATTATTATAATTTTTTTTTTTAATTTTTTTTTTTTTTAACAAAAAAGATTTTGGGCTAATCAAATTAGATCTGGGGCTTTAGCCCCAAATAAAACAGCCTAGTGACGCCAGCCTCTGCCACCTGTAACTACCAACCTACCAACCAACTGTAAAGTGCTCTGCTGCAGTGCCCAATGTGGCATGGCGGTGTTACTGTAGTGTAACTGTAGGGACAGTGACAGCTGCCTCCCGCAAAATGAACAGTTTTTCTCCGTGGTATAAACGGTATGGCTAAGTCTCTCCTGGTAGACACTTTATACCGTTGGCGCTATTATACCGTCATACCACCCAGCCCTATGTAGCAAGGCTGCTTTTTTGGTATTGCCTCCCAAGCGAGCTGAGCCGATGCTAAAAGGTGACTACCGGCTTCATTCTGTTGTATATTCTCCTAAACTCTCCTGGACTTTTCGAGTGTATTTTGTCTCGCCACCTGCAGTCTTCTCTGGCTCTCTATCATTTGATTTGCGTCACAGATCCGAAAAAACTTAATGAAATGTCCATATATTCGCTAAGCTCACCCAGTTGTGTTGCTTGTTAGGGATGTGACTTTCAACATACTGTACACAACACAAGAGGAGACATGTAGGGCAGCTAGCAGCTATATAGCCTATAGTAGCCAGCTGGGACAGAAATTATAGCGAGCGATTACATTACAAGCCTCGGACTGCACTGATTACCTCAATAAAATATTCATGCTGAGACACGGCTTGCATTTGCAAACACGTAGCCTGAAACAAGCACAAAACAGTCAACTTTATGATGCATGACTTTACGTGCATAGCGATGTACGTGGCCCAACAGCTGAGCTTGAGTCGAGTAGAGCTACATGTGCGGTGGAAAAGCGCCATTAGTATGACCAGTTAAAGCCACACTCCTTTATTTCTTCTTTTTTCCCCTTGCTCTCTCTCCCTCTTTTCACACCATAGTGGACAGCCTCGCAAAGGGCATCTCCAGGTCAAAAGATAATGTATTTTCAGTTTACAGGATGAAAGCCTTTTAAGTTGTAGAAGAGGGCCCCTCTCCAACGCCCCCTCCTCCCCCACGTTTGCTCTTCACATCCTTCATGTGTGGTGTGTTGGGGGAAGTGTGAAGTGACACAGTCCAGGGGCCAAGCCTCTCTGTCTGACAGGACGGCCTCTCTCTCTCTCTATCCCCCTTTCTCTCTCCCTTTCTCTCTCTCTATCCCTCTCAAAAATTCAAAATGGGCTTTATTGGCATGAAAGTAATAAAAAAAAAGGTTTCGTAGCTTTTGTCAGCTCACACACAGTATGTACAGGTACTGGATGATGAGGTGATATTTTCTCATTTTGAAGAAGGAAAAAAAATGACATAAAGCATTCTCCAGAATGGCTGGTACTATTTTGAATGTGCTGGGTTAGTTACTGTGAGATAAATGCCTCGTTACCACCGAGTAGAGTGGGTCGGATTGGAGCGGTTCGGTCCGGGTAGTTTGGCTTTGTGTCTCAACTACACAGGGGGAATAAATAAAGAAGCGGCTGGTTTGACCAAGCAAAAACGAGAGACCACTGGCTTGACCACAGTTGTTCCACAGCCCAATAGTTTGACCCATATTCTGGCGGCGGCTACCGCAGTCCAGCCTAAACCCCGCCCTACCAGTAAGGGTAGGGTCGGCGGTGGAAACACCACCGAGGTTCTTAAAAGTGAGCTGTCCTGCTCTGAGCCGCTCCGACCCTACCCGCTCTACTCGGTGGAAACGAGGCAAAAGATTCTCATTAGGCAAGGACAACATCATTATATTTACACTCAGTTAAAATACATTTGAAGAGTTTTAGAGTTTGAAAGAAAAAAATGGTACGGACAGAAACA
Organism: Hyperoplus lanceolatus; assembly: GCA_026929865.2. Classification (NCBI taxonomy): domain Eukaryota; kingdom Metazoa; phylum Chordata; class Actinopteri; order Uranoscopiformes; family Ammodytidae; genus Hyperoplus; species Hyperoplus lanceolatus. The sequence continues at coordinate 39,291,861 of CM049396.1, forward strand.
GTTCAATGTAGAGAGGCTGTAGTAGTTGTTTAACCAAATCGATGCCAATTTCTAATTGTTTCACTTAATGACCGCCTTCAGCTAGCCAAATATAACCTTGCTCAAATCTCTGCAGGTTATTTGCACAAAGCAGGAAAGTATCCAGACTTCTAGCCCTGTTTGGATCTTTCAATCAGGTTCGGCTGAAGTGTATCCATACTTTTCAGGAACAGTTTGACATTTTGGAAATGATGCTATCTCATTTTCAAGCTAAGAGGTACAGTAGGTGAATGCCGGTACGGTATATGTGTAGCAGACAGTTCACTTATTGTAGCACAATTCAAAACGGGGGCAAACAACCATGAAAGGAGAATATGTGAAAAATAGAACCTGTCATAAAAGGACAACGCTATTTAGATGCACTCATACTCACATGTAAAGTAACAGCTAAGAAGGAATCATAAGAAGGAAAATATGGCGAACGCAAAGGAACTGGTCCCCAAAATATCTAACTGCGGCTGCATTGTGTGGGCGTATAGCATCTTAAATATAAGAATGTAGTGTGATTTGGTTTGGTTTTCTGTTCGTCTATAAAGTGGATTGTATTGAGTTCCATTGTGATGTATTAATCAACATCGGTTGAAATTAGAATTTGGCAAAGGTAACTTCAACGTGATGAATTGTAATCTTGTTAAATGTAGTGTAAGGCTATAAACTAAAAGAATCGCCTACAGTCTAAGTAGAAATAGGTACTACCCATTCGGTAATTGTGTGTACTGGTGTAAAATGTGGGAAAGGTATGAGCAATAGGGTAACGCCCAACCCTAATAGTGGAATGAATTTGATTCAAATTTTGTTTAAAGATTCAAATTTAAAACTATTTCTGCAAGAGCTATTTCTGCATTAGGTGCAGCAAAGGCAAAAAACATTTTACACCTTAGCCTGCCTTTAGAAACACAGAGTTTAGGATTTCTATTCCCAAATGAAATTGGGGGGGTATGGAGGCCTCCCCCAGATTTCTTTTATATTAAAATACATTGTTTCCCGCCCTCTGGTGACACTACAATAGAAAAACACAAAAATCAGTAAGTCTTGTTCTAGGCCCTTGTAGGGGGATCCGGGGGTATGCCCCCCCGGGAGATTTTTGTTGCCTTTTTTAAGTGAAATGCATGAATCTGGTGCACTTTGAGAGGAAAATTAAGAGGCTTATGCTGTGTCTGAAATCGGGCACTTCTGTACTTACACTTACTTTTTTGAGTGCACTTTGCGCAAAACCGGAGAGTGTGCCTAAATGCAGTGCACTGTAAGTTCCTCGGTCGTGCACTCAAAACGGTCTAAAACTTGAGTGTGGAGCGATGGACACTTTCCACACTCAACGGCCGCCATCTTGCCTACGTAGCGGAGAGGACGGGACATTAAAATCAAAATAGACGAGCTTGAAGCAACCATGGAGACAGACGCGCTCTACAAAAGTTAAATTACACATTGTTTTTGTTTTTCCACGATTTATGTTCCTGTTTTGGCTATCGGTAACACAAGCAGAAAAAATACCCCCGAAGAATAACCGTCAAAATGCAGTCATTTCCGGTAGGTGCGCGACAGCAGTTGGGACAGTGCACTGTAGAAATGAGAGCACTGCGTCTATAAGTAAGTGTACTGTAGGGATAATAAAGTGCACTCAATGTAAGTGCACTTACCTAAGTGTGCGATTTCAGACACAGCATTAATCTGCAGAATTGTGTGAACAAATAATTTGGAAACACTGGGTCGGGTGAATTAGAAGCTATTGAAGAAAGACACTTGGATTTTCCATAAAAACATTAATTTAATTTAAAATAAAATATTATGCAGGGTCCTCTGGGATGGGCTCGGTGCTCTTTTTCTTTTATGGGACATATTTCTCTGTAATACAGTGAATGCATTTAAATGCAGTGATAGGAACTAAGCAGTAGAACTCTGTTGTCCAGCTATCTTTTTTTCCACATACGAGGCAGAAATAGGCTGTAGACTAAATAGGCTGTTTTGGTGCAAATTGCGCTGAATTGTTGAACGATGTACAGATACACAATCTGCAGCCAGATGTTCTTGCAGGTCTTTGGAGGTGATCTGTGGGTTGTGTGCAACCATTCTCACAATCCTCCACCTATGCCGCTCCTGTTTTTTTCTTGGTCTGCCATGCCTGGGTTTAACTGCCACTATGCCTGTGTCCTTCCATTTCCTGACAACGTTCCCTACAGTCGAAATTGACAATTGAAACCTTTGGGAAAGCTTCTTGTAGCCTTCCTCTAAACCATGACAATGAACAATCTTTGTTTTTCAGATCTTTTGGGAGCTGTTTTGATGATCCCATTCTGTCTCACTTCAGCAGAGAGTCAAAGAGAAGTGCAACTTGCATTTAAGCACCTAAAATACATTTTCTCATGATTAAACAGACATTCCTATGAGGTTCAAGGCTTAACAACATAATCCAACCAACTTTGTGTTTAAAGTCATTAGTTGTACATGCTGTAACAGGAATTAAAATCAACAAAACCACAAGGGTACCCATATTTTTGCACAGCCAGTTTTTCACATTTTATTTTATTTCATACAACCAAATACTGCTTTTCAAAAAATCTTTGTTTGGAAAACGTCCCAGTACTTAGCTGTTCCTGGTAAATTAAAGACATACCATTTTATGTCTTTTTTGTGAAAGCAGAGTCAATTATAATGCCGGCTGAGAGGGGTTCCCAAACTTTTTCATATGACTGTATGTCACACAGGTTGGTTGTCACAATCGTTATATCTCGGAACCAGAAGGCGCTGTCTGTGAAATTTTGGTATATAAATATCCAGAATTGGGATCAGAGGTCACCTACATTGTCTTCCTTGGAGTCTTCTTCTTCGAGTCCATTGCAATCTTCAGATGTTGTTCTGCCAGTATCTGGCGCAGGTTACAGCTGATGGGGTCGGTTCAGCCAGGTCCTTGGGGCTGCACTAGGGGGCGTGATCACACTGCAGTAGGTGGGACATTGTTTGTACTGCTCCACAGCTGCATTTGTCTTCTGGCTGGTAGTCCCATGCTTTCAGAAGTGATTTGCATCTCCCCTGCTCCACTCGTAGCCTGTTGAGAGTCTTCCAGGTTGGCCATGGGAGGTTGTGCCCGCTGGCGAGGCATTCTGTTGGGGTGATTCCTCTCTCCATCCAGTCATGGGCTTGTGTGTAGAGCTGGTTCCATTCATCTTTCCAGATGTTGGTCCTTGCTGTTTCTTTGGTTGTCTGGAGAGGTGGGACTGTATGCAAGAAGCTGGCTCTGGATTTCAGTCGGGGTGGAGGTGCTGTGTATCCGTGAAGGGGGTGCCTGGTGTCGGTCTCCTGTGCTCTCCGCTCATCTTTGGCGACGATGGATCGTCTGATGTGGGGGGGGGGGCAATGCCAGTTAGGGTGTAGAGGCACGGGACTGGCGTTGTCTTAATGCATCCAGTGATGATGCGGCAGGTGTCGTTGAGGGCTGTGTCAACAAGTGTGGTGTGGTGACTGCGGCTCCAGCTAGAGCATGCGTACTCAGCTGTGGAGAAGCACAGGGCTAGGGCAGTTGCACGGATGGTTGGTGGGTCAGCGCCCCACTTGGAGTTAACCAATTTGCGCAGGATGTTGTTGCGGGTGTTGACCTTGGCCTTGGTGTTCTGGAGGTGGGTTTTGAAAGAAAGTGTCCTGTCGAGTGTGACTCCGAGGTACAGAGGGTGGAGTGGTTTGAGAGCCTGTGGCCATCCCATGAGATGCTTAGTTCTTTTCCTGCATCTCGATTTTTTAGATGGAAGCTGCATAGTAGGGTTTTTGATGGGTTGGGTTTCAGGTGGTTGTTATTGTAGTAGGTGGTCATCTCTTGGAGGGCGCTCTCCAGGACAGATTCGATCTTTTGGAAGTTCTCTTGTTGAGTGGTGATGCAGAGGTCGTCAGCGTATATGAAGCGGCAGCATTGTGGGGGGAGTGGTTGGTCGTTGGTGTAGATGTTGAAGAGGAGGGGGGCCAGTATGCTGCCTTGTGGTAGGCCGTTCTTTTGGGCTTTCCATTTGCTCTTCTTATCGTCTAGTTGGACGAAGAAGCGCCTGTTGTTGAGGAGGCTTTTCATGACTTGGCACAGGTCGAGGTCACCAGTCATGTCCAAAAGTTTCCTGATCATGGTGCGGTGCTGGACAGTGTCGTAGGCAGCAGTGAGGTCTATGAAAGTTGCTCCGGTGATGAGTTTGTGCTCAAAACCGTCCTCGATGTGTTGGGTGAGGTTCAATAGTTGCCCAGCACAGGAGCGACCAGGGCGGAAGCCAGCTTGGTCTTGAGTCAGCTTGGGGTCTTGGAGTTAGACAGCTGAATTTGAGATGAGAGGACTGTGTGTGTTTTTCATGTCAAATTGAAAATATTTAGCTCTTAGAACTTGTTATCCTAAAAAAGTGTGTGTGGGGCCAAGAATATGACTCAGTCACAGTGCTGGGTGCCACTTACCATTTTCAGGACCCTCTTTTCATTTGAGGCCTAATGTTTCCCTTCCTAGCAGTGAACCCTCTCAACCCACTCTGTCATACACAAACACACACACACACACACACACACACACATACATAATTCCGCCCTAAAAAAAAATTGGTCTAGGCCTATCTTTGTGTCATCCTCTGGCACTATAATTGATGTCAAGCGTGTGTTGTTTCGAGTGATTCACACGCCCTTTTGCAGAGGGATAGATGGATGGATGGATGGATGGATGGATGGATGGATGGATGGATGGATGGATGGATGGATAGATAGATAGATAGATAGATAGATAGATATACACACAGTCAACCATATCATTACTAAACACTAGGGCTGCACAATATATCGAATTTTCATCGCGATGACGATATTGGCTTCCCACGATGACGTGTACATGAATGTGCGTATTTTAAATGTGTGCTCAGCTGCGAAGCAAATCAATCCCTCCCCAAACCACTCGCTGATCATGTGCCTGTTCATGCTCCAACCTGGCAACCCCAGGTTCCCCGAGAGCTGTCAATGTAAGTCCAGTGGCTCCGCCCCCAAAGTGTGAACAATTTTCTGCCCGCATAGATAGAAAGCACTCCAAGAGCCGCGCGAAGAAGCAAGCTGCTGCTGCTGCTCGCGCGAGCGAGAGCAGACATCTGCGCTTGTGAAATCACATACATCCCCTTGTTAGTCTCTTTTTTTGTGTGGGGCCGGATTTATAACCCATTATTACATGACACTTTGCCAGGTCTGTTATCCAGCCAGACAGACCGCTGTCAAGAGTATAATGTATAGCGAACGGGTCACCTAAGGACCTACGTCATAGTTTTGATGGATAGACGTCCACAAACAGGGCTACTCGTTCAGAAAACAATGGAATACTTTTTCAACACGTCTTTGCATGTATCAGGAGAGCAGGGAACACAGGAGTCATGGTTAATGTCCGACAGGACTCCAGCAAGACGACGTGAGTACGTTTTGCTTCAGGCTGCAGCCCGCCATGTAAATGTTCGGCAGTCATTTTCTCCGTGAATTGTGTTATAGATTTTGGGGGATAATGCTTTGTTAGCTAGATGGAGCTCTTGTTAAGCATGTTGGCCGATTACATTTACTGTTTGTACAGTGTGCGAGTCTTGAGTTGTGTTAGCAAAACAGTAGCTCTGTGGCTAACAGCTGAGCCGGAGCCTTCAGTCAGCTGAAGCAGTCTAGCTGGGCGAGTAGACTATTCCACCGTTGCTAGTTCGTATCCTTGGTCGTTCCTATTTACTGGCGTATTGAACTACGTTTTCATTACATAAGAACCTAGTGGGTTTGCAATGACTATTCCAGTTATTAGACAAGCTCCCAGGGTTGCTAATAACTCCATACAGTCAGTGCCTCAGCGTACACACGACCTGAAGCGAAGATGAAACCTTGCGTTGGGAGTAAAGGCATGAGAGGCAGCAACATTTAACTAACGTGTTGCTGAGTGTTACCTGCCACTTCCCGTCTCCGTCCTTTCAAATTAAATTCTGACATAGTAGAGCAGGGGTGTCAAACTCATTTTGGTTCGAGGGCCACATACAGCCTCTCTGATCTCAGGTGGGCCGGACCAGTAAAATAATGGCAAAATAACTCCAAATCCCTAACTTTGTTTTTCAGTAATATTCTTTATCACTCAGCCTACATTTGTAACCTACATTATCACGGATCACAAGGGATCTCTGTAGCCCCCAGGAAATGTCTTATTAAAGGTTGCTGCTGGCCATGGGAATAGGAAATTTTCAAAAATGTTGGGGGTATTTTGCTCAAAGATGCCAATGTGCACTAATGAAATAAACAACTGTTTATTTGAATACACAAATACAACAGGCACTGACCTTACAGTTGTCCAATTTGGTTTGCTATATGTACAGGTACACATTTTGTGCAAACATGCAGACTGTACAAAATACAATTAAATAAAAGTGCAACTTCTACTGTTTTGATTTATTTTTAAATACAGAGGTTATTGGTTGTTTTGGAATTCGTTTTTCCCAATTTAAAACATAAAAATAAAGCAGCATTGAAAATTAGGAAATAAATCTTGTAGGCCTACACTAGCATGCTCCTGCTCGTTTTGCGCACACAGAGCCGCAGACACACCGCGCTTGCTAGTACATTAATTGTTCAGCACTAAAAATAAAAATAGTTTTATTTTTATTAAAAAGTAATAAAATAAAATGTACTAAAAATAAAAATGTTTTTTTTTTTTTGGTTTTTACTTTGCCATAAAGCACTGGAGGAAACATTAATAGCGGTGAAGCAGGATTGCCATTTACCATTTCCCACGTTGCTAAAATGTGCTTTTTTATTTAGGCTGCCCCCTAGCGGCAGGAGTGAGCATTTCGGTTATTTCTTTAAAAATTCATAACTCCTCACAGGAATGGGCTAGAGACTTACTTTTTTTTTTGACATACTCAGAAATGTATGCTCTCCAGGTTGCGGGCCTGATCAAATCATCTCGCGGGCCGGATTCGGCCCACGGGCCGTATGTTTGACACCCCTGTAGTAGAGCCATATAGGTTGTGATTTATTTTGACAGGGCGCAGCTCCTAATATACTTATTTTAGTTATACATTGTGGGCACAATTTTATTTAGTTCAAAATCAAGTTTTATACACATCCATCATGCAGGTACAATGAATGGAGTAAAATATTTTATATTTTGCTTTTAGGAGATGCAATGAGGTCAGGTGAGGAAACAAAGATGTGTTATTCAACAGAAATGTAGCACAAAGGAAAGTTAAAGCAGTGCTCTGTTGATTTGATTTTGAGTAAAGTTTTGGTGCAATATTTTGATTTATATTTTCTTTGTGGAAATGCATTGACTTCAGGTAAATATTTATTATATTTATGCAAATATATGTACATTATCTGTAATATTGCATAGCCGATCACATGGATATGAAAGCGCTGTTATGTTTACGTGACAATCCAATAAAAATATTTTACTCACTACAATTACTGAATAATCGTGGTAAAATATCGTGATATCAATATTGACCAAAATAATCGTGATAATCATTTTGGGCAGTATCGTGCAGCCCTACTAAACACTAACAGCTATATGCAAGGTGCAGTCAAATCAGCATCAACTCACGATGTGGTTTCTCTTTGGGGTGTCATTGAACGCTGTTGACAGATCGGCTATTCTCTCTGATTCCATTTTCACTTTTGGTTAGGAGCAGGAAAGAGAAATACTGTCTCGCTCAGACAGCACAAGAGACAGGAGGGCCTTCAGCTACACCAGGACATGATTCAGAGTTGTATTCGCTGTTTGTGTTGTGTGTGTGTGTGTGTGTATATATATATATAAAACTTTTTACGGGTTCATATTTAGTGGGAAGGTATTATTTGTATCTGCACATAAAGAATCATTGCCAGTGCTCATTAAGGTAAGGTTTCAGTGTACTGATATAGTGTCTGATTTGAATCACAGATGAATCAATCAGCAATTCAATCAATTTACAATATATATATATATATATATATATATATATATATATATATATATATATATATATATATATATATATATATTGTAAATCAGTGTGTCCATTTAGCTTAACCCAAGTCAAAGTAATATATTGGTCTGCTCACTGTTGTGTTTTCATGTAGCCGTATTGGTTACAATAAATGCATATATTGAGTGCTGAGTTGTCCCAATGAGTGTTCCTGAATAATTGGAAACAGGACAAGCTTAGAAAATACTGTAAAAAAACAGTAAAACAGAAAAAGTAAGCTGCACTGTTCAATAGTGCTAAGTGGTAGACTTACTTTTCATCCTACACTGATAGTCTTCCTTATAAAGTGACAACAAGAGCTGTGCTCAGCTAGAATCCCTTTAATTTATTTTATTCAAATATAATTCTAAATCTAATATATTTGTAATCAGTGGTGTAGTGGGGGGTATACGCAGGTATACGGCGTATACACAGGCGACATTGCGTATACCCACTTCTAACGGCCGCGACTGCGGTCCGCCTCCATTCGTTTCCACTCTTGTCAATGTGTGTGTAGCCTACTTGTTGCTACTCGTCCCGTTTTTCCCGAAATTGTTCTCTCCAGCTGTCCCGGGAAAAGAAAAATCTCTCCCGGGACACAATTTGTCCCGTTTTTTGGGGAAAATGCCAGAACCTCATTTGATTTCCTTCGTTCAGTAGTTAAGGCCGTTTCACACGGGCCGAGGCGTTTGTTTCGCCCACTAATGCATTCTCAATGGAGAGCCGAGCGGGCAGAGAGAAGGCGCAGCGTTTCGTCAGGCAGCACGACAAGCGTGCAGGGGCGGTCTTAACGATATCGGGGCCCGTTTCAAGACCCTGTGGGCCCCCCCCCCTCCCCACATTTTTTTTTCTATGAATAATGTTTGTGCATGCTCCCCGCAAAAATAAAAAAGATTGTGGAAACCAGTTGGTTCATAGACGGATTATGAGATTTAGAGTAAAATGCATCAATCTGATGCACTTTCAGAGGAAAAGTTAGATTTAAATCAAATCTTGAGCTGCAGAAGGAACATTATTTTTCTTAAACAGGCAGCACTCTTTACTCTGCAACTGTAAAAACATTTCAGTAGATTGGTCTGCAGACCCATGTTATATGATGGAGGGGCCCATTGCAACAGATACAGGGTGGAAAGCTACTTTTTATGAACAGCATATAATTTACACGTATCAAGCTTATTCCTGTATGTGTGTGGGGCCCTTATGAAGCCCATAAGACATAACTAATAATGCTTTTGTTTTGCACTTGCTTTTCTATTTTAAACCTGCTAGGGGCCATGATGATTTATTTCCTATTCCTTTTTGGACCCGAGGCTGTTATTGACATGAGTGACTGAGCTCTTTGACAATGCGACATTTAAAGTTACTATCAGTATCTCTGGCTTAGGGCCCCCCTGAGCCCTTGAGCCCCTGGGCCTGGTTGCATGCATTTTTCTTCTCAAAGTGTACCAGATTGATGAATTTTACTTTAAAAGGTTGCATTTTTTTCTTCCGGGGGAGCATTCCCCCGGACCCCCCTAGAAGGTCCAGGGTCCCCACCTCAGTCTCCCTATTTAGCCTACTGTGCAAACAGTGATGGTCCAGCAGACCGTAGCGGCAGTCAGCTGTCAGGACAGTGAACGCCCCCCCCACTCGCATTAATGGCTGTAAATGGAGCGGACACGGAGGCTAAACATATAGCCGTTCTGCCAGCTACGCTCTCTATATCTTATATTCATGCATTAGGCCTGTGTTGGACCACTACTCGCGAGGGGCTGTGTGAGGCAGCGCAATTATGGGAAATATAGGACCGGCAAAAGCGGATGCGCGCGCAGTACAACTTAGAGTATACCCACTTCTCCAGGCACCACTACACCACTGTTTGTAATGGCATACGAAAGCTTGTAAAATCACAATATAATATAGTGACAATAACAGGTGCCTAATAAAAACTTTTTACGGCTTCATATTTAGTGGGAAGGTATTATTTGTATCTGCACATAAAGAATCATTGCCAGTGCTCATTAAGGTAAGGTTTCAGTGTACTGATATAGTGTCTGATTTGAATCACAGATGAATCAATCAGCGGCACAACAAGAAAGGGTAAAAATCCCCCCACCTCCACAAATCTGCAATTCTCAAACCTAAAGTGCTCCTGTTTTGACTAAGTGAAAAACCACACCAGACCAACCACGCTGAAAGTTGCAAAACAGACGAGTGTTTTGCATGTGCTGACTAAACAAGGAGTTACTGAATACTGAAATGAAAAGTAAAAGACCAAGCTGATATATATAAATAATATAGAACGGAGCAGGAGGACCACAGACGGTGAGTCAAGGCGTGACTGATTGTAACTCCATTCTGTTTCAGGTGATAACCTCATTCACTCTAAATATATTATTCCAAGTACTAGAGGGAGTATGGGTATGTTGCTGCACATGTTTACAATCTGAGTTCACGCTCATGCCATTACAATGGAAACATAGATTGTTTTAACAGGACTATTTAAAAGAATGAACTAGCAATAAATAAAGTGTTTTAAATTATGGTTTCACTTGAGTTAGGAACAATGCTACAGAAAAAAACAACTACATATTTAATAAATGAAGTTTGAATACTATAACTTCAAAATTCAAGTTAAGTAAAACAAAAGCAAATGTGTTATTTTCTGTTGTAGTAAGCAATTCAAAGTGAGTGGAACTGAATGGAAAAGATCACACTTGTTTTTGTTATCCATGACAGAGGCACGTCCTGAAGAAGCTTCCTGGGCTGTTAACATAGCGCTCTCCTGTGTGCTGCTACTCGCTGTGAAAACATCTAGCTATTGTGTATTTTGGAAAAAGAACTGTTGTTACCTTGTGTGATTTATTTCTGACTATTTTGACCTTTTAAAGGAGCCACTGTTGAAATATTATTTAAAAAAACAAAAGTTCACACATTAAGGTACGGTTGTGGATCAAAAAAAGGTATTTTTGTTGCCTTGGCGATATTACATTATATGGAGCAGCTGTTATTCATATAGGTCCCACACCTGCCCTGCTGACTCGCACCATCAGTAAACAATGATTTACTTTACACACACACACACACACACACACACACACACACACACACACACACACACACACACACACACACACAGGGAATGAGACTGTGTTTGTTTTCTCATGAGAATGGGCCAGGTCACCGGAGCCGTTTTAAGAGAAAAATAATGACGGTAGTTTTGTATTCTTTCCTCCACTTCCTACTCTCCTCCCTCCTTCTTCTCTTTTAGTAGTAGCAGTATAAGACATTGCGTTGACATGCCCGGTGCAGCTGATTTGCTGGGTGTGTGTGTGTGTGTGTGTGTGTGTGTGTGTGTGTGTGTGTGTGTGTGTGTGTGTGTGTGTGTGAGTGAGTGTTTAAGGGAAGGCTTTGTAATTGGAGCCCAGTAGTTATCTTTAGCCGTGAGCCGTGCAGAGCGGAGCAGAGCCCGGGCCAGACCCAGACGTTAACTCATACTTTCACTCTTAACTCAAGCAGGAAATGGCGGGGTATTTTATAATGTCATCCACTCTGTCATGAACACAATCGCTAGTAGTCTCTGTAAACTATCACTGTGGGGAGGCTCAGGGTTATTGATGTTTCCTCTGTGTTACGCTGAAGAAAAAAGAAATCTATATAGTGTGTGTATTGCATCAACACATATGTGTAATTATTTTACATGGCGGAAGGCAACAGAGGCAGTGGATTAAGAGAGACGGTGTGTGAGAGTGGAGAAGCTTGAACTGTGTGTCTGCTAAATTTATCATGAGGCCTTCGGGAGCGTTGGAATGAGAACAGTGGCCTATTACTGCTAAGAAGGTGTTTTATTGAGAATACGCCAACATGCCACCCCAGGGAGAGCGCCTGGGGAGAAGAGTGTGGCTGCTGTAGCCTAAACCCCTCCGTGTGTGTGTGTGTGTGTGTGTGTGTGTGTGTGTGTGTGTGTGTGTTCGTGTGTGCGCGTGTGTCTGTGTGTGTGTTAGAGCACGTGCTTGTAGTCGTAAGCACAAGCCGTCACTTGTCTTTTTGTACGAGGAGGGGGTGTCAGATAGAAAATAAAAGCGTCCTATTCTCCCACTTAATTATTCACTCTTGATATGTATTGGAATTGTCACTTTTGACACTTGAGGTGTCCCATTCAATAATTTATATAGGTCAGGGCCAGCTTAGCAGAGACTCATTGTTAGTTATTAGCAGATGAAAGCAGTGGCTTGTTATGCAGGCGCTCTCTTGTTTATTTTACCAGTGTGTTTGCATCCCAACGAACATTCCTTCATCCTTGGCCAAGGGTTTATAGCTCTTGATATGAGCTGCGTTTTAGAGGCTCTTGTTATTCTGCTCTGTGTTTATTGTCATGATAATTAACAAATAGAGGTGTTAATCTCCACCCCATGCCATTCTTCTTCTAATGCTTTGTGTGGGTTGCACACGTTAGTAAACATGATTTTATTGTTATTGCTAAAAGTATGTCCGACAAACAAAAAACTCCCATTTGTATTCTCATGTTTTCATTTACTGTAGGATTAAATACCGGTACAGTGAAATGTAGACAAATTGTGCGTATGTTTAGATTGATTGTGTTGGTAGGTTAGAATCTATTAAATATACATTGCTTTTCATCATGCTTTCTATCTCTCCTGGTGTGTTCAGCTAAATATCCAGTAGGTGGCAGAGTCCTGTTTTTCCCTCCCCCGTCTATTTGGCCCTTACCGCGTGCACATGGGTGTTAAAGAGTGTGATGATATTATGACAGCTAATTGCTCTCATTGGGATGGAGTTGGGTGGATTGCCTGCTAGCTGTTGTAATGCTTGCTTTTAATGTAAGTGTTGTTTAGTGTCTGAGGCCGATTGTAGGAGAAGTGTGTAACAAAAAACTGGGGGGGAAAAATAAAGTTGATTTCATGACCAAATGCAGACAAATCTTTCTTACTATGCAACAACACGTTGGATGCTAAAGTGCAAGAGCACACTTTAACACAAGTGGAGGAAATACAAGGCAAAAAAGCTGTTCTCATAAATGCATTATTATACTCTAAAATAAAAATACATGTGCTTTTGTCTCAGCTTGGGAAAATGAAGTCCAAATAACTACAAAGCGTTCCAATTGTTTGTTGCGTTTTTTTGTTTTGGGCATGTGAAATGAGTTGTGCCCTTTTGTTCCCGGGCACTGTAAACATTTCCATTTAGCAGAACAATAAAGGGCTGATAGCGGGGCCAGTTTTTCTTTCTTTCCGCTGGATTGCTGTGTTTACTTATCTGTTGTTTAATTAAAGGGCCTCTTTTCTTTAGGCTCCCATTGTTTCAATAGGCACGGCCGGAGTCCCCGGCATGGGTCAAAGGGTTAACAGCCGTCAACTGTGTCTTTATTTTTTCTTTTTCTTTTTTTTTTAAAGGGGCCCCCACACAAAGGCATGGGTTCACCTGCAGCCCAGCCCCTATTGTGTGTGTGGCCCCATTTGAATTGATTATGTTTAGAGGGCTGCTTGTGATTGGTGGAGAAGGGCGTGGTTGATTGGATAGTTTTGTATCTTGTCAGCCGGGGAGCAACCTTGCGCATGCAATCTGTCTGTATCCCGAGAAAAGGTTGGAGACTCCACAGCACAGCGCCGCTTGTTCTCAGCCTGCCTGCATGCCAGCCAGCCTGTGTACCTCTCTCTCTCTCTGTCGCTCTCTCTGTCTCTCTCTCTCTTTCTCCCTCTCTCTCTCACTCTCTCTCCCTCTCTCTCTCTCTGTGCTCTCCTCCTCGCTCTGCTTCACTCCACACCGCGTGGCCCAGCTCTTCTGTTTACCCTGCCAGCTAAATGGAGTTTGTCAGGTTTGTCAATATGATTGATTTCTGTGATTTTGCCAGCTTTCCAAAAAACTTGACAATTTAATTTGACCTGGGAAAAGGAGAAAAAAAGAGGCTTATTCTGTCTGTTGTTGATGTTCTGTTATTGTTATTGGTTCATTTTGTGAACGCAGTTCACAGTGTGTGAGAGAGAGAGCAGTTGTGCAGGGTTTATTTTGCCGTTGGGACACAGAAGGGGTACAGGCTTTTAATGATGGTTGAAGCATAGAAAGCAGGTGTCTTATACATTAGATTTACTGTATTATTGACTGTCATTTTAAAACAGGGCTGCATGGATGATGTGCCTTGGTCTGTGCTGCTGAGCATTTCACTTTTACTTTAAGCAACAGTTTCTTGCATCAGTTTTTGCTTTGCTTGTTTGTCAGCTACAGTAATAAATACCTTGGCATTTACAAAACCTTTCTATCTGGCCTTCTATACTGTTTGTTTAGTTTTGTTTACTTTGCTTATAGTGAGCTAACCGGTTCAGCAGGATCCAGTACTGTACTGTGCACCTTATGTTGTTTTACTTATGGAAAGTTCTACAAATAACAGGAGACAGGTTTGCCTTCTCTCTTTCACCTTGTTGTTTTTTTCTTCAGAATAATATTTAAAAAATGTCTTTGTTTAGAATTGTTGTAGGTCAAAGCATTTAGAATGTGTCTTTATTTGATTGTTTGGTTTAGCTACTTGTGTATTTAGGGATGCTATGTTCTAACTGAGTTAGTGTGGTTAGCTTTGGTCTCAGGCTATGCCCTGGACTAATCCTCAGTCTCCTCACAGTGTCACAGTGAATTAAGACGGGCTGGCACAGCTCTATATTTGACACCGTCACCACAAAACCACGTTAGAGACACGCGCTGTCACTCCAAATGTCATCGCTCTATGTCTTCCTAGAAAAGTTAGACTGTGTGAACTGTTTGTACATGCCTGGATGTTTGTGTGTGTGTATGTGTGTGTGTCTGTGTGTATACTAACAACAAAGGGATTGTGTGTGCATTTAAGGAGGGAAAGTTGTGGTCGTTTTCTTCAATTGTTTCTGCTGTCGACTTTGGAGTCCTGTTTGAAAGCTTTGAGGTTTTGCACAGAAGACGGCTATTGACTTGCTGTAGTTTGATGACCTCAAGTATTTTTTATTGCTAATCTGAAGTAGTGCACTCATGTAACTATAGAAAAGACATTTGAAGTGCTGTTTTTGTCTTTTTCTACCACTAAGTGGAAACCTTTTGGGGTGCACTGTTTCAGCTCCTTGCATCAGTGGGTAATAAAAAAGTGTATGTTTGAAACGGAGAGAGAGATGGAGGAGAATACAGGATGGTTGAGTAGGAGGGGTGCGCGGAGCAGGGCAGCTGTGCCGAGAGACTTTGCAGTTTGGGAGAGCTGGAGTGCGAGCTGATTGGGTTGACAGTTTGTAATCAAAGTTGATTTATTGTTCATTAGTAGTGCATTAGCCCTTTCAGGCAAGGGGCGTCATTTGTGCAGTGGCCCTGTCAAGGCAAGAGGGCTGCCAGCACCTGTCATATCTAAACCATGACATAGGCAACTAGATATTAGCTGTGTACCCAGAGAGGGGGGGGGGCACACATAGGGGTTATAGCCGGCAGAGCCCTCGCAAACTGGCAAAAGGGATATCCTTTACAAGCAGGGGACGGTCTTTTGCTTTGTACTGGAGCAAGACACAGAGAGGAGAGACCACGGGGGAAATAGTTGAAGAGTGATACAGTGACCACCAGCTGCTCTTGCCGCTCTTATTCCCTGACTTTACAGACTAAAACATGTTTTCACTTGAAAAAAAACTTTGTCTCTTTTTTTTCATTTTTTTTTTCAGGGTCATTACTGCTTTTTCATATTGGGAGATTGACTCTACACTTGAGATGCCTTGTGTTTCAAAAGGGTTAAGATGGTTCGGACACTGATTAGATTACACGGTGTGTGTATGAGGGTTTTATGGCAGAAGGTCTTTTTCACCACTCGTCCGGTATTGAAATGTTTCACCTAAAAGATATGATTCTGTGTGTGTGTGGACATAAACATTTTTGCCATATATTGTTTTTTATTGCAATGCTATAAACTTACTGTTGACACTCATTTTCTATATAATTGTATTAATTGGCTTTATACTTTATAGAAGTCACATAAAACAACAACATTACGAGTGTCAAGCAGCAACACAATTTGAAGCCCTCTTGTCTGCCGTTATGGAAACAAGGATTACTTTGCACGGTGTGCAGAGAATAGAAGAAATCTGCACACGGATGTGTCTGCCTTTGTATTTTGAATTCAGTTGAATTTGAAAGGAATTTTAGAGGCGTGTGATCTTAATTAAATCTCTTATTACTCAAATGCTGCTTCTGAAGACGTTGTTGTGTAACCGTGTAGAGCTGGTAAACCTAATATATTATATAACGGAGGCATGTAGTTTACCCAAACAGTGGTTGTAGGATTTTCCTTGGCAATGGTGAACACGGCGAACAGTGTGTGTAGGATAGCAGATGACACCTTGAATTTGTAAGCCATGGTTTCAGAACTGAAATGTCTTGGAAGGGAAATATGCCCTTGGAGTTATGGCTTGAAAGGTCAAAAAGAGTGACAGGACATTGAGTCATACATGTGAACTTGATTTTAGTTTTTTAAATAGCTTTGTTTGGAAATGCTTACGTCTAAATTGCAAAACGATTTAACTGCATCAGTGTTATTTTAAAATTCTTTATAGGATTTTTTTTGGATTCTTTATTTATTTTTTACAAGACATTTGTCTGAAATGCAAACATACATGCGCAGTCCAATCTGAATGTTTAAGAGAGGATAGTCCTGCATAGTGGGAAACGCTGTGCGGCTGTTATTTCTAGGGTGAGAGCTCGCTCACTTCACCGCTGTGTAGTTCGTTTGTTTAAACCCGACACTGGGGCAGAGCTCCAGCCAAAAACCTGTTTGTTTGCAGTCGAAAAGTTAATTAAAATGCAATCTTCACTTTTGTTTTTACAGTTGCTGCAAATAATTTGAACCCGCGCCCCCCTCACACTCCATACACCCAAACCCACAACCTATAGTGCATGGTAAACATAGAGAAAAAAATGTGGCTGTGATTATCCTGTTTATCGGAACTCTAAACATTTTGAAAACAGCTTGATTGTGGATAACGAGGAAGGAATTTTGGGGCTTTTAGCACTCTTTAACACATGTAGGGATGGGTATTAATATCCTGCTTTTTTAAATAGTTTAGGCTTACTGAGGAATCTTGGATCCAAAACTGTTATTTGGTACACACATTGTGTTTTGCAGCAATATATTTTACACAGAAATGTTTTTGTTTATTCATTTAAATTTTCATTATTATTATTATTAGCAATTACATATTTACAGTCTGATTTTAGTGTAGTACAAACATCTCTGGTAAGCTTAAAGTTGGTACTAAATGCTACAAAAACTAAGTCAATGATTTTTACCCGTTCACGCTCTCCAATAAACATCACTTTAACAACTCAGGATGGTACGATAATAGAGAGAGTATCGTCTTATAAATACTTAGGTATCTGGCTTGATGATAAGCTGTCTCTCGGGGTCCATATTGTGAGCCTTTTAAAAAACTTAGACCTAAATTAGGTTTATTTTTTCGCATGAAAAAGTGTTTTCCTCATTTAGCAAGGAAAAGGTTAGTGCAGAGCACTTTCTTATCAGTGTTAGATTATGGTGACCTCATTTATATGCATTCTTCCTCATCGCTATTAAACAAACTAGATGTAATTTACCATTCAGCCCTGCGCTTCATCACAGGTGCCCCAGCTAGAACTCACCACTGCATTCTGTATGAGGCTGTACAATGGCCCTCCCTCTCCCTTAGAAGGAAACTACATGCACTGATTTTTATTGCGAAAGCACTAATGGGTAAACTACCCCTTTACATTTCAAATTTGCTTTCCTTCCATAACAGCGTTTACAAAACAAGGTCATCAGAATATATGTTATTAACCACACCACTAACAAGAACACAACTGGGTACAACAGCTTTCTCATCATATGCACCAAAGGTCTGGAATGAACTTCAAGCCACTCTAAAGCTGGAATCACTCCCACCACTCAGTACCTTTAAAAACATGTTACAATCAGCTCTAAAAGAACACTGTTATGAAGTGTAATTTTAGCATTATAGTGTCAATTGTGGTGTACTTTGTTTGTGTGTGTGTGTGTGTGTGTGTGTGTGGCCTTGTGCAAATTCTGCAACTTCTTTTCTGCTGCCTGTCTTGGCCAGGACTCCCTGTGAGAAGAGTTACTGTAACTCAATGGGACCTTCCTGGTGAAATAAAGGTTAAATAAAATAAAATAAAATAAAATAGGGGGATGTTGCAAATGTCTATTTTTTTAGAGGGAAATTAATGCTCTCCATCTTAGAGATTTCAATCAACCTAAATGTGTAATATGGAATTAGTCCTTCCAGTCTTGTCGACGACTAATTATGGTCACGCATCACTTAAGGACAATAGCTCCCGTGAAATCCTCATTTCGGCAGCATTTCCATGCAGCAGATCACAGTGAGGATGGGAAGTCGTCACTGCAGGCCGAGGTAAAAGAACCACTGCTTCAAACAGACTAGACTCTGTCAGTTCTCTAGGGCTTGCTTTGTATTTATGTTTGACTTCACCATTCCATTTGATGCCCAAAACAAGCTGACCCCAGGGAGCAGACAGATGAAAATTTGATAATTCCTCGTCTTTCTTTCTTTTTTATCTTTTTTTTCCCCTCTTTCAGTCGAGCTGCACCTTATCGTTGTAAAATGTATTTGCCGGTCTCCCTGACATTCACCTGCTTGTGGCGGGGAAAAGGGACTATAGAGCCTCGCTCACCCCTTACTCCTTTTCCCTATAGGCTTTGACCTCTGACCGCTGATAGGAGCGTCTTCATCAACTCTGAATCAGTAACTCTACTACAATTTCACATGTGCAGTTTGTGTCCCGCTCATTAGATTATCAGATCTTGTGCTTTTGTCTTTGAGGAGCGGTGCACAAAGAGAAGTTGGCTTACTAAACTTTAGGTGTCCTTCAATGACAAATGCTTTCTATACTCTATACTCTGTGTGTGTGTGTGTGTGTGTGTGTGTGTGTGTGTGTGTGTGTGTGTGTGTGTGTGGTGTGTGTGTGTGTGTGTGTGTGTGTGTGTGTGTGTGTGTGTGTGTGCAGTTGTTGATGCATGGTCAAAGGAATTCAATTAATGGGGGCGCCCTTAGCTCAGTTGGAAGGGCGCCCCCCCCCCCGGACTGGGCCCAGCAGCAGACCCGGTTCGATTCCGGCCCGTGGTCGTTCTCTGCATGTCACTCCCCTCTCTGCCCCATTTCAACTCTGTCTCTACACTGTCAATAAAAGAGAGAAGAAAAAAAAGGAATTCAATTAATGATCCCTATCTTTTAAAAAAGTAATAGAAAATAGTTCTAAAATTAAAAGAGAAAATGAAAAGTTAAAATTAATAATGTTAATTTTGTTTTCAAATGTTGTGTTCTTTTTATAACTAATATACAGAGCAAACACTTACTCCATATGGAAAATGTAGTGTTCTTCATTTACAACGTTTTGCGCAGCACATGTACCTGTGTGTGCTTGTGACAGTTAATATGCCACAGTTTAAATTTGTGCATTTGTGTGTGTGTGTGTGTGTGTGTGTGTGTGTGTGTGTGTGTGTGTGTGTGTGTGTGTGTGTGTTCTGTGTGTGTGTTGGCCAGCAGGCCTGTGCTGATACTGTTTATTGCCTCCTGTCACTCTGCAGCTGTGTGAGAGATAGAATGTTGCAGGTTTTGACTGTTTAAGCATGGGAGGCACCTGGAGAGCCAACCACACCTTGGTGAAATTCATAAACGTCAGCTATTTCTGGCATCCTCAGAATGTCCTCTTTTTACACACCCTCATATTGGTGGAGTAGATTACAACTGGGCTCAGTGGATCCCTCCAGTTATTAGCCTAGTACGAGCCTCCTTTATTTTAGCCTATCTTTAGATGGTGATATATTTTTGTGGATCATCTGGAGTCATGATGTTATTCTAGAGATAAGGCAGAGTGCGCCATATGGGAGTGCTCTAAATGGCGACTGGCGTCCTGTGTTTGCGTTAAATGGGCACGATACGGCGGCCGGGGCAATATTTTTCAGTTAAAGTGCTCCCCTCCCACCATTCCTGTCAATAGGATTGGGTCTTAGGCAGATTTTCACTCCTTCAGCACAGGATTAAATGGTAGTAGTTACATTGATCAATAGGTTAAGAAGTGTACAATCCCTCTTGCTGCTAATGACCTCAGTAGTAATGGGTAATAAAATGGGGGTCTGTAATAGCCTATGAAACAGAGGAAGCTGCTCTAGCTGTAGTTACTGTGAGTCAGACGCTCTCCCTGACAAGGCATGAGATATACACACCCAAGGTGTAAAGAATTAAGACACTTCAATTGAAGGAAACGCTCGGTGTAATGTGTTAGTAAATCGGCAGCTATCGAGAGCTGTTTGAGTGTGTAGGAATGTCTGTGTTAACTTGTGAGTTTGCTCTCCCTTTTTTAAGACATCGCACTCTATATAACAAGGCATGACAATTTGTAAATAGGACTGAATTTACAGCTTTACCACGCTAGTAAAAAAAAGAAATAGAGCATGACAAGTAAGGCGTAGATTTTTAATGCGTGCAGTTAAAGTAAAGCTTCGACCAGAAATGGAGGGGGGGGTATTATGTATCCTTGGTGTGCAGGGGGGTGGGTAAATGTCATATTTTGATGGTAAAGTATATGTAACGTCACATGTGGCGCTTGCATGTCAGCAAGACAGGGCTGCTTGGTTGACCTTCAAAATAGTTCATAAAAATTAGCGATGCCCACAAAAAGAAGAGAGACTTCAGTGGATAATGACTGTGAAATTAGGAGATGTTGAGGCCGGCGCTATGCAAATGACAGGACAAGTCATGTGCAAAAGTCAAGACGAACTGCATATTAAGACATAATACAGTTGGGGGGGGGGGGGGGATTAATATTGCATTTTCCCTACTCGCGCTCCCTATATAAGCCTAGTGCTGGTGATGAGAAATGTGAAGTGTGTGTTAGTGAACCTCCTTTTAGTATCGGGGTGGGGGGGCAGCACAGCGTATAGTATGGCAGTGCTCAATAAAGTTAACATGGGAGCATCAAAAGCCGCTCCGTCCTGTTTGACATCACTGCCCTTTCCTCTGCATTTGCCGTACAAGCTGTTCATTATGGCGGGCGCTTTTGTTGTTGTTTTATGCCACAGTGGGGAGGACTGAATAAGGTGATATGCATGCAGGGTGCGTGTCAAGAAAAGGCACCCCTTAGTTAACCAGCGAGATTACATTCAGGAATGCATGAAAAATGCAAAGGGTGTCATTAGCTTTATAAGGCAGCGGCCACACAATTTGGGTAACCTTGGCGGAGACAAGACTGTCACCCGTTATGTCCGCTGTATCAGCTGCTGACATGCGACTGAGAAACACATTTTAACGCACACTTATGCACATACATGCCTCCAGTATATATGCACCCTGAAAGAACTGTCGGCCCAAAAACGTGTTAACAACTGCAAAGGCACAAGCACTATTAAGTACATCTCAGTTGCTGTTTGTCATCCCGAATGTCAAGCAAAGGAGCTTTTAATGGTATTGAGCGTCATGGCGGTGAGTGGCAGCATCCAGACGCACACTCCAAGTCCCCGTCGCCGCCGGAGCAATTAAGGCAACCTGACAACTGTGGGGGGCTCTTTGGGTGTCACAACAAATCACTTGTTTTGAGGAGTGGTGCACTCACACCTTTCTGCTGGGAGTTAGTTAGAAAGGGGCCCTGCGTGTTGTCTGGCCGTGGCTCCTCCTCCTCCAGGCACTCCGTATCGTTCACGGTAATAGATGGCTGTTGACAGCGTCTCTAATGAAATGTTCTCACATGACATGACGTGCGATGTTGAGCGAACCGTAGCATTTTTTCTTTGAGGCAATCGAATCTTTCACGTCCTCAGGTATGGCATATTGGTCGTGTTGTACTAACCTGAGCTCTGAGAGGCATCATATCCGGTGGTACTGAGGTGGTGGTTGTGTGTGAGGGGAGGGATATGCTGGCTGTTTATTCTACAGGCAGGATCCACGCTTGGCTGTGTTGTGTCCTTCAGCCCGCCTCAGTCTGCTGCTGTGTCAGACCGGTTACAGGGGTTGAAATGTGTGTGTGTGTGTTTGTTGGAGGGCATGTGCTGCTTCTAACACATCAAAATGACCTATGATAGTATTTCCTAGCATCAAGTAAAACGTAAAGGGCCTTTTTCTATCTTTATAGATGTATATAAAATATTTGTTTTGTTGAGAAGTAATTCATTCTTGGCAAGTCATCAGTCTATAGTCAGTTTGTCAATGAACTCCTTTCTTTACTGGTACTGGCTTTAGCCTAATGTGACTTTATGACATGTCATTATTATCCTGAATGAATTACAACTGAAGTTAGGCAGTTAGCATTAAGGCTAACTGCCTAACAAGACCTTGTCTAAGAACCCTCACTGGACTGTGAAAACTGCTTTACTTTAACAAAGGCACTGGTGTTACGTACAGAGCTATCCAGCAGCTATTAACAGTAGTTTTGCCAATTAACAGTATTTAGCGGGTATTATTTGATTTTTTATTTTATTTTTGTCTTGCGACATTTATTTTGAACTGTACTGCTGGGCCTTTCCTGACAGCACATCTCCTGGTTGTGTCCTACAGGTCCCAGTGTCAGTGGCTATGATGACGCCTCAGGTGATAACTCCACAGCAGATGCAGCAGATCCTCCAGCAGCAGGTCCTGAGCCCGCAGCAGCTCCAGGTCCTTCTACAGCAGCAACAGGCCCTCATGTTACAGCAGGTAACGTAACGCAACCCACTCACACTCACGTGCAGAAATCCCTTTGTTCCACATTGGTATCACATGTTCCAAATGGGTTGATGTCTAAGTTTGGAATGAAATGGTCTTATGTATTGGCAGCTTTTTCACATGGATAAATTCACTTTGAACTGCCATTCTTTTCCCTTCCCCCCCAAGTCTTTAAAGACAACATTCCTCAAAGTATTGAAACATTTTCACTCAGAGCCACCACAGTGTTTTCTGACTGACAGACTCACACATCACCTTCTTGTCTTCCTGCAGCAGCAACTCCAAGAGTTTTACAAGAAGCAGCAGGAACAGCTCCACCTCCAGCTCCTCCAGCAGCAGCATGCAGGCAGCAAGCAGGGCAAAGAGGTAGGCTGGCTGACATCACTCTAACAAAGCGCCTTGCCATTACCCAAACCCAAAGCCAGACAGAGCATGGAAAGGCATGTGTGCGCCCGCTGCTCCCTCCCTCAACCCCATCTGCTTCCAGACTGTGGTTAAAGAGAGGGGGGTATAAAGTGCACTCATGCTTCTGATTAGCATGTCAGGCCCGCTGGATAAATGCTAACAACTGACTGAGACTGTGCTAAGAATACAGTTGTCCCTTTTTTCAAGGATCTTCTCTCCACATTTAAAGGTGGGGTCAGCGATTCTGGAGAATGCTTGTTGTCAAAATCAGTGAATATCTCCTCATGATCCGCTGCATTTTCAGCTCACACACAGTACAGATGGTAGTGAGGAGGTATTCACTGATTCTGACAAAGTGCTTTTGGCAACAAGCGTGACTGACTCCAGCTTTTAAATGTATAATATTTAATAGAGCCTGCACCTCAGTCCATTGTTCTTGATACATTTTGTTCAAGTAAACAAGCGTCCTTTGCAACAAAGAGATGAGCGTCATGTGAGCCTCATGGTGTCGGACATAATGAAAGGCAGAAAGGCAGGAACACGGCACACATAAATCTGAGAAGCTTTTCTCGGTAATTAACATGGAAATGGCAGAGGGAGAGAAGCCATGTAATTGTTAGATATCAGTGCAGAGAGCGCTCCCAGCTTTGTTGCCCGTGTTGAGTTTTTTTTCCCCCATCTCCATCTTTCTCTTGGTCTCGGTCTCCTTGGCTCCCTCCAGGATAGAGCAGGCTTTTTGCTCCTGGGGCAGTGGCTTAATGCGTGTTAATGACTGGAGGATACAGGCATCACTGTGGACAACGCAAATTATTATTGTGCGGTCAGAACAAGTTCAAAGACAATTCGGCAATTTGGGCTCTCGTCCCCGTTGATTTCCATGTTTGGAGAGTATGAGGAAAAAGCGTAGAAAAATGTCCAGTGTTAAAAGCAGACACCCACACACACAAACACATCTACACACAAACACACACACACACACACATGCACGTCCGTGTGCCTGTCGAAGCGCTCACAACTTCAAAGTCGTGGCTCCCTAATTAATGAACTGTGGGCTTCAGTTTGGACAAGTTGTGGCGTGATGCTCCCATAAATCAACATGACAGCGGAGCTCCTCGGCCTCAGATAGGGCCTGTCACTAAAGTCCCATCTGATGTAAACACTGGAGGAGCAAGGGAAAAGAGGAGGGGTTGGGGGGGGCAGAGGGGGTGTACAAGGAGGTGCAATTGATCAGTTGAATGGAGCACAGAGAATAAAAGCAACTTTTGAAGCATATTATGTATGATCACAGGAAATGGATGAGGCCTCCAGAGGTCCCCCCACCCCTCTGCCAATGTTTTCTTTCTCTCTCTCTCTCCGTCGCATTTTCTAGCAGCCATCAAAAGACAGAATAAGAATCATGCAGCGAACTCCCCTGTGGCTGCCAGACAATAACCCCCTGTTGTTGCATTGTGCCTCCTTTTATTTTAAAGACATCAAAATGTAGTTGCCTCAAAGATCTTTTAACTTTATACTTGAAGCTTGACAATAAAGGGGCCTGCCACCGCCAGTCTTTATCATTTGTCAGCGACTGTATTCTTCACTCCCCAGTGCCACTTCTTGTTAACCTCTTGTTTGGTCTATTGGCTCTGGGGTTTTTAATGTGTCTTGCACGCTGCGAGCGCACAGGAGCTCCTGTCAGCTGATGGGACCATAGAAGAAAACAAATGGGTGGAGAGTTAAATTAATTTGCAGCACTTGATTTTTCTTTCTTTTCATTTTTTTCTGAGGAGCCATCCTCTATTTATTTAGCGATTTCTGATGACTGACATTTTTTTTTGTGAACTCCCGCCCCTGTAGCACTGTTATCTTTGTCTGGGGCTGATAGGGAGGAGCCGCAGCACAGAAAACAGCCAAAGACAACTGAAACTGTTCTGACACTGATTGAAAGGTCAAAGAAAAAAAAACTAGCGCCTTTCATAAGTAAAAGAGATCAGAGAAGATCATAGGCCACCTGCATCCTGAATGTCACCTCAGTGACATGTCACGGCTCTCTCTTCCTTCTGTCTCTCACTCTTCCAGAGGCGGACTTATATTTAGGCAAAGGTACTTAAGGCAATTTCCTCCAAGCTACCAAGGGCCCCAAATAATGTCTCATAAAATGTTAACATTTCAAGTTTTTAAATCATTTCTCTTTAACTTTTTGTTAATAAATTATGTCTTTCTAACAATTCATTATGCTAAGATGGCATCAAAATCCTTCATTCACAGGTGTCTAACCCTTTACATTGGAATATTCCGTTATCTTACTGTGCACCTTCAGAAATGATTCAGACAGTAGTAAACAGCAACAAATAAAAACTAAGAGATGCTATCAATCAATCAATCAACTTTTATTTATATTGCGCTTTTCATACTCAAGAGCAGCTCAAAGTGCCTTACAACTAGGGCTGCAGCTATCGAATATTATAGTAATCGATTATTCTACCAATTATTCCATCGATTAATCGAGTAATCGGATAAAACATACATTGCTCAATTGAAAAGTAATTATAAATAAACATGAGAAAATAACACATGTCAATTAATAATGAACAACCAATTTGTTTCCTTTTTTGAAAAATCAACATTTTTTATTTCAAAAATGCATGGAGTAGCAAACCATATTTTCTACCAAAAGTACCAATTTAATTACTTTCCCATTGTTTATCAGTCTGTACTTGTACTACGGCTGTACGGTATGGCCTAAAATGTATATCACGGTATAATTTGAAGCATAGACGGTAACTGTATTATATCACGGTATTTTCATTTATCTTTAAATGAATAGAGGGATTTAAACAACATTAATTGTGCAATCTGCAATGTTCTGCTCTGTGGATGGGTATGGGAGGGGGTCAATATGTTTGTATATGTAAAGCACTCTATGCTGACTTTTTGTGTATGAAAATGACTCTATATAGTAAGTTTGTTTTGACTATGACTAACTGGGGATGCTGCTGATGCTCTGGTGGCTGCCTTTTCTTTTACAATCGGTTTATGGTTCTATCATCTCTTAACTTTCATTTCAGTTTAAACTCCTTGTGTGGTGCTTATTTTTTATAAAAACTGACATGAAATCCACGCGCGCACAGAACAGTTTCCGCGAGTGGACAAGCTTCATCGCGAGGCAGTGGCGGAGCCAGGACATTTTCATTGGGGTGGCCAGGATGGGGCCAGCGATATTTTTTGGGTGGCAAGCACAAGGGCTTCGGTTTTGCTTCAACATAAGTGGGGGTCTGGGGGTACTCCCCCAGAAAAAAATGTACTTCAAACATACCATTTTGTGCATTCTGGTGAATTTTAATGTACTTATTTATGCCTTCTGTAGCCTATTTAATTATTATGGTGGACATGTCTACATTTCTGTTAAGGAAAAGACAACAGGCTCCCAGTGACGTTAATGTAATGTTATAAAAAGCAGTAAGGCTCTCAGGCATCTGTATTGCTTTCAAATATTTACTCTACTGTATTGTTCAAAACATTTTTTTTAGGACACTACTCATGACACAGCAGCAGTCTGAACTATTATGACACTTTACATTTTGAAATCATAGGGGAATATGTATTAACAATTAGGAGATATATCAATGTTTCAACATCCTAAACTGTTATTTTGACCTCTTTTGGGGGAATAGGGTTGTCTTTCTTACTTTTTGAGGGGGACAAATGTATCTCTTCTGATTATTGGGATGGGAGGGGGAAATCCCCTGTGCCCCCTCCCCCCGCCCCACCTCCCCAAATCTACGCCTATGGGCAAGCATGTGTCTGTAAGTTGCTGAAAAACACTGCACCACAGCTGCCACCGAAATGTTCAGACTTCAGAATTTGCATCAAAGCCCTAATGATCATAAAAACAAGATGCTTTATTTAAACTATGTCCATGTTTAGGTGGTGATTGTATTTTTTTCGGCTGTACTGAAACTAACGGAGGGAGTCAGGCGGCTCACTCTATGGGCATTTCCCCTTGTTGCGCTGTCAGTTCGCAATGCCTACATGGCTGTGTTTTCATGCTCGTGAAATGCAATCCGATCGCGGAAGCCTCCCCTGAACAACGTTAGCGGACATGAGATCCCCGGCGGCCGGTTATCATTTTAGCCGTTAAGCCACAGAGCTTTTCTCACCGGCAAGGTGATGACACCGTTACCCACAGTCACAGTCTCACCCCATGTTTCACTGGGTGAATCACTGCTTTGCTCGCGCAAGGCTTTTGTGTTTCGGTTTAACATCAGTCTTGGGCGAGCGAGTGTTTTAACTTTATGCTGAATAACCATTGCACTGCAATCGCTGAAAGCGAAATAGTTCAGGCGGGGCGGGGCAGAGCGGAGCGCACTAGTAGAGATGGAAGGGTTCGCTTACTTGCCAGTCGAAGCGTCAGGTCTGTAGTAACCTCTTTATAGGTCCATGGTAGTAACACCATGGTAGTAACCATGGTAGTAACAGGCATTCAGGCTTGAGCTGTTACATGATGTGTGCGTGCGGCTAAAAGGTCCGACAGTGTACTAGCGGTGTAAGAAAGGTTCCGCATTTTTCCACAGCCGCCAAAACTATTGACGGCTGTGATATGGCGCTTGGGGTGGCCAATGGGGTGGCCGAGGCTCTGCGGGGGGTGGCCCCCCCTGGCTCCGCCACTGTCGCGAGGACGCATTTCTCACCGGGCTGTGAGTGAGGAGCGCAGCCTGGCCCTCTCTAGGCGCGTGCAAGTGTTGTTCAACACTCGCTTACATTTGTAGTTTGTCAGACTGGTCGCTCTGTCATGACTGGATGAAGCTTTTCCCCTCGCGGATGCAATGCTTTGTACACCGCGAGGAGCATTTCTCAGCGGGCTGTGAGTGACGAGAACGAGCCCGACTGTCTTGAGGCGCGCGTAAACCAGTGTTCAACACGCTCACGGTCGCAGTATGAAAAACTGATCGCTCTTTATAGGTCACAGTGTTTGTTATTTTCGTATAGTGTTTTAAGATGTGAGTTGTTCAGTGCGGATGACATTATAGCTGTCAGTCAGCCGGAGCGTCTGTTAGGTGAAGTTTCCTTTTCCTTCTCCCTCCCTTCTCCCCTCGCGTGCAAGTTGGCGCAGTAAACTATCATTCCACGGTTGAAACGTGCTTTCCCTGAGTTTGTTTTGCATCACCTGTTTGAGTAAGTGCATGGGGTTTCCCGATCGCTGTATAAGTTATAATTTATGCACGTTATCAAACGGTCGCGATTCGCCGTTCGCAGCAGCTGTTTAATGTCTATGGCCGCGTCTGTCTGCTCAGTGTCACACTAAAAATGGTCCGTGCGGAAAACCGTGACCTCAACTGTAAAATTAAATAAACGATGACTCGAGGCAAGAAAAATTCATCGATCCTTTTTTGTAATCGAATTACTCGAATCAATCGATGAATCGTTTCAGCTCTACTTACAACCAATAAAAACAACAACAGAAAAATACAGATAAAAACAGCTAATAAAATCAAGAGAAGAAAATGAAAAGAACCCAACCCTCCCACCCCCATAGACATACACAGAGACATACACAAATACATACTGTACACACTCATACACACACTCACACATACACACACAGACACACAAACAAACTCACACACTCACACATACACTAGCTATCACTAAAGAGACATGGCTGGGCAATGAGACCTGCGGCGTGGAGGAAGCTATACCTTTGGGGGGGCCAACCACACTGGGAGCGATCCCGGTCCAAGGCCGCAGAGAGCGCTGCCACAGGAAGCACCCCAACCCGGGCAGACAAGAGGCCCCACACCACGGTGCGGAGCAAAAGCTACCCGGGCCGAAACCGCCCACAGGACAGCACCCCCAACGGCCAGACCAGAGACAACTCCCAGTCTGGCAGGCCCCCATGAGGAAACACTGGAGATTAAAAACTGACAGTTTAAAACAGTAGAATACAGCAAAAAGCACAGAGGCTAAAAACATAAGAGACTAAGACATAAAAACATAGAGGCTTACAACACAAGCACAGCATAAAAGAAATTAAGAAGAATTTATAAAATAGGAAAATAAAAATAAAAAATCAATTAAAAGCCTGGTTAAAAAGGTGGGTCTTGAGCTTCTTTTTAAAAACCTCAACAGTCTCCGCGACCCTGAGGTTCTCCGGCAGGCTGTTCCACAGTCGGGGCCCATAGAAACTGAAAGCCGCCTCCCCGTGCTTTTTAGAAGTAATCTGTGGTATGGTCAAAAGGCCAGTACCGGAGGACCTCAGGGTCCGCGGGGGCTGATAGAGTAAAAGCAGGTCAGATAGGTAAGAAGGCCCAAGACCGTTAAGACACTTAAAAACTAGTAAAATAACCTTAAAATCAATCCTGAAATGCACAGGGAGCCAATGCAGTGACTTTAAAACCGGTGGAATGTGCTAGCAGTGCTGAATATGAGAGGAAGCGTGAGGAAACCTATAAGAAAATAATTTGCACATAGGTCTTTCTGAATAAAATAATTGAATATAGGGGTACGCACATCCACAAGGGATGTGGGGGCCCCAGGCCTGCGTTTGCCTTAGGCCCCCAAAATTACTTTATCCGCCCCTGCACTCTGCTCTTCTCTCATTCTGGGTTAGATCACACGTATGTGAGCCTCTGAATGAATGTGTTTACTCCTCCATTATGACCGTCCGCTACCACTGTCAATGTTCATTCTTCCCCTGTTTGAATCCACACAACACTGCTGCCCAGGGGCCGGTTTCCCGATAACGTCCTCTCTTAGCGAGCTACGAAGACTCCTACGTTATGACAAAGTTGTTTACCTCTGTAGTCGTGGTTCCCGAACGGTGTCTTAGGAGAAACACTCCTTACGTCGTTCGTACACTGCTGAAATCGGTTGCTCCGAGTTCGATTATCCATTTCCTGCTCATTTCATGCGCAGCTGCATCTGTATGCTGTCTAATCAAATCTACCCGTGCATTTCTAGTGTAATATGAAGTCATAAATTCGTTTGTTGAATCATCATCTGTGTTTTGGAACTCTTGTTTTATAATCTAAGTATCTTTAAGAACACTAATCACGTTACTTGGTGAGTCAGTAATGAAACTGAAAGTAGACATAATATCGCCAATAGCCTATATAAATAAACAGACGGCCCAAACAGCGTCCAAATGAGCTAAAATCCTAAATACAATAAACAGTAACATGGCACACTTATTTTAAGGTAAGCTCTAATTGATTATTCATTCCGACGCACTCTGCCCGAGAGCTGTCAGCTGAGCTCAGTATGTAGCTGAACATACTACCATAACCTATACTAATTTAAAACAATATAGAAACAGCGGAGGAGATGGAGATTGTTTACAGCAATTATTTTCATCGTGAATGACTTGTGGCAGTTCCATGCGCAACAGGGATGTGACTCGTGTCCGTTTTACGCATGGTGCTTTACGGAAGGAAATGTGGGGGTTTGTATCTCTGGCGATGCCACAGCGTTCGCAGGGACTTTCACTTGTGTCATTAAACTTATACATCTGACTGTATTTCATATCACAGGGACACAGCGATGACTGTATTTAATAACAAACTGATAAAAACGATCCGACTGTAGGCTATAGTGTATCACGTATAAAGTATTTTCATATTGAGGGACATCGCATCCATTCAGCTGATTGTCAAGTCAGTTAGATGACTAAAAAGTAGGCTACTTGTTCATATAGTTTGAACACTTTGTGCATCAGAGTTAATGGTATTCTGCTAAAATATATAATAGCCTAAGCCTACTTTAAATATACGTGATATACACTATACAGTTGGATCGTTTTGAACAGTTTGTTATTAAATACAGTCATCGCTGTGTCCGTTTGATATGAAATACAGTCAGATTTATTAGTTAAATGACACAAGCGAGAGCTGAAACATCATACGGTAGAGCTAAGACGGCTCTGCGGGCGCTCCAGACCAACCTTACCAACGTATGACGTACGAAAGAGATTCGTAGCAAAGAACGTTTCGGGAAACAGGCGAAACGTTAAGTAGGAACTCTACGTAGGGGTTACGAATGACGTAGCGTTAAGAAGGCTCTAAGAAGGCTTTGGGAAACCGGCCCCAGAGCATTTTATTCAGTGAGCCATTGCAGGTGCAGGCAGGGAGAAAGGGAAAGGAAGGCCACTAGACCCATTGGACTAGCCGAAGGGAGGTGGGGGGGGGGGGGGGGGGGGGGTTATCTTGGCTGTTTCAGCCAGTGACCTGACAGGCCAAGTTGCACCGAGACCTTTTTTTTGTATGCACTCAATTGTGTAGAAGTAAACAAAAGTGCTGTATATCCTGTGTTTGGTAACAGGGCGCGGTGCACAGCTTGGCAGCCCCCTTTGCACACTGCTTTTAGTGCCCCCTCTTCTTCTCCTCCCTGCCCTGCCTTGGCCTTGTAAACTCATAAACAGGCCCCAGCATCCTGTTGAGTCTCGGGGCTTTGCTTGTTTCTTTAATCTTTATCTATTAGAAAAGTACAGAAGGGTGTCCGGATAGATATTGTTGAAAGACAGTGTTGGAGAGCAGGGATTGCTGAAAGGGTTAACAGTCATCTCCCTGCTCTTTGTTATCTAAATAACATCTCTCATTTGTTTTGACTCATAGGAGATTGGGGGGATATTAGATCATTTCCTTCTATTTATTATTCTGACTTGTATGTGTTTTTCTCCTTTCCAATATTCGCTTTTTTACATCCTATCAAAGTTCACACGTTTCACTTAGCGCAGCCAATAATGTCACCCCCTAACCCCTTGAAATCAGTAGGGACACATACGCTTTTCATTAAGAAATGTCGCGATGAAACGGTTGTAGCCCCAGTTAGACCAGCAATACAGCCCTCAGTTTACAGAACGAGGATTGAACAAAGCCTGCTGAGCCGGTCGGGGGGGAGAGCGTATCCCATGAGCTCAGTGCCATGCCTGGGAGACTTATGAAGAGTGTTGCTTGGGTTGGTTATTAAGCACTTTGATTTAGTCACACGTTGTTTGCTTGAATTATGAATGGCCGTTATTAAATTCCTGTGGCTCTTATTATGAATGATTAACTATGTTTTTCCATTGTTTGTCATTTGCCTCCCGACTCCTCGTTAATTAAGAGAGAGAGAGAGGGAGATGCAAACCTCACCTGTCTTTAAGTGGAAGTGGGCCTAGATAAAACCCACAGTAAAAAGAAAAGTGCTAAACTGTTTTTAGCATAGACAAATCCCATTAACTTTGTTTTACAATGAATGAACATGTTGTTCTTAAAGGGTCAAAAGAAAAAGACAGCCGGAACCATGAACTCCTTGACCTTGGCTTGAATTTTTTTTTTTTCTTCAACGGCATACATGTGCAAACCTGAAATTCAGATTTACGTGTTTGCACTGGCTGTTATGCTTCTATATACTGTATGTGTGTTTACTTATGGTGTGCCTCTCTTTCCTTTGTGTGTGCGTGCGTGCGTGCGTGTGTGTGCATGTGTCAGCAGCAGGTGTCGGCCCAGCAGGCCTTCCAGCAGCAGCTCCTTCAGGTCCAGCAGCAGCACCTGCTCAGCCTCCAGAGACAGGGTCTGCTCAGCATCCAGGCCGGACAGACAGGCCTGCCCCTGCACTCCCTCACACAGGGTCAGTACTGAATAATACAGCACTGGATTGTACAGGCCTAAAGCATTGTGTCAAATAGCCTGTCCTCAACTGCGCAACAGTTGCATGCATAGTAACAAAACACTGCAAAACCACTATGTCTGGGGGATATTCAATGCTTCTTTATACCTCCAATATGTTTGCTGATAAAGATTTAGGCTGCTGGCATGACTGGTATATATACGAGCTTGGGTTATAGGACAGACACATAATAGAGTTGAAGGTTATGCTAATACATCTTTTAATCTATATATGTATACCAGTAATATGATCCTGGCCTTGTTTTTAAAAATCCTCCTTGTGTCTTTCGATAGAATTCAATCCAATCTTTATTTAAAGTCGTGGAGAAAAAACATCACACAATTTAAACAATGTTCAACAACACCAAGTCTATTACAATTAGTGGAAGTTGTACCCTGAACGGAGCTTGTGACTTTGTTTTCTTTTTTTTTATTCTTCTGGTTCAAATATTGAAGCGTAGAAGGTATTCAGCTGTCGTGTAGGAGGAAATGAATTGTAAAGAGTACAGTGGCACCTGCTGAGTGCTGACACACCCACAATCATTTTTATGTGAGCTGGAATTCACTTGAGATTTAAAGAGTCACATGAATATTGTGAAGACGAATGTTTTTCTCAAGGGGTCTTTGATCTCTAACAGTTCTGAGAGAAACATTTGACGTTTTTCCTCATACACACATGGTCCTGTTTATTCTGATCCTGCCGGCACCAACTATAAGCAGGCTCACTGTAAAAATATGAGTATTCTTCCAAAGCCTAAAGCTTAATGAGATCGCTCTCACTTGGAGTGTCATGCAGAGCTACTGATGTGGCATTTGAGGAATTTGAGAGATTTTTTTACCAACAATATATTTCTTAACAATGCAGCTTGTGCCATCTTACAGAATAACTCTGTATATTCAGTGTGGTTGGATCGGCTAATTATTGCTTTGCCACAAAACCTGTACAAATTTGCCTAGTCAAAGTGAACAATGCAGCATGTAACCAAATATGGTCCGCGGTTTCACAGATTCTGGGCACACGCCTACTGTAAATCCACACTCAAGACTTTTTCATTTACTAAATGTCATCTTAAACCTGATGTCACTAGCTGTTGCAGTTGTATGGTCTGGTATTCTACAAACGGTTTATCATTGGGCTTTAGAAGTCAAATATCCCACTGTTCAGAAAAGTAGATTTGGATGGCCATGCTTTGTCCTTGAACTGTCTGTCCTGTGTGTGTGATTGGCATCCTAGTGGCAGTGTCCTTCAGTCTGGAGGAAGAGTGGATCTATTGTTCCTAACCTGCCAGTGTCATTGTGAAACTGCCTGTTACTTGATAGGCAGTCAATACATTGTTGTTAAAGTCAGGAGTTTATATCTTTATTTATTCTTTTAATATTTTCTTAAGGAGTGGTTGGTTTGCCTTGTGACAAATAGGCCGTCACGAGGGGTTTAAAGAACATGGTATTGACTATTCATTCCAGGCAAAGACAAACAGTTTTGAAATAACAAGATAAGGACGATAAAAACAGGAGGGGGCGGGGGTGCTTAGGTAACAGGCAAACACAAACAC
Source organism: Hyperoplus lanceolatus (assembly GCA_026929865.2). NCBI lineage: Eukaryota > Metazoa > Chordata > Actinopteri > Uranoscopiformes > Ammodytidae > Hyperoplus > Hyperoplus lanceolatus. Next base: position 39,326,132 of record CM049396.1, read on the forward strand.
GGTTTGTACAGTGCTGTTATTGTTTGGACTGGGTTATGGAATCACTCATCCACTCGCAGACGATTGCCCATAGGCACAGGCGTGGAGCGCCCGCTGTGCTGTTGAGTGTGCTTTACTGAATTGCTATGTGTCAGATGTCTGGCAAACACACACACACCTTGAGTAAAGCATTATATGGTTTAGGTATTGTACTCTTCTTTGTGGATTTCACAATAGCCCCAGAACATCCGGTTTACACGGTGCCATCATCAAATACCTTTCAAGGCATCTCACCTAATCAAGAGAGTGGCTGGCTTTATCTTCTTAGTTTTCAAAATACTTTAATGCTTTGTAAAAGTAGCACAAATAAATGTATTCTAATAGTGATATAAATGTTTATTTGCCTACATGCATTACACCGCATGCTTGATTTCTCCCTTAAATTCTATACAATGTTTTAAAAAGATTGATGTTGAAGGTGTCTTGGATTCACAGAGGAAACATTTTTAAGTAGAACACATTTAGAATCATGAGGTAGAAAGCTTACTACTAATTGTAATTGAGTGAGAAAATAATGATTTAGATGTTCTAAGGGTTGTTCACACTCAACAATGTATTGAAATATAGCGTACAACAAAATCAGGACAGGATTTCTAAAGGGCGTTTGTTTGCATAAACAATAATAGTTTTGTTTCAGTTAGTCTCAACCAGTCCAACCTGGTCAGTTTGCCTTTTGCAATCCATTGAAGGATAACTCCCGTGTGCCGACAGCTGTTCCAACACTTGCCAGTGCTTCAGGCCCCCAGTTTTGTCTTCCTATTCTACACATTTTCTGCTTGACTGTTTGAAGTTATTGATGACCTTTCTGTTTTCCACGTCACTAATCTCTTTCATGCATGAGCGGGCCAGGCCTATGGTGCTCACATCTAATCTGCAATATTCAGCGCTAGCAGCACTGCGTCGCAAGTGATGAGTTGATCTGCTCCGTTTGGTGATAATATGGATTGAAACGGGAGGGCAGTAAACTGGCATCACTTTCCTTACTCGTCATTTTAATATATTTTATTTCAAAATTTAAAATAAATAGAATTATTTTAAAAGGCCGCTGTTACCACATATAGTCCATGGCATCCTTGTTTAATGTGCTGAGAGAATTAAATGAACGAAACACTTTCAAATAAGCGTCAATGTTACAGGGTAATTAATGAAAAGCAGGTGTGCAATCTTCACTTGTGTTTTAGGAACTTTGATGCAGTTTTCAGCTCATTTTTGCATCAGTCTTATGCTTTGTGACATTGTCGTCTTTGATAGATTACAGTCCATTGTTTTACTGCCTGAACGATGGACTGGAGGAATGCTTTTGAATTAGATTTTCATACATGTGATAGCAGCGCTAATTAAAATATAAACTTGTAGATAGCGTTTTGATTGAAAAACAATTGCTCACATTATCTGGAGTGTAATAATTTGTTTCTCTTGTCGTAAATTATTTTGACATTAATGTTCCAAGTCTTGGAAGCGGGGCCAGACGGTATCTGTTATAAATTACAACAATGTGTTTGGGGGGAAGGATATAACTCACATAAATATCCAACGCCCCACAAAAAGCCTGTCCTCTTGACCTGATAAGTTGGTTGCTCGGGCTCATGTTGCTCAGGTGCTGTACAGTGTGTGTGTGTGTGTGTGTGTGTGTGTGTGTGTGTGTGTGTGTGTGTGTGTGTGTGTGCGCGTGTGTGTTTGCATGTTTATTGCTGTCAAGAAAAGGCGCTGGGCTTAGCATATACAATATGAAAAAACACACAAAACAACATAAAAAGAAAAAACACTTAAACTGTGGCTTGATCCCCCACTATCTTTAACGTCGTACTTATTAGTTTTAATCCAAACATCTGCACTGACGGCAACCACACTGGATTTCAGGACTCATGTGGACCAGATGTGTAGATATTCAGAAGAATTGGTAAACATGTGTGACTGTGTGTAACAGAGGTGGGCAAGGGGTGTGTCTACATCCTGGATGAAACGGCCCCCTCACCCTCACAGGAGAAAGTGACTTTTTGTACCGACACAACATCATTTACGTTGTCTGGGTAGAGGCCAGTGGGACAACGCCAAGACAAATTTGTGGGTAATATGAAAGCAAAAGAATGTGGCGAGCCATGAAGTGCTTCACAGAAACACAGCAGCACATCAGGGACAGCGGTGGGGTAACACGCCTGACCTGTCAGTGATTGATACAGCCAGCCGTGGACTACTGGAATAATAGTTCCCGCTGCATTTGGACAGGACATATTTCAGGGCCGAAGGGGTGCTGCATATCAGCAGGCCAGTGATTACGGCAACATAAACAGGGGTGCAGTAAAAGGTCCCATCCGGGCGGAACAATAAACTAATTGCGATGTCATTGTCCCCCCATGGCACCAGGCACTGTGTGTGTGTGTGTGTGTGTGTGTGTGTGTGTGTGTGTGTGTGTGTGTGTGTGTGTGTGTGTGTGTGTGTGTGACAGTGTGTGTGTGAGAGAGAAGTAACAGCTTTGGTTTAAAGAGCCCTCAAGCACTGGAGGCCATTTTATATTTGGGGGGGGATGATGGCCTGCAACTGATGTCATTATGATCCTTAAATCAACTTTCTGCTTGCTTGAACATGGTCACCTGGGTACAGGGGGGACAAGGACAGGAAAAGGTTGAAGAGCTTGGCCTGTCTGGGCTGCCACAGCTACCTGCGGAGGTTCAAATTGAGTTGGGAGGCCGGTGATCAATCAAGTGTCCCCAACAACATACATTTTTTAGAGTGCTTGTCTGTATTTCCCAGTCGTAATGAGCGGGAAGAGTCGTGTTGAAAAATGGAAAGAGGAAAGATAAACCAATCGGGCATTTAAAGGATGGACCAAACCTGGGGACCCGAGAAAGGGATTTTACAGATCAATGTCATGATGTGTCCCACACAGTAATCCGATGGAAAGAAACTCAATGTGTTTTGTCCCAAACTATAAAACTAAATAAAATCCCCCATAAGGGATTTGTTCTGTTAGGATATTTTATTGTCATTTATGTGGAATCATGAGCCACAGCTGTTGTTGAGTTTTGAGGAGGTTAGGGTTAGAGGGAAGAGACAAACAGAGAGAGCAATAAAACCATGGACTAGATCTACCAAAAGAGACAGGCTGGTCCCACTCCGTTAGCTCTCCCATCCACCGTGGTCTCATCCCAGTAAACAGTGGTGTCGAGGGTCACCGGGACTGCTGGGTAATTGAGCCAGTTGTGGGCCGCTCCTGTCAAGTACATCGGCTAAAAATACATGGGCCACTGTCACCGGGCACCAACTGGGGGGAAATGATTGTTCCTGCTGTTGGAGAGCGCACCACCAGTGACCTTCCAAAGCAGCCATCACAGAAAACAAATCAAAGAAAAATATGCTTTTTACTCCAGAGTCTTGTCTGTACACCATCAAAAACAACAATGGATCCTTTGATAATGCAACTGGAAAAATTAGCCCAGAAGTGGATAAGCATGCTATATTACACACACACACAGCCAATATTATGCATGTTTAGCCTTTCATTGACGTGCCTTTAGATGAGGGGCACATTAGGCATTAAAGAGAATAAGTCTAGAATACAGGCAGAATAGAGGCGAGAGGCTGTGGAAATATTCCCAATGAGGAAAAAGACGCTCCTTTCTTGGAACGTGGAGAGGTTATTGATTTGTCCTGTAATCATTTCCTGCTCTTTGATATGCAAACCATCTAGTGTGAATTTTACAGCAATCCTATCAGACTCATTTCACAGTTCTTAGCCCGTTGCGTCTCTCTGGAGTCCTCCGCCTCATTAGGCCAATGTTCTCCATTACCAGCATAATTAAAATCTTTAGTAGCTTATCAAATTAAAAATATTTTTTCTGCTGATCGTATTGAGATCTTCACCTCACAGTTATTTTCCACAACAGGAATAAATTAAGATGAAGCATTTTTCACACAATGTAGCACAATCTGGTGCTTGAAAAGGAGCACTTCTGGTGTCTATAGAGCTGGTGATGAGAAACGGGGAGTGGAGGGGAGGGGGGGATCGAGAGAATAGAAACCCCAAGTAGATAAACAAGTGCAAATCATCTTTCATTCAGAATGGATTTAATTAATTGTAATGTTAAACGATTGGTCTTGCTCATTTGTTCTGTGGTTAAATTCACCACATACTATACAGGGGCTGCTTACACCATGCTTAAATAGATGTGGCTTATTCAAGCACCCAATACAAACCACACACAACCCCCTACAGATATCTATTTTAATGAAATACATGCAGTATGTTTTGGCTCAAAATACAAATATCCACATTTTTTCACATTTTCATTTGAGGCTTAATCTTTTCAGCTTGATCCTTATTTGTGTCAAATGAAAGCCGACTTCTCCAGACACACCATAGATGGTCACATACTGTATGTATTGTGTGCCAACAAAGGCTGTCTTCTCTCAGACATGTAAAAGTGGGGTGCACAAACACAGAATTACCCTTTTTCATGCTCACTCTGACCCTGGGTATTGGAATTGCTGTTGCTCACAAGCAGAAAAAACACACACACTCTGTAGACATGTTCCCAGCACACACAGAAAAAATGTCTTCCGTCTACAAGGGAATTAATTTTTTCAAAGGGCTGTGTGTGAGCTGTAGTGTGCTTGACTTGCTAAATGAGGTTTAACTCTTCTGTGTCAATTGGAGGCGGTGCAGAGCTTTAAGTATTTTACACATTAATGCGCTTTCGAGAATATTACCCAAGGGTCCTGTTTCTCAAGGAGACAAGGGGTGGGATGTTTTCTAGTGTTGCTATTGTAAACTATTTTGTTGTGCGTGTTCTGTTACACATCTCGGCTGTTTTGAGAAAATGATGGTAATTATTCAGATTTCATGCCTTGTCTGGGATGTTAATTATTTACTCTGGGCATGAAATGTGCGTGAATGCCAGGGATTTGTGTATACAAACACGCTACAGATCACAGGGAAAAACGGGAGGCAGAGAATGAGGTGGCAGAGAGAGAGAGAGGGTCGGTGGGAGGCAAGAGCTCTCTGTGTAGTGGGATATTTTCTAATTAATACTCGGCTTTGTTTACAGACGCTTTGATTTAATTAAGCGATGAAGAGGAGAGTTGGATTAGCTGTTAATTGATTTAATTATCCAATTTGTTTGTCTCAGGCATGATTCCAGCCGAGCTGCAGCAACTGTGGAAGGAAGTGACACACGCTCACGTCAAGGAGGAGCACAACAACAACAACAGTGGTCAGCGAGGCCTTGACCTGTCATCCCCGGCACCGCCAAAGAACCACAACCAGCACGCCTCCACCAATGGGCAGTACATGAGTCACAAGAGAGATGGGTGAGTTCTGCCCTCTTCAATGTCTTACATATCTTGTTTTTTTCTCTTATATTGACATGTGTCTTGCATCTCTCACACTGACAAGATGTGGTCAGAGAAGACGGACACACTTTAATATTATTTTCTTCTTTTAAAGGTCACCTATATTGCAAAATGCTCTTTTTTTATAATTTTCTTACATTAAAGCCACTACGAGTAACATGGCATGTTGGCGTCCCCTTTGGACAAAAGCGGTAGTATTTTTACGACGCCAGCTGTCGTGAAGCTGTTTTCTAGCGCGTGCCGGGCGTGCGAGATTCAAATGATCAGGAAGCAATATAGTGCATGTCCGTGTGTTGAAAGTGTGAGGGCACCGGACTCTTTTCGGCTCCGTGAGAGCGGTTAGTGACACAGCATCAACTAATGCCAGTCAGTGCTACACACACCTGATTGCAATGAGTTGATGCAGTGTCACCTCTCTCAGAGCTGAAAGAGTCTGTGTCCTCATAGAAAGTGAATGAACGAGATACGGCAGTTAGTATGGTTGTTGTTGTTGTAAATAATGACTATTTCCGATGAATAATGGTCATCTGATGATGCTGGTGAGGCAAAGTAAACTTTGTTTTAGTAGGCTACCGCTCGTTCATTTAGGAGTAAACACTGCAGTCTAATTCGCTCCCGTGAAATTGTGTATATACGTTGCTTGGCAACGCCCTCCCGCCCACCTATCACTCTCCCTTTTAGTTTTCTTTTTCATTGCATTTTCTTTTTTTTTCTTTGATGGTTCAGCCCCGTTATCAGTCATTATGACGACAAATAACTGTCTCAAACAAGGCTGCCGCTCCCCTTCCCTCACCTGGAGGGATAGGCTTCTCAAATCGCGTTGTTGCACCACACTGAAATCTATAACCAATACGGATATGTGACCATAGAGCTTGAACGAGCGAACCGAAAATTGGACTGGGTGTACGACCAGACCAAAAGCAGTAATAAAAACTATATAAAAACGTCTTTCTTTGCACTGATGGTCTTGTTTGCTGTTAAAGGTAATTTATGATTATGAGAGGAAACATGAGGCTCTTTAAAAGATATTTAAATGTTACTCGGAGCTGCTTTAATATGGGTCCCCGGTGGTGACTAGAGACTCCCAAAGTGTGAAAAACAACACATTTGTTTATTTTCCCTACCTCCATCTCCCTGAAAACCGTTCAAAAACCTCAGTAAGATTTCTCTCACCTTTTGACATCATAAGAGAAGCCACGCCCCCTCGTTACCAGCCTAACTTAGCACTACCTGTCCTTAGCACTGTGACAAGCACACACCCAGATACCCCTGAATCTAACGGCAGTAAGATTCAGGGCCAATCAGATTTTGAAATGCAGGGCTTAAAGAGACACGTCCCAAAACTGAGCGTTTCGAACAGAGGCTGAAACAAGTCAATTTAGCTATAGCTTTTTGAGAAATATAAAGTTTCTTTGGACACAACATCATGAAAACAGTTTCTTGTAGAAATCCAATTTACAATTTTGAAACAAAAAATGTGCATTATAAGTTACCTTTAATCATTCCTCTTTACAGTTTGTGTAACCTACAACTTGTAATTATACTGATGAAACAGTCTCCACTGTCATCTTTGTGTAAAGCAAACATTTGCCAAATAGTTTCCAGTTTATTGAAATAGGAATGTCTCACAGGGCCTCCGTTGATGGACATGTTCCCGTAGGGTTTGCATGGGAGATTACTATTCATATTCAGTTTGTACGTATTATTTTCATTAAGGTCACAGAGCCTGGATGGATGCAGCTGGGGATTTCATAGAAACACCAGGAAGGAATACATAGATATGGAGAAATATGGACCTAGTAGAAACTATTAAGTACTATTAATGAGGGGGGTCAGCTATTATTTTCAGTTGCTGTAACTTAAGTTGCCATTCATAAACACATTTAGATTACCAGTAGATTACTTCAGCAATGAAAGACTTTTCCTGTATACCGGGAACTTGTTGCTATGTAGATTCAACATTATCATCACCTGTCTGTTCAGATATAAAAACATATAAAGAACAACAAGCTGTTATACGCTTGGGGGTGAAAATATACATCCAGGGTGCATCATAGTTTCCAGGATAAACCCACATGAATCATCTATGAAAGGTGTTTGTTCTCTGAAGCCGTGTGTCTGCGTCTTTAAGGGAAGGAATTAATTTGGCATCTTACATGTTTGCTTGTTTTCTTGCACCAAAAGCCTGATCTTTGAACTGCTAGTGAGGAGCCTCCAGGCACCATGAGCTCACTGCATAACATCTTACTAGTGTTTCAGTGATCAAAACCCCTACGCTTCATTATGAAAGCAGTGCAGACGAAAACATGTTTAGCACAGTAAACCAGGCAGGCCCTTTGGAGGTGAAGAGGGTCTGCTAGAGAGAGAGAGAGAGAGTGTGTGTGTGGGGGGGGGGGCTTGAAGAATGGATCTGAGTGACTTTGAGAGGAAATACTATGATTCCCTGACGCAGAGCGATATACAAACGGAAAGCAGCTATTTCTTTACAAGAGGTGATATCGGATTTTTAAATAGATTCATATTACCTGTAAAGACGTATCCTATTTACTGGGTTCCAAAGTTATCTTCATGTAACGACAACGGGGGAAATAAAATAAAACATGTGGCTTTAGTAGTTCCCACCACTGACAATATTTATCGTCTTTCGCTTCCTCATCCAGTGTTTGTCTGGATGTATGCTTCTTGGTGTAGTTAAAGAGACAAATCGTCACACTTTGTCGCAAAGCGCGCAAACAAGGTGTGCGTGGATGGCAGTAAAAAGAGCACAGACCAGCCCTTTAGCTGAGTGAGGGCTCCGTGAAACATCGGAGAAGACATACCGCGGAGCTGGCAGCCCCCTCTGCCGCGCGCACTGCACTGACTGTCAGAGATTAAAGAAGATGTCAACAGCAGTTTAACACAAGCTTAAGTGAAGAAGGCAGGCTCCGTCTGAATATTCTCTCAGTTATCTCAGATCTGTCAGAAAAACCAAGCAGGTGATTCTCATCCCCGCCCCATCTGCTCCAGCACTTTCAAATGTGCACCTTTTTTCATATTTTTTTACAGAGAATTGATGGCTGATACAAAGTGTACTCAAAACACTCCTTATTAAATGCCAAATGGTCCTAATTTCACATTCCCACAACCAATAATCCTTTTCATGTGTTCATTTTTTGGGAACACTTAAATCGCACCACTATCAATCATTGTTCTCTTTTTATTTTGATGATGATGTGGACTTAATTCTAATAGAGACTTCCATGGGAAAGAAACAAGTGAAATATTATTAAGAATGATTATTCTAAGCAAATGGCTCTGAGTTATAATCCAGGGATTTGAATAATCAGGTTGAAGATAATGGGCTGGGCTGGGCCGGGCCTGGGCGTAAATAGAGAGGGAGCATCCACTCATCCCTCCCCAGCGCTGAACTTAATGAACTTTTAATTGATGCGGTTTGGCGAGTCCTTTTGTCATGCAACAGAAACAAGCCTCTCCGTGCTGATGGGGGCCTGCTTTCCCCCACTGACTCTTCAGATTGGTTTACAGCAGAACCCTAAGTACCATGTAGTTAGTTTCATGTGTCATATAAAAATCTGCCCAGGCACAACGACGCCTGCAAACTAAAACCTTAAGTGCATCCACAGGAATCACTCACCGGCTTTTTGCACTTCCGTCTTAAAGGAAGGAGGAGAAATTCTATCACTGCCTGCTTGACACACACTGCAAAGAAACAGGCACGTGTTGGTGCTATGCTTTACTTGTCTCAGAGAACACTCTGGCAAAGGCATGCTGGGATTTCTTCTGTTTCTCTCAATAACATCCCTGATATGACCAGGAGATCCTGAGCCACTCAATCTGTCAGCTCACAAACTGTGATGCATAGATATTGAGATATACCCCTGTGTGAGCCAGGTCATCTTTATTCAATGATTTCCTTATTTAAAATGAAACGTGCCTGATCTGTATCTGACACACAAATTCCCAATACAGTGCTGCTGCTGTATCAGCTTTGTATAAAGGGGGGAGCATCCTCACAAAGCACTTGGCCCACTTTACACTTCCCAACAACCATCAGTAAAGCACCGCTCGGGGACTGTAACGCAGCAATCTGTTAAGGAGATATCAGATCTATCTTGCCTTTCATTTGTCTTACACCAAAAAGATAATTAAATCATTTAGGGTAAACCATATGGAAGGACAGAATTGAGTACCGGGCCTTGAGAGGTAAGAAGGGGATGGGTAGCGTGTATTGATAGAAGATTGAGGGGGAGGACACAAGAGGATAGTCTAACATTATTACCATTGGTAAAGGGAGAGGGTTGTGAATGTGTGTTAACTTGTGTGTGGCTTAAACACACACTGTGGCCAGACTCTGACTTTGCAATGGTGGGACATCAATCTCTCCACTTCCAACTGGTGGATTGAGTCCATCAGCACACAATGGATGCTGTTGCATAGATCATGACTTGTTTATGGGCTCAAGCATTCTCATCAAAAGAATTGAAGTCGAAAACAAGTCATGACAGACCTGTCACGGCTGAAAGACAAATTTAACGCAACACAGAGAACTAGCAAAGCGCCTTCCTTTTCTTTCTTTTTTTTCAAAAATGTTTTGTCCACAAATGATAGAAACCTCCCCACAAATCCTACACTCCTATTACACTAATGTAGCTCATTTGCTCTAAATTCTGTCATTTAATGGCTGTTCAGCCATCCACCGTTCAAGAGGCTGTTCTTCTGCCGCCAGCTCCTCACAGATCGCTTTGTGCTCACTGATTCTTGGCGCACTCAACATTTCAATATCTTATTAAGAATTATCATTACAGAATTAACCAACAAGGCTGCTCGCAGAGAATAAAAAAAAGAGAAAGATCTTTTTAAATTAAAAACCAGCATTACCTTCGGACAGTCCATGCATTTCCTTGTAAGAAACTCATTATAATAGGTCTTCAGCTGTCTATTTATTGGCTGTATCAACACAGAGGTCTTAATGTGAATGCATAATTCATAATTGAAAAAGAAAAAAGGTCTGAATTTAAAAAAGGGGGGGGGGTTAAAAAAAGCTGCTAACCACATTCATGAATGCTTGACTGCTTCCTAATTGCAATGTAATTATCACATGTTATGAACATTGTGAACTCTTAAGCAAATAATTATAAAACAAGGAAACCTGTGACGACCTTTAAAATGTGCTACTTGAGGTACAGCTTTACCAACATTGATACAAATTAGATTTTAACCTGAGCATCGCCTTGTTGAAGTCTGCAAAATTGGCGCACCGTGGTCGAATTCCTTTCTTTTTCTACTAATTCATTGCACACCAATTTTTTTTAATCGTAGCAGACGGATCGGCCCAGCAATGCAAGATGTTATTTTCAGTATTGATATGTCTTCTCCCTCCTTAAAGGTGCACTGTGTAGTTTCAGGGGATGGCCATTTGTTTACATTTGAAGAGCCTGCTTTTATATTTTCTCTAAATTTCATTTATTTTTAATTTTTTTTAAGAATTTTTTTTGGCATTTTTATGCTTTATTGACAGTGTTAAGAGACAGAGGTGAAATGGGGCATAGAGGGGAGTGACATGCAGAGAACGACCGCGGGCGGGAATAGAACCCGGGTCTGCTGCTTGGCCCGGCCCAGGGGCGGGACGCCCTACCAACTGAGCTAAGGGCGCCCCCCTAAATTTCATTCTTAGTATTGAATTATTCATCATGAATCAAAACACAATTATTTTGAGGCACCTACTAAACCAAGTAGTTGCCCTGCTGCTGTAAACAACAACAGTGAAACAGTAACTTTGCAGTTCGCTTTCTAACTTCAAACAGTGTTTCAGGGATCCAATCTTCCTCTGATTAAAGTTTCTTTATTTAGTTATTTAGAACATTTTTACTTCTCTGACACACCCAAAGTTACATAATGCACCTTTAAACATGTCCCCTGAAGTAGCAGTATTAGGCGGCTCTGCTTATTGTCAGGTATATGAATGATCAACGCCACTCAGAGAGCATGCAGGGCTCACACTGTAGAAAGCCATGAATCAGTGATGTTGTGTTCAGCAGACAGCCAGCCACCAGAAGCACAGGTGGTAGCGATACAGGCCAGTCCCCCAGGCTCTTGTTGCTGAAAGTTGTGTGTCTTGCATAGTGCCTCTGTCCATATGGCTGCCGTGTCTCGCTCTTTTAGCATGACACTGCTGCTGCTCCACACACACAGGCCCACTTTCCCCACTCAACGCTGATTGTGGTTAGCAATCAATCAATGTGGTTCCACGCCTCTCGCCATATGGAAGATGTTGTAGAGTTTGTTTTTCTGGGATGTTCCTGCTATTTAGACCGAGCACATAGTCTTCCCCCATATATGCTTGCTTGTCAGCCCCCTGGTAGCATGCATTTGGTCAGCGTACAGTACATACATTGTTGCCAGGCGCGTGGGATGTTTACAGTTTGTGCACGGTGTGAAAGTGCCTGATGCTATTGGGGTTTTTGGTGTTGTGGTGGTACACAGACTCCTCCAGGTGGGCTCAGGCAGGCACATAGCAGTCTGGGATCAAAGTGAACTGCAACATTTGCTCAGTGACACTGAATAATTACATATTGATTTGGTGGTGCTTTCACAACATGAGTTCCTCTCTTTTAACACAAGAGCGAGCAGGGGATCACTGATTCCACAAAGTCCTAGGCTCACGGATCAAGTTGAATTCAATGTTTTCAAGCGGTAACAACATACAGTAGAGGAACCATCTTCTGTGACCTGTCCCCATCTTCTGTGACCCCAGGCCCGTATCTGTGCTTTTGTTCCAGGAAACTTTCTATATACCGTTTACTAATGACCTTGTTCTCTCTCTGTGATTTCTCTTTTTAGATCCACGCTAGAAGAGCCCCCCAACCACAGTCACCCCCTGTATGGTCACGGTGTGTGCAAGTGGCCCGGATGTGAGGCGGTGTTTGATGATTTCCACTTGTTCCTCAAGTAAGTCAAAGTGAAAGGTGTGTTTTTGCCCTGGTGTTGGGTGGATTACATGTTGTGTGACCCCGCCCCCCCCCCCCCCGCTCCTCCTCTGCACTACAGGTGCAGCTGGTTGTTATTGCTGAGTGTGGGCGCCTGGGTTGGCCTTCTCTTGACAAGGGTACTGTGGCGGGGTCTCCTTCTGAGAACCGCATGGGCCTCTAATTCCTGTGATAAGTGCAGTTCCCATGGTGACAGGGGGGCCGTTTTTCCCAAACAAACAACGGTAGGATGTTTATCTGTGGCAGCCGACACTTAGGGCGCTCGGCATGTTTGCCCTTGTCACCGGACAGGGGGATTGGTGTGTGTGTGTGTGTGTGTGTGTGTGTGTGTCTTGGACTACCTTGTGTTTTTTCTCAGTGGTGTATTTGTTTTTTCCTCGCCTTTCTCATGCTTGACTTCTTTGACTTGTTTTTGGTTAACAGTGGTGTTTATTTATTTATTTATTTTTTTTAAATGTAACCTTTATTTATACAGGTAAATCCCATTGAGACCGAAGACTCTTTTACAAGGGAGACCTGTTTTCCTTTCCCACATTACCATTCACACACACATTCATACACCGATAGCAGGCTAACTATCGACATTCACACGAGGCAAGGTGGGTGAAGTGTCTTGCCCAAGGACACAACAACCATGACACAGGTGGCAGGGCGGGGATCGAACCTCCAACCCTTTGATCATCAGCCGACCCGCTCTACCAACTGAGCCACAGTTGCCCACAATTATTTGATTGAAGGCCCACACTTAGCACTAAGGCTGGGTATCGTTAAAATCAGATTCTGAACGATACTTCTATAGCAATTTTATGAAATCCATTTTAACAAGATGACATTAGACATTAAGGTAAAACCAAAGGAAACACAATACAATGAATCAGTGCAATTAGTTTTCTGGTCTAAATGAAAAGGTGGCAGTCAGTGTGTAAGGCTCACTGATACTGCGTAAGCCATGTTGTAACCTAATGTATTTTTCCTGGATGCCTCCACACAGCCAATCACCAGCACTTTAACATCTTGGCACATCAAGCATGCTGCTTGCTTATTGGCTCACTGACGATACTCAACATTTTTCGATACTCAATGGTGTCGAGGCATTTCGGTCTGTGCCAAAAAAGTATTGAAATTCCATACCCAGCCTTACTTAACCGTCTAGCATCTTTCCAACTCTAAACAGGGCCGCGCCTGACACAGGCCTTCGTTTAGCCCCATGTTTCTGCGACTGAGTCAGACCTCTGCTGTACTAATCAGCCCTGTGTGTGTGTGTGTGTGTGTGTGTGTGTGTGTGTGTGTGTGTGTGTGTGTGTGTGTGTGTGTGTGTGTGCCACGGCGCGCTAGGTAATCCAACACATAACAGCGCCATGGTTACAGAGAGGATGAAAACATCTGCATTGTGGCAGCAGATCAATGGCTCACTGTCACCTCGGATTAGTCGCACTTTAAACAAGATATGACACAATTCCTTTCTCCCAAAACAAGCCGCCTCACAGTGTCCTCACTATACGCATCAGAGCAAGGTGCTGCAGACGCATGCCTCACAGCCAACAGTCAACATTTTGAAATATCTTCTTTTCTTCATAGTTCCGATCGTATGAGCTCAGTTTGCGCACTTCAGATAAGCTTTAAGAGATTCAAGATTCAAGATTCAAAGTATTAATTGTCATATGCACAATAAGCCAAATGTATGGCAGCACAGTATGGTTTCTGTGAACAAAGGCAATTAGGTATTTCTTAATGTACTTTTAATAAACATCCTTTCACACACAGACACACATATTTCAGCCTTTGGAGTTCCCCTTTAAATCCATCACTATTTATTGTATTCTGACATTGCCTCACCCTTTTGTTTATAGAAAAGAGGGAGAATTCAATTCAGTGTGCCCGGTAGAGCTCTGCTTTTCAAAGAGTCTCTAAGTGCACTCTGCTATGTTTTTACAAGTGTTTTTATCATGGCAACATCTTGTTTACTTTAGTTGCCTGCTCCAACTGCTTGGAACATGTTAAGAAAACATTTGGGGAGAGTCTCCACAAAGCTGCCCTTTGTTTAACAGCAGGCGAGAGTGCGAGCAGCTCACCAAGGTGTTAACTCTCAAAACCCTTAAACACTTCCACATGAAATCCAGCAACTGATACTGCGGGCCCTCCAGAAACAATCACAAATAAAAATAAAGAATACACATCGGGCGTAGTAATGCTCTCACAAAAAGGCTCCAAAGAATTATCCTGAGAAGTGTGTGTGTGTGTGTGTGTGTGTGTGTGTGTGTGTGTGTGTGTGTGTGTGTGTGTGTGTGTGTGTGTGTGTGTGTGTGTGTGTGTGTGTGTGTGTGTGTGTGTGTGTGTGTGTGTGTTTGTGCGTGCGTGCGTAGTCAGCAGGACACAGTGTACTGTTTACCAAGAGAAAAAAAAAAGAAAGGTGAGGAGGACTCAATAACGTCAACCAGATTTCAGCCTCCGCATGCCAACAGCCACAGCGAACACAGGACCCAAATGTTGTTTTAAACTGTGTGTGTATTTATTCTATCTTTTAAAGAAAACATTACATACCTGCAGACACTATCTCCATGAATACAAAGCGCTGAATCCCCTGTTCCTGTTTTTTTTTGGAGGGGGGGGGGCACACAGATATGGGCGGGGTCAGGTTGATAAAGCAGAGGCCTGGTGTTTTTATGAGGGTCTTCAGTGTCCAGTCAAAAGGTCAGAGCCAATAGAAAGCTGCAGTGCCCTCTAGTGCTGCACTGTCTCTCCCACCAAACCACAAACAAGCTCATCTCCACCTGCTCACTGTACCGCTCAAACCCTCATTGAAAAACACAAATGAGCCAAATCCAAAATGATGTCAAGTAAAATATGAATAAGTTTTTTTTGTTTTATCCTCTTTTTTTTCTTTTTTTTTTTAGATATTTTTTGGGCATTTTTCTGCTTTATTGACAGTGTAGAGACAGAGTTGAAATGGGGCAGAGAGGGGAGTGACATGCAGAGAACGACCGCGGGCTGGAATCGAACCCGGGTCCGCTGCTGGCCGAGGCCCATGGGGGGGACGCCCTACCAACTGAGCTAAGGGCGCCCCTTTTTGTTTTATCCTTTAAGAAACATGTAAACATCAAGTGAGTGATGAATGCTTTATTCTATATAAAGGCTTAATGCTACAGAAGTCCTTTGAAATATCAATCAACATTTTTGAATGTTTTTTTCAAAATACAATCAAATGTAAATACTACTGTTAAGAAATGATTTAAACTCTACTAAACAGTGAAGATGATAAACCTTCCTCATTAAGCCCAGAGTCCAGTCTATAGAAATAAAAATCGTAAAAAAAAAAAAAATAATAAAAACCAGGCGAACTAACTGAAATGTGAAAGGCCTCCTTTTGGGGGAATGTCTATTTAACTTGTTTTATTGTGTGGCAATTTAAATCGGGGACTGTCAGAGGTCCCTGTCACAGAGCTTTTTAAAAGTGGCTTCATTTGAGGTCCAGAAAGTGACACATGACAACGTTCATAGTCTCTCTCTATATCACCCCCACATCCCCTGCTCCATGTCCAGACACTCCTCTCCAGGCTGCATTAGGGCCATTTGAATATTTCATTTCCTATTAATTATGCACTGTGACTCTCCATGTCATTAGAAGAAATAAAGTGGGAATGTAACAAAGGATGAAAAGGAGCAGGGGCACACGTCTCACTATGAACAGGGGAAATTCCAAAGCTGCTCACGTAGGCCCAGCCCTTCATTGAACAGTCACTCTGTGCCAGTTATTTCCTTCTTTGAAATCTAGTAAGATGTCCTGAGATGTGTTTTCCAGTTTTCCGACCTATTTAATTAGCTGGGCATTTATTTTAATCTGAACAAATGGAAAAGACCAGTAGAAGCCTAAATTGATTCCAGCACAAAAAGGGTTATATAGCCCACACTTTCTTTAAATGTGCCTTTTTTCATTTATATTTTGCGCCACAATAATTAACTTCAAGTGTTGAATGTGTGTGTGTGTGTGTGTATAT